>CM064572.1:3333006-3383759 GCA_032716605.1 Paralithodes platypus | reverse complement strand
CAGTCTTTCTGCCATTAAGGGGAGGTTTTTAGTTCGTTCCCTAGAATTCCATCAATCTTAAAATTACACCCCCTAGACCCCCTTTCAAGATAAATTTGTACATTTTTCGGTAGAAAAATATCCCGGCTGAAAGCCGGTTCCTCTTAAATTACAGGCTCGCTATCGCTCGCCAGGATAAAATCGACACCTGAATTGCACGAAAGGTCTTAATATGGGGTGAAAGTTCTTAAAATCGCTAAACTAATGGGGCAAACGTTTTATAATATCAAAAGCAATGGGGCTAAACATGAGGGAGAAAGGGGTCAAGAAAAAATCCCTCAAGTGGAGATCTCCCCTTAAACAAGTAAACTCTGGAACACTCTCCCTCAATCTGTCTTGCCCTCATCCTATGACTTAGATTGCTACAAGTCTGTGCGTCGAGACATTTTGACTCGAATGCACCTTGAAGTTGGCTCTCCATCATTCTTTCAATTTTTGGGGGGACACTTGTTACAGGCAGCTATGCCTCATGTCTCCTTCATACATATTGTATGTATATACTCTGGCACCTTCCCCAGTTTTCCTTTTTTTCTTTTTTTTTTAAAGGGGGGTGGCTGACTCGAGACAGAGCCCGAACAGAGACATCGTAACACATCAGAAAAACAAAACAAAACAAAACACAAAATCACACACATCTAGGTCGCCCAGGAGAAATATCCAGAGACCCAGGCCCATTTGGGGTCCTCAGCAAAAGATTCCCAGGTCCCTGATCCCCCGGAGAGGCGCCGATTTCCGCAGGCAGACCCGCAGCGAAGCTTCACCACCACAAGCCCGCCCATATACATATAGAATAAAACAATAATCGATATAATACGCCTCATTAAATATACCGTACCATGATTTCATTGGTCTTTTAAATTAAAGCCGGTACCGTATCACACAAGCGTTTTTTCACTCAACAATTATCCTTAACACTGGTCTGGCAGCCTATAAGGTAAATATTTCATATTTTTCTGTTACCTAAATTCATCTACCATCAGTCTAGTTTCCGATACCAGTGCAAAATAGTCCAAAAATGTTGCCAGAAAAATGTTGATTATCGAATGTTGGCTACAAAAGCTCTCGTGTGATACCGGCTATAAGGTAGACCATAATCACTATCAAGGAGAGCTTAGTGACGTGACTGAGAATAAAGCTCATAGTCCAAGGGCCAGAGAAAAACATTGGTACCATCATAGAGACCTTATAATTATCAATGTTAAGCAAGGACATTACTTATATAACTATGGACAGACTATTTCAAGACGATAATCAATGCCAATGAGTACGTATATTACTTTGTAGCCATTTATTGGCGTTTATGGGGAACTTTGCTTCTTTTGGATGGTGCAGGTTCACAACATTTTGGGATCCGGCCCATAGATTTATCAACGCTGTGAGTCCACTTGTCAAAGAGGTGTACAGTAAACAAGAAAAATGCATCAGCAGTTTTACTATCGCTACACTTTAAACCTATTTGGTCTGAGGGAGGTCTTTATGGAGCAAGCGATAGCGATCATACATACATACATACATACATAACATTTTAAGACTGAGTGTTCCACACATAAGTGCAGTTTCAGTCTCTTGTCCTAATGGCGGCGTTCCAGGCAACCCTGTTAAGGGCTGCTTCACTTGTCAAGTTCTTGGATTTGAGATCGGCGCGTATAGTCCGATCCCAGGTCTTCCTCGGTCCACCCCTTGGTGCAGCTCCCTCCACAATCACAGACCTGCATTTTGTCACCCAATTTTGTTCATCCATTCTCTCCACATGTCCATACCATCCCAGTCTACTTGTAAGCATCACCTCGCTAATACTCTTTATACCTAAACGTCTCCTCAGCTCAACATTTGTTATTCTATCCTGTAGCCTGGCCCCACACATCCATCTCACCATTCTCATCTCATTACGCTCCATTCGGTTGACATCCTCTACTTTAACGGCCCATGTTTCTGAGGCATAACGTCATTGCACTTCTAACACATGAGGCATACACCTTTCCCTTCAGGGGGAGAGGCATTCTTTTCATGGTCAGGATTGGCATCAATTCTCTGAACTTCCCCCAGCCACACCTAATTCTAGCAACAGTGGCAGCCTCGGCCCCACCACCGGCAGAGATGGTATCTACTAGGTAACAAAACTTGTTCACCAGCTCCAAAGACTCATTTCCAAAATTCACAGCCACAGGATCATCACTTAACACAAGCTCGCCTTTGCACACTACGCACTCAAATTTCTCTATTTCTGACTTATCCTTCGGCAGGGGCCCCTTTATTCTACTACAGCGCTTACTCCCATTGTGTACCCAACATCGACAGATGCTACATTGAATTGAGTTAACGCCCACTCCCTTTCCACACACTGCACATGGGTATGCACCGCTCTTCTCCACATTGCCTCGTCTCAAACTACAATGCATAACCTTGGTTTTGTTAATATTGACTCTTAAACCCTTGCTCGCCATGCCCTCTCTCCACTTTCTGAATTTGGCCTCAGCATCCTGCATACTGTCAGCTATTAGGACTAAATCGTCTGCATAAAACAGTTCCAACGGGAGTCCGCCTCTAAAAACTCTAGACAGCGCCTCCAAGACCATAATAAAGAGGAGGGGGCTTAACACTGAACCCTGATGGATTCCAACACCTACTGCGAATTCATCACTCAGTACACCTTTCACCCTCACCGAACTTCGCGAATCCTCATACATCTTCATTATCACACGCACCAGCCACTCTTCCACACCAAGTTTCCTCATAGCCCACTGTACAACATCTCTAGGTACCCTATCAAAGGCCTTCTCCAGGTCCACAAACACAAAGTAAAGATCCCTGCCTTTTAGTAGGTATCTTTCCTGTATCTGCCTGACTATGAAGATAGCATCGGTTGTACCACGTCCTGGCATAAAAACCAAACTGCATATCATCAATAGAGATGCTTTGCCTGATCAAACCCTCAAGGACTCTCTCACAGACCTTCATGATTTGGTCAAGCATTTTCAGGCCCCTATAATTTCCTCTATCCAGCGCATCCCCTTTTCCTTTGTATATATTTACTATTACACTTTTGAGCCAATCCTCTGGGATTTTCTCATCTTTAATAATGGTGTTTATCAACTCAGTGACTAAGTTTACACCAATCTCCCCTGAGGCTTTTATCATCTCAGCGACAATGTCGGAGCAACCTGGAGCTTTACCGTCCTTCATTTTATTGATTGCGTCGCTCACTACAGCTGGTGCTATCAAAGGAGGGGGCCCAGATATTGGTTTTTCGATACTAAGCTGTTCCTTATCCCATTCAAACTCTACATTTAGCAATCGTTCATAGTGTACCTTCCATGCTTCTCTGATTTCATTTTCTGCATACACAATCTTCCCATTATCATCTCTAACACACTGTTCACCTATAATATCCCTACTGTCATTTTTAACTCCCCTAGCTAGGTTGAAGATCCCATTGGGATTGTCAGTGTTACACACTTGTTCGAGGACCAGGTCCTTAATGCGATTTTTAGCATTGTAAATAACTCTTTTGGCAGTTCGTTTAGCTGCCTGGTATTCCTCCCTGCTGCCTCCTTTCTTCCATGCTTTGAAGCATCTCCTTTTCTGTTTCACAGCATGTTCTACCTCATCGTTCCACCACCAAGAGGTCTTATTCCTGGGGTGACCCTTTGTTTTCCCACAGACTTTGTCAGTGGCAGCGATAAGGCTATGCTTAAGAAAGTTCCATTGGCTATTTACATCGTTAGGCCTAGCTTCCTTATTTCTATTCATTTCCTCCAGTTCATTATGAAACCTATCCCTAACGATCCTGTAACTAAGAAGAAATTGGCCTTCGGCCGGGACGTTATTCTATAGAAAAATGTAAACATTTAGCTTGAAGGGGACCTGGGTGGGTATTATTTAGCTTGAAGGAAGTCTGGGTGTAGGATTTGGTTTTTAAGCCACTGTCACACGAGCGCTTTTTCCGTCAATTTTCCACGAGCAAGTTTTTTCTGGTGATATTTAGGGATATGTTTGCATTGTAATCGGAAATTAGATCGAAGGTAGATTATGTTAGGTAGTTTAATTCTTATGGAACTTGTATTTTGAAGCTACCAGACAACAATTGCCCGTAAAAATTGACTGAAAAATCGCTCGTGTGACACCGCCTTTACACCATGCCCGTAAGGAGGGTTATGGAGATCCGATCTTACTTTCAACCATCTTAACAATTTTACCAACACACCTAAACTTCGTTTGATGCGAAACTAGCCTCTCAAAAATCTGCACCAAGGGCGGGAATCAAACCCGGGACCCTTGGGGTACAAGGCAGACACCACGAGACTAATAAAGGTACCTCACTTAGGCTGGTAGTTTAAGTGTATTTCCGCATATTGTTCAGTTTAGGCTAACCTATTTTCACTGACTTTACATGGGAAGGCATTTTTGTTAGCCTAGGAGACAAACTAAAATACAGTACAGTGGAATCTCGCATCTAACGCATTTTGATCTAACGAATTTGCATCTAACGACCCTATTGGAGCCCTACCCGATCTCAATCTAACGAACCAAAATCCATATCTAACGGCAATATTCTGGGTGCCCGGTATCGAATTTACAAATTTCCCGCCAAATAGGCCTACCGTACTGAGCTAAGTGGCGTCCCTCCCTCCTCCCCGTCACTGTCGTCAGTCCAGTCCGCGCCGCGCCTTAGGCCTACATTACTCAACCCAACTCAATCTTTTGTTGTGTTACTCGCCCCAACCTTAAGCTTTTGTTGTGTTACGCCTTTTGTGATGTCGACCCAATCCTCAGGTACTGGAGAGGGGAGTGGTGAGAATGGAAATATGCATGAAAGAAAGACAAAAGTACCAGTGAAGAGGGTTACGCGTGTTGGAAAAAAAATGAATAATAATATACGGCAGAGGATAAAGCGAAAGTGATTGAACTAATTGAAAAGAAAAAAGGCCTCAAGAACTGCGAGATTGTGAAAATAACTGGGTTTCCCGAGGGGACAGTGCGTAACTTTAAGAGTCAGAAAACTAAAATTAAAGCCAGCCTATCTGTTGCAAAGACGTGTTTTAGTGGAAATGTTAAGAGAGGGAGGCGGTGGTGGAGGTGAGGAGGTGCGCGGCGCATCCCAGTTAGCCTAGCCTCCCTGCTCGGATATCTTCGACATCGTCTAACCTACACACTTCATTATTCACTCACAGGTTGGTTTATTATTAATTCTTCTTATAATTAATATATTACATGATTTTAATATATTTGATGTCACAAAATAGCACTCGGAAGGGCAAAAATAGGTAAAAATGGGGACTCTGTCTAAATTTTGGCACCAATTACCATTTTTCCCATTAGTTTATGTATTCATATCTAACGAATCTGGATCTAACGCGATTTTTTTGGCACCTATTATTCGTTAGATACGAGATTCCACTGTACACTGCTTGATAATGGCAAAATAAAAAAAAATCCTCAATAATAATTAAACAAAAATCATAATAGCCCACAAGACGTTGGACCAGAGAATATCACATGAGCGTATTTTCCCTTAACATTTATCCTCAACAACTGGTCTGGCAGGACATGAGGTCAACTTTATAAATAATTGTCGCCAAGTTTATCTCTCACCAGTCTAGTTTCCGAAACAGTGTAATTTTGTCTCATAAGTTAAGAGGAGACGGTTGTTTTCTGGTCCCCTTTCTCCCTCGTGTTTAGTCCCATTATTTTTTAGATTTTTACGTTCAGCCTATTTGCTTGGCGATTTTAAGACCTTTCGTCCCATTTTGTTATACATTTTAAGACCTATCGTGCCATTTAGGCGTCATTGTTTTCCTGGCGAGCGAGCAAGCCTGTACAGTAATTGTAAGAGGAACCGGCCTTTGGCCGAAAACAATTTCTACTAAAAATTTTACAAATTTATCTAGGGCATGTTTTTTCTAAGTTTGAGGGATGTCTAGCGAGGAAACTAAGAATTTATGAATGAATGAATTTATAGGCCAAAAAAGCAGTCAGTGTCTATCATCAGTCTAGTTACTGCTGCCAGTGCAAAAAGATCCCAGAAATGTTGAGGATAAAAGCTCTCGTGTAATACTCCCTTTAGTAACATGCTACAGGAGGTTACTGCATTGTGCGGATATCAAATTGTAAAACTTGCAAAAAAAAAAACCTAAACAACACCAGAAATTGCACAACATAAAGACAAACTAACTTATCTAAATTACTATGTGGATATATTGCATGGAAGATATAGCAAAACAATATTATATATAAAACATATGGCATAGTCAGTAGAGATTCGGCTGCTGATCAAAGGGTCGGCAGATCGAACCCTCTCTGATAATATGTTATTGGTAGATGTCAAGCCCGGGCAACTTGACCTAGCAATTCGTGACAAGCGCCTAAATCTTCATGGCCACCCCTTCTCGGGAATTAAAACAATATTATATAGAAAACACAAAACCAATTATCTATAGTCTGTTTTAATCCAGCTGACAGCAAATTTCCATGTCATCATATGGATTACTCTATTAACAAGATTTTCTGGTGACGTATATTGTTAATTATGAAAACTCGGCACTAAAATGACACAGGCATAGTTGCTTCATATTTCCCCATTAAGTATTGAAGAATCAGTTGTTAAGGAACACTATTTACTGTCAGCTGAAATAAAACCTTCTATAGTTCTACATTCCAGGAGGTCTGAATTGTGCTGCTATTTACATATATCTAATTCTACATAACAAGAGATATACTGTATGTATTGTGCTGTTATATACATATACAGTATCTAGTTCAACATAACAGGATATAAGGGTATTGTGCTATTATTTACATATATCTAGTTCTACATAACAGGAGATAAGTGTATTGCACTACTATTTACATATATCTACAGTAGTTTTACATAACGTGAGATTCAACATGCAACTCAACCTTGGTAAGAGGTGGTGTGCAAATTCCTGCTCCCCCTGAGGCCCTGGTAGGTACATCACAAAGGTCCACTAACACCAGGTATTCTCGGTCCTGTATAGGGATCATACTCACAACTTTGCTGTGAAATGCATGTGGTTACTACTGCACCCAATGCCAACATACATGATATACATCTATAGTATAATTATATATCCACAGCATAAGAAAACTAGAAATTAATGCATATAAAAGTAAAATGTAAAAATGGTAAAACAAACCAAAACAGGAACTGCACAAAATAAAGACAAAATAACTAATATGCAAATGAATAAGCAATCAAACTGAATTACAGCTGACTAAAAGCCACTGGGGCTCATTGAGATCAGTCAGAATCTTAATCCTAATATATATTATAATGTAAAACTTGCAAAATAAACAAACCAAAATGTATACGAACACAGTAAAAATACACAATAACTAATCAAAATATCTCTGTATTGAGAACTAAAAGCCACTGGGGCTCATCGAGGTCAGTCAGAATCTTAATCCTAATATATATCTCTGTATTGAGACATTATCCATAATGAAATATATTTGTAAACACCTTAGAGCTAATATACTATATTTGTACACTCGACCAAAATACAATCTCTACACTAACGCTCTAAACATTCTGGAAGTGGGTCAAAATCTTATGATAATACCTCACAGATGTATGTTTCACCTGTAATGCCTGGATTGTGGCAAAGTATCTGTAACTGCATTCGATGAAGTGTCAACTACAGCGAGGCTCCGAGACAACGATCACCAGCGACATACCTTATATCCGTCACTTGCCGGGTCACACCACGGCGAGGAGGCAGTGCAGGAACCATCCCATCTGCTACCATACCTCCCCAACGAACCGGTGTCATTGGGACATCATCTCTGAGAATTTTTGAGAGCTCTAGCCTTAACTGTTGTAGCCAACCAGTTAAGGCAAGCCAGTACACCATGGGGATTTACTTAGCCTATATGTACAGCACCCCAACTAAGCCTCTCAGACATCCCTTTACAGCTGCCACCAGTGAAGTGACCTCGAAACGGCACCATACTATAGTTGCCGACTTTACAATGACTCACAATTACAATTTACAATTTTAACAATCACATCCGAACTGCGTCTGATGCGGAAATTCGACCCAAATGTTTTTGGACGCGGCGCGGCCGAGATTCGATCTCGGGCCCGCCACGTGGGAGGCGAGCGCTCTCGCCACTACACCAAGAGAAGTACTCCACTTGGCGTGATAGCTCAAGCAGATTTTAGCATCGAATGCAGTTACAGATACTTTGCCACAATCCAGGCATTACACCCGATTCATTCCGTTCACACTAGATTATTTACAGCTCACCAGTGTAAAGATTGTTTTTTGGTCGAGTGTGCAACGAACTGTGTCAATATTTAAATACTAATATCCATTGTGTAAGACAGCTATAATCTAATTACAATGTCAAGCATACACAAACTTATATTGAAAAATACTATTAGGTCAACTATTATGAACATGACTTTGGCTTTGGTAGCATAGTTATCACAATTAAAATCAATGACTTACTCTTGGGAAACATCAATAAAAGATGGCCAAGAAAACAAATATCTCCAAGTAGCCTACCTTCCTTCATACATACGTCACTACTGGTTGCTTCTAAAACTCTCCTTCATGAGTTACTTACCTAATTTTATGTTCAGTGGTTTTAAAAGGACTGGTTGATATATATTCTTGGCAACATCTATGACTTGACTTATTATTTTATCAATGTTTTTAGCAAGACTGGTTGATTCAATTCTTGGCAACATCTATGACTTGACTTGACTTGACTTGACTTGACTTGAGAGGGAGAGGGTTGGGGGGAGATGGCTGACCTGGCAACTTATCTAAAGTTGCTGTAGAGTTCGTTGTTGCTGAGGTAGGTCTCCACGGCGGTGTGCAGGAAATCGTACTGCTCCTGAAAAATGGTGAGAAAACTTTAGACAATGACACTTGTACCTTAACCCTATTTGGTCCGAGAGGCATTTTTAGACCTCTCTTGTTTTGCTCTATTAATTTGAGAATTTTAAGGTATTTCACCCCATTAGTTAGGCAATAATAAGACGCTTTACCACATTTTGGTGTCAATATTTTTTCTAAGCGAGCGATAGCGAGCAGTGGTATGGCAGGAATGGCACGTGCCCTGGGCGCTACTTGAAGGGGGAAACCACTGAGCAGTTTTTATTAAAGTCAGACAAGCCATCCTCAGACAGTGAACATATAACTTTCTTCAGATGTATGATCTGTCTTTTATTATCATGGGTGAGAAGCACTATGGCCAGATATTTGTTGTTATAGTAGCCCCAAGATACCCTTTATGGGAATCCCGCAGCATCCAGGTAGCCCCAGGAGTGGAAACTCCCCGGGGGGAGGCAGGGTATAGTGAGATCCATTTGTGAGGGGGCAGCGGAGGAGGAGGTCAGTTTCCTCCATCTGCAGCTCTCCCAAACAGCGCAACTGTTGCAGGCAGATCTCATCGGTGTGTTATTCCCCCTTTTAGTCGCCTTGTATGACACGCAGTAGGATACGCAAGGCATATTTTTTTCCTCCACAAAATATGGAGGCCCCCTGATCCTCAGGGGGGATGGCCAGATTGCTAAACCCCTTATATACATTACAGGGATTAAAAAAACATTCCAACTCACCAACGAACGTTGATGACAATTTACATTATACTGGTGGACAGATAATAGTGCAGAAGTCTGAAGTCACAGGCACAAATATCAAGAGTAAATACAGACATTGACGGAATTAGTTGGTCCAAACATTTGTGACAAATATCCTATTTGGTAAGTAAAAAATGCAAGATGCAAGATCATTGTCTCTATGTTTCACCATTTTCACTGTCTATGAATTAATTCAATATACTGTAGACTATTTAGATGATATTCAATATGATTGAATATCATCTAAATAGTCTAATATATCCCTCCATAGGCCTCAAAATGCCCCTAAAAGTGCTTCATTTAAAAAAAAAAAAAAAAAAAAAAAAAATTAAGTCAAATGAAATGAAGCCAAACCAAATTAATTGAAGCAAAATTAAATTGACTGACAGGCATGGGAATGAGTTGAGGTAGGTAGCAGAAGTTAACTAAAGCCCAATCAAATCAACTGAACAAACTGACAGGCAAGGTAATGAGGTGAGGTAGGTCATCCTCCTTTCGGGACTTCGGTGAGACTTTTTCTATTGCACTAGACATATCGAAAGCCTTCGATAGAGTCTGGCATAAATCTTTAATTTCTAAACTACCCTCCTTCGGTTTCTATCCCTCCATCTGTGCCTTTGTCTCTAATTTCCTTTCTGGCCGTTCCATAGCTGCGGTTGTGGACGGCCATTGTTCATTTCCTCACCCTATAAACTCCGGTGTTCCTCAGGGCTCTGTCCTATCTCCTATTCTCTTTCTAATTTTTATAAATGATCTCCTTAACTGTACCTTAATTCCCATCCATTCATACGCAGACGACTCAACCTTACACTACTCCATTAGTTTTTCAGAACGCCCCAGCCAGCAATCCCTCAACGACAAACGTAATGAAGCCATAGAACTCTTAAATTCTGATCTAAATACTATTTCCAATTGGGGCAGAGAAAACCTTGTTAACTTTAATGCTTCCAAAACCCAATTTCTCCATCTATCTACCCGTCAGGATCTCCCAGCGGACTATCCCTTATTCTTCAACAATACAAAAATCAACCCTTCATCTTCTCTCAATATTCTTGGTGTCTCTTTTTCTTCTGCTCTCATTTGGAAGGACCATATTACCAGTCTTGCTAAGGCAGCCTCCCAGAAGCTGGGTGTGCTCAACCGCCTTAGGGGGTTCTTTTCCCCTGCACAGCTTCTTGCTCTGTACAGGGGCATAGTGCGCCCTTGTATTGAGTATTGTTCACATGTGTGGGGAGGTTCCTCTCACACCGCTCTCCTAGACAAAGTTGAAAGGAAGGCCTTTCGTATCATTAACTCCCGTCCACTCACCAACTCTCTGCAATCTCTCTCTCTCCGCCGCAATGTTGCATCTCTCGCTATTCTATCGCTACTATAATAATCAGTGTTCCTCAGAGCTATCCCAGTGCATACCACCTCCTTTACGTAGGGCACGTGGTACCCGTCTTGCAACTCAATCCCACCCCTACTCTGTGCAACTCTCCAACCCAAGAGTGAAACGTTACTCTCAAACTTTCTTCTACTCAACATCTGAGCTCTGGAACTCTCTCCCAGAATCAGTCTTTCCCTCTTCCTATGACTTAAATTGCTTCAAACTCTGTGTGTCCAGGCATTTTGGCTCGAACGTCCCTTGATTTTGGCCCTGTCACTCTTTCAACTATGGGGGAGGCACTCGCTATAGGCAGTTATGCCTTTTGCCTCCCTCAATCACATAGAAAAAAAAAAAAAAAAAAAAAAAAGTGGGCCTAACTGAAGCCAAAGCAACTGAACTGAATGAACTGACAGGCAAGGTAATACGGTGAGGTAGGTAGTAGTGGGCCTAACTGAAGCCAAATCAACTGAACTGAAGTCAAACTGAATGCACTGACCAGGGATGTGATGAACTGAGCTCTGTCGTACAGGACAGAGAGTGCCGACCTGTACACGTCCACCTCCTGCAACAGCTGTATCCTGGCCAGTATCACCAACAGTGCAGACGACACTCCACACCCCGTCACTCCATCCCTAAGAAAGTTAGTAGTCATAAATAACTCCATATATTACTAGTTTACACTCTATAGTAACATATACTTTATGTATGCACTGTATGTATATACTCAGGCTAATACCGCATAGCCTACTGGGGGTGGCCGACTTGAGACAGAGTCTAAACAGAAACAACATTTAAAGTTCCAATTCTTAGGGTCTGGGACCACATTTGTGTTCCCTCGCCCCTTTCTCTGTCTCATCAAGTAGAACAATTTTACAAGGGGAGGAGGATTCTTAGCCACCTGCCCCCAAAAAGAAAATTAGGACAGTAAAAGAGACAGACAGAAACAGTTAAGGTTGGGTAGATGATGCCAAACCTCACTCTGGATAGGACCAGCCCTCACCCAATACTTTATAACTTTATATAATAATAGTAATCCTGTCATGTAACACCAACAGCGCAGTTGACACTCCACACCGTCATTCCATCCCTAAGAAAATTAGTACAGTAGTCACTCCATATCAGCCACCCCCAACTATGGGGTATGTGCCTGAGTATATACAGTACATACATACTAATAATTCAATACTATATAAAACATTTATGTTTTCACATAATATTAATATTCCTGTCCTGCAACACCAACAATGCAGATGACACTCTACAGCTTGTCACTCCAGCCCTAAGAAAGTTAGTGGTCATTAATAACTCCACATATTACTACAGTATTTTGTATCTTATAGTAAATTCACTTATAACTCGTATCACTGGTCTACAGACCTATGCGAGTTCCATATGGAGCTCAGTGGTCTGGTTAATCTGCTCATGCTCTACATAACTAACTAACTGGTCTAAATACTTTTACGACATACATACAATGGTTTTACGCCCTTTTCCATTACATTGTAATGGCTCAGTTGGAATGCAGCTCACTGAAGCATGTCGCATGATATCGTTATTTAAAAAAGGCAGCAAACCTTACCCAAGTAACCAATGTCCAATTAGGTTAACCTCAGTTGTCTGGAAAATGATGAAAACCCTCATAAGAGACAGACTCGTAAAGCACTTAGAGGAAAACAAAATACTCAAAGATACTCAACATGGCTTCCGTAACAAACGCACAAACATCTTAGTCTTCCTTCACAATATCCTGAACTTGTCACAAGAGTAAAACTGTAGGTATTATCTATCTTGATATTAAAAAACGCCTTTGTCAAAGTTCCACACAAATGTTTATTGATACAATTAAAAGCACATGGAACACGAGGCGATGTATTGAGACGGATAGAAAATTGGCTCAGTGAAAGAAAGCAAAAAGTAGTAGTACGGTGGTAGTAGTAGTCGTTCCCTAGGCTGCCTGGCCGAACAGCCCTGAGCTCCTAAGGAAGGCCACGGCCGAGACGGAGTTTTCTCACAAAGTTCTCAAGGAGTGTGTGTTGTGTTGTTGGTGTAAGTGGTTATCTGTTATGCAGTTTTCCATAATGCGCTTGATAGTGTGCGGTGTTGTGTTACAACTCGGACAGGTGTCCTGGACGGAGTCATCCAGCCTCTTCTGATAACTCAGAAGGGCTGGATAGTGCCCACATTGCGGTCTAGCCAGGTGGACTCTGTCCTCACGGGAAAGGAGGGTTTCTGAGGGATGGACTTCAGGGGGCCGTGCATGCAGCTGAGTGTTGTCTTTGAGGGACTAGATGAAGAAGTGAAGATAGTATTTGTGAATGATAACGAATTCTAGGTGTTGTTTTGATATTTCTTGGTGTGTGTGTGTGGATGTTCCGTCATGTAGTGTAGTGGGTGGTGATGGTTTGTGGAGGCTGTGGCAAGGAATTGTGTGCCTCTCATATCAAGGTGATCCTTGATTTTGAAGTTTGGTTTCCAGGTGTAGGTGGTCTGTTGGTGTGGTAGCTGTGCAGCCAGTGATTATTTTGAGGGCTTTGTTCTGTATGGTCTGTAGGGTGTTGTGATGTGTTTCAGAGAGGTTAGAGGCCCAAGCAGGGCTCGCATATTCCATCACTGAACGTTTATATTGTTTGTATACTGTGGTGGTAGTTTCTTTGTTTTGTCCAAATGTTCTGTGGGCAAGTGACTTGAGGGTGTTTAGTCTTGGTGTCAGTTTGTTTTTTATGTTTGTACAGTAATATGTTGTTTAAATGACATTGCTGTATCGTATGTTACACCAAGGATTTTTGGTGTGGGTGTGTGTGTTATAGGGATGTTATTTAAGGTGAGGCGAGGGATGTGACTATGTTCTACTGTCCAGTTTGTGAGAAAGGTCACTGTAGATTTGGCTGGGGCTAATTTGAGTCTGCTTGCGGTGAACCAATCGTGTAGTGTGTTGAGGTACGGTTGGAGGCGTTGTACTCACATTTGAGCCTAAGCTCGTGTTGTCCTGTCTCTCTCTCTACATTTATCCAATTTTGCTTTAAAAGTTTGGATATTTCTTGCTCCCACCACCTCCCCACTTATTCCAACACTCAATGTTCTTCCCTCGTCCCTCACCACAAAATCTCCCCTCTCTCTCTCCTCTCCCTCAGCGTTGGCAGCTTTAGCCTCTCCAATCTCTCCTCATAAGGTAGGTCTCTAAGGCTAGCTATCATCTTCGTGGCAACTCTCTGAACTCTTTCCAGTTTTTTATTATGTTTTATAAGGTGTGGAGACCACACCACTGCTGCATACTCCAGTCTTGGTCGTATTATTGTCCCTATTATTTTTGCTAACATCTCTTCATCTAAATAATTCAGAGCTATTCTCATGTTAGTCAACACTCCATAGGTTTCACCAGTTATTTTATGCTGTTCAGGTGACAAGCTGTCTGCCACAACTACCCCTAGGTCTTATTTCATCTCCTATTTTATATCCCCAAGAAGGTCTATATTTACTTTTTCCCATCTCAAGAAGCTGACACTTACTCGTGTTGACATCCTCCTCCACAAACACGGATGTTAATGTATGATTCATATTCACATACCCACTGTGTCTTCATATAATTGACCCTCTACCCTAAGCTTTGTTATTTTGTCCTTTATTTTAGTTTTACCGTTGATATAACTATGTGCGGCTGTGCTTGCGTCTCTATGTGTACATGTGAGTGTTATATCGTCTGTGTAAGAGGCTGTGTGTATATGGGGTATGTGGGGTATGGGTAGGTCATGCATGTATAGATTGAAAGGAGTTGGTGACAAGACGGATCCTTGAGGATTCTCTTTGTGAAATTTCTGATGTTCGATGACTGGCCAGCAAATCTTACAAGGGCACATCTGCCTGCTAGATAGTTGGCCTGCTATCTTTTTGTGTTGTGTTGTTGGGGCTTGTCTAGGAACACAGACCAGAGTGCTATTATTTCCACCACCATCAATCCCAACATACAATAGTCATATTAATTAAAATGTAAAACTTGCAAACTAAACAAACCAAAACTGGGACAAAGACAATATAAAGGCAAAATAACTTATCAAAATCGCTATGTGGAAACAAATCTTACTAAAATAACATTTATGAAATAAAAGAACACAATCCAGTTCAAAACCTTCACTGAACAGGTTTCAAAACTATTAGAATAATTTAACTCAACCTAATACTCTATAGCATATCCAATTTGGGGGCTTCTTACAAAAGTTGACCAATATTAATGGTAACTATAATAATAATGTATACACCACTATTGTCCAACACCATATGGCACCACAGACACTTTAGACTTGCGGGCGCCTCTGGCACCCAGGCCTGTGGAGGCAGCAAGTCCTTCAGTTCACACCAGACTCTCACATAACCAACCAGCGTTTCCCGGGCGTTTCCGCACCCTCCTCAGCTCCCCGCCATGGAGTGGCTTCGGTCACCCAGGCTTTATTGTGGTCGGCAGGGAGGGTTCTGTGGGGGCACTCGGTTATAGCCTTGGCCTTGCTCGGGGCCTTGGGGCTGTTCGGCCAGGCAGCTTGGGGAACAACAACAACAACCAACCAGCGTCTCGGCGCTCCTGTACTCAACCCTAGCCAATAAAGGATTGAAGAGTACTGGTGTTATATCTCAATTCATCTTTATTATATGGCGCAGTGTATATCAGTATCTGAACCTACATGGAGAACCTGCACTACCTAGCTGAGGCTGCAGCTGCTGTGGAAGCCGGCTTGCCGCCATGCGGTCCCTACCCGGCTACATCTACCTCCCAACCGGTCGAGCCTTCATTGCCCGATGCCCTGTCTCCATACCCATCCATCATCTACTTGAATGAAAGGATCGACGCCCTCCAATCGAGTATCGCCACCTTTCTACAGCATCACCAGGACCAGCAGCATCTATAACTACAACATCGCCCCGCGACAGCTCCACCACCGCCCCGCCAGGATCTACAACATCGCCCCGCGACAGCTCCACCACCGCCCCGCCAGGATCTCCAGCCCCACCAGCCTCTACAACATCAGCCCCAGGCCAGTAATGTTACCCACCAGGCTGACCCATCCTTTGCCTCACACCCCACCAGTGATACACTTATTCATCCCTCTACACAGACACCCACACCTCATACATCTCCCCATGTCTCAGTGCCCCACCATATGCCAGTTACCCATGTCTCAGTGCCCCACCATATGCCAGCTACCCATGTCTCAGTGCCCCACCATATGCCAGTTACCCATGTCTCAGTGCCCCACCATATGCCAGTTATTCCCCACATGTCTTTATTACATATGAACATGACCAATCCCTTTACCCACCCTCTCAAGAGCGAATATCCCACACCCTCCCCAACTGACGGCCAGGCCCACACTGGTGTCGGTAGCGACGGTCGGTATTACGGCGGCCATTATGCCCCCCCTGGCTATCGTACGGCTGGCACCAACCCTCACGGCGCAGCCCCTTCTGCGCATGACGTCATCATACCACCACCACCTCAAGTCCCTTCCTACCCAGCCCAGCCACGCCCCGCCCCGCCCCGCCGGGCTGCCCCTACGCGGCCCCAGGCCGCTTTACATATGCCGGGACACGCCCTACGCAAATTCTGGGCTGATTGGGAGGTCTACAAGCGGCTCGTCCTTCTACCACCTCACGAGGCTACCATCGAGCTCTACCAGACGTGCGACCCTGCCCTTCAGAGCGCCATATTTGCTCACAATCAGGCGTTCTCCTCATTGCCAGAAATCGACCTAGCAACTCTCATCACACAACTCGTCCACCGACAACGGAACCGCGCAGCCGCTCGCCACCACTTCCGGTCTCTTCTCCAACAACCTACTGAACAGATCCGGGACTACGTCACACGTATTACGGAGGCCACTTTGGACTGTGGCTTTACCTGCCCCTGTTGTCACACTGATGTCTCTGACGAACACATACGGGACCAAGTGACTATCGGGATTAGTGATTCGTCCCTTCAGCAAGATGTTTTAACTAAAGACCGCACCCTACCTACCTTACAAGATGTTATCAACTACTGTGTGGGGTTCGAATCTGCGGCACTCGATCAGACGGCAATGCAACCGGGGGTACATGCTGTGAAATCACCATACCAGCGTCTCAAGAGTACTTACCCACGCCCCGCCCCTATCCAGCCCCCCGCCCAACCCACTCAGCCCCCGTCGCCCGCCCCACCACCTCCCCACGTCGGCCCCACTTCATCTCCCACACGTTGCTCCGGGTGTGGCCTATCTTCACATTCACAAGCCCAACGATCTTCGAAGTGTCCTGCATGGGGCAAGACCTGCACGGCGTGTAATAAACCTAACCACTTTGCCAAGGTTTGTAAATCCACCTCTTCCCAGTGCAGTGGATGCGGCCTATCCACACACTCTCGAGCCGAACGCCCATCCAAATGCCCTGCTTGGGGCAAGACCTGCCCGTCGTGCAACAAACTCAACCATTACTCCACAGTTTGTCACTCCACGCCCTCACCTTCATCCGCGGCTGTTATCATTGGTACTATCAAACAGGCTGTTAACAAGCCACCACCCGCACGGCAACAGTATTGACTTTAATATTTAATGTATAATAATCTCCCCCAAATGTTGTCTGATCTCTTTTTATTAGCAGATACTCCTCACTTGAATTTGTCTCATTTGAAGTTGGTTCATTATTACACAGAATATTTATAATATAATGTATTAATTTACTGTAACTCTCAACACCAAACACCTCCCAATGAAATTAATGAAAGCATGTGACCCTACCTAATTCAAACCTGGGTTACCACATACAAAATTAGTGGATAATCACTAGAAAAATAACACAATAATTGCATCACTTAAGGGGAGGTTTTTAGTTTGGTCTCTAGGTATCCATCAAGCTTAAGATTACACCCCCTTGAGCCCCTTTCAAGATAAATTTGTACATTTTTCGGTAGAAAAATATCCTGGCTGAAGGCCGGTTACTCTTAAATTACAGGCTCGCTATTGCTCGCCAGGATAAAATCGACACCTAAATGGCACGAAAGGTCTTAAAATTGACAGAAATGGGTCGAAAGTTCTTAAAATCGTCAAAATAATGGGGCGAACGTCTTAAAAATAGAAAAGCAATGGGGCTAAACATGAGGGAGAAAGGAGTCCTGAAAAAAATCCCTCAAGTAGAAACCTCCCCTTAAAGTTATTTACTGGCATTTAAAATTGAGTTATACTGTACAGTACAGGAATGTAACTGTACTGTATACAGTAATAAAATAATGATCTTTCCTTATTAGTCGATGGACAAGATCCCAAAAGCAAAGTAATCTGTACCATCCAAAGGGGTCAACTTTTAGCATAATCTCTAATAAATGGCTAGTAATTGATTTGGTAAGTCAATGACCAAGGTTATATCAAAATAACTTCTCCACAACAATAAGAACAATGTCTGTAGATCATAATTGTTGCGTCTAAAACTGACCTCTCTCACAGGACCAATTTTCACTCAGGACCATAAACTATTTAGGAAAGGAGGGATTGTCTCAGAAAGCAATGAAGGGATTTAATTGCAGAGACCTGTGCAAAAATATACTGTACAATCGCGCTAATAAGTGATGTCTCGGCACCAAGTATATTTTGATTCATAATTGATTTCAGCAATATCTAAACTTAATTTATTCATTTCGAGGGGAATATACAAACCTATTCCTACACTTAACCACCCTATTCAATGATGTGGCGGCGTCTACGCCGTGGGACCACCTCCCGGAGCTGCCAACCGCGGATGGCTGCCGACCCTCCGCGGCCGGAGACAAGATCAATCGACCAGTGGAGGACAACCGGATGCCGGCCGCGGGGAGCAGTTTCGGGAGCCAAACCGTCACAACTATCCCCTGCCCCCCCCCTGGGGGCACGGGTCCTTGGAGTGGCTTCGGTCGCGCCGGGAATTTCCACACCTCTCACACCACACACACACATCACACAGTTTTTCCTACACCGAGAAATGACTCTCCGGCTGTCATTTCTCGAAGACTTCTTCTAGCCGGAGACATTGAGAGCAACCCAGGACCCACGTACACATACATATGTCCAACTTGCTCAAAAACCCATCACTTCGAGTCGCCACACTAAGGGTTCAGTTCTCTGCAATTCATGCAGGAACTGGACCCACTTCACCTGTACAACACTTGCCTCCAAGAAACACTACACGAACACCTGGACCTGTTCCTCATGCCCCTCCCTCTCCCAGTCAAATCCCTCGCCTAAAACCCGTCCACCTCTCCTCCCCAACCCACCTAGCCTTCCCATATCATCCACTCCCCCCCCTAAAACCCGTCCACCTCTCCTCCCTAACCCACCTAACTTTCCCATACCATCCACATCCTCAACTCAACACACCACACCCCATCCTAATCCATTCCAACCCCCATCTCCTGCTCCCCAATCCCCACCCCCACCTCACCCATCCCAACCTCCAGCCCCTCCCTCACCCCCACCCCATCCTCGTGCAGCAGCACCCAACATACATCGTGCACATAACATTAACATTCTCCAATTGAACATAGATGGCATTAACACAAAGAAACACGAACTCTCACACTTCATCAAACAACACAACATACACATTGCCATCTTACAAGAAACAAAACTCCGCACATCACAAAAAACACCCACATTTCATAATTTCACCACCATCAGACAAGACCGGGCTGTCGGCGGGGGCGGTGGACTCATCACCCTGGTACACAAAGAAATATCATACATAGTAACCAGTGTACAAACCAAATCCCTCCTCCCCCCAAATGATAACACAACAGAAATACAATCAATTAAAATACGCACTGGCAACAAATCCAACATAACCATCATAAACACATACATCCCTCCCCAAACATCCCCTACAGTACCAAATGAATACAGACCACACTTACAACACATCACAAACACCCCACACATCATCCTGGGTGGTGACTTCAACGCCAAGACGTCGGCCTGGTTTGTCGACAACCCCGACACAGACAGAGGGCTGGTACTACAAAACCAAACAGATAACCTCATCATCCTTAACGACATCCATCAACATACCCATATTCCTCACCAAGCCCTCTATAACCCATCATCTCCAGACATCACCTTTTGCTCCCCAGAACTCGCCCCCACAACATCCTGGAGGGTGGTCAGAACCTTAGGCTCTGACCACCTCCCGATCATTATCACCACCAAAACCAGACTCACACCAGCTAGCCACAAACACACATACACCAATTATAAAAGAGCTAACTGGGAAGCATTTACAAATGAGACAGAACAACACTTCACAACTCTAAACAGTACACCCATCACTAACATCAACAATGCTGTACACATACTCAATAAACTATCCAAAACGCTGACAAGAAACACATTCCAAGAGGTAACAGAAAAAGACACAACCCCAACTTCACACCAGAAATTCAAAACCTCATCAGACAACGCGACACACTGAAACACTCCCCAGCACCCCACACACAAGACATCACACAACAAATTCAAGCACTCAACACCCAAACTAACAACAAAATACAAGAACAACAAAAACTAAATTGGAATAACTTCCTACAAACACTTGATCACAAAACAAACCCCAAAAAACTCTACAAAACACTAAACAGCATCACACTTTCCAACAGCAACACAACACAATCACATGCTGCAATCACAACAACAGACTCTACTCCTTCATGTAAACAACAAGCAAACACTCTCATCAATCACTTCTCACATGTCAGCCACCTAAAACCTCACAAAGACGACCGACGTGTCATCCGACGTAAGAGACAATTCCCCACAGACCCTGACTATACACCCTTCACCAATCACCAGACAAAGCATATCATCAACAATCTCAAGCACTCACCCGCCTGTGGCCTAGACAACATAAGCAACATACACCTCAGACACCTGGGACCACAAGGCATACAAACACTCACTAACATATCAAACTACAGCTATTCACACAACACAATACCAGACATTTGGAAGCATGGTATCATCATCACATTCCCCAAACCCAACAAAGACCCCACGCTACCCTCCTCGCACCGCCCCATCACACTCCTTTGCTCCCCCTCCAAAGTCATGGAACGCCTAGTATTACAACTAATTACACCCGACCTACCCCTAGCTCCAACACAACATGGCTTTAGGCCACTGCACTCCACAAACACTCTTCTCACAGACCTTACACAAAGAGCTTTTGACGGCATCAACTCAGCTAGACCACCACACAGATCACTATTAGCCACACTCGACATTAGTAAAGCCTTCGATGCCATCCCCCGCCACAACCTAACAAACAAAATCTACAACACAAACATGCACAACAACACAAAAAGGTGGCTGGCCAACTTCCTAGCAGGCAGATGTGCACCCGTATCTTTTGCCGGTCAGTCATCTAAAATCAGAAACTTTCCAAACGGAGTCCCACAGGGATCCGTCCTATCGCCCGCACTCTTCAATCTGTACATGCACGATATAACTACACCTAATACTCCCCAAATAAACTTAGCCTCCTATGCAGATGACATAACACTCACATGCACACACCATGACCCAAGAAGAGCAACAGATCTCCTTCAACCCTATCTCAACACACTACATGGCTGGTGCACTACAAACAGACTGAATCTAGCCCCAGCCAAATCCACCGCAACCCTGCTCACAAGCTGGACAGGTGAACACGAATACATCCCTCAACTCACCATAAACAACACACCCCTAACACATACACACACACCCAAAATCCTAGGAGTAACATATGATACTCATATGACATTCAAACAGCACACCACAAACATTAAAAAGAAACTGACACCCAGACTTAACGCCCTCAGGTCACTTGCTCACACAAAATTTGGACACAACAAAGAAACTACCACCACAGTATATAAACAATACATAAGATCAGTAATGGAATACGCAAGCCCAGCCTGGGCTTCTAACCTAGCTGAAACACATCATAAGACCTTACAGACTATCCAAAACAAAGCCCTGAAGATCATTACAGGCTGCACAGCTACTGCACCCACAGATCATCTACATCAAGAAACCAAAATCCTCAAAGTCAAAGACCATCTGGACATGAGAGGCACTCAATTCCAGGCAGCAGCCTCCACGAACCAAGACCACCCACTAAACTACATGGCAACACACCCACAGACACCAAGAAATATCAAAACAACACCCAGCACACGATATCACACAGTTATTGTCCTCTCTCCCTCCCTGCCCACCCCGAACCAACTTCCAGAAGCACATCCATACTCATATCTCTCGCCAATCCATCCACTCACTCACAGACAACACGCAGCTGCATGCACGACCTCCCGAAATCCATCCTTCCGAATCCTCCCTCCCTCGCGAGGACAGAGTCCACCTGGCCAGGCTGAGATGCGGACACCATCCAGCTCTCCTGAGCTATCAGAAGAGACTGGATGACTCCGTTGTCGACGCCTTTGCCCGGGATGTAACACAGCACCCCATACCATTAAACACATCATAGAAGACTGCATTTAACACAACCACTTACGCCAACAACACAACCTACACTCAATGAGAGCTCTGTGGGAAAGCCCGATCGTGGCCATGGCCTTCCTCAGGGACTCGGGGCTGTTCGGCCAGGCAGCTTAGGGAACAACAACAACAACATCTGACAGACATTAATACAGCACAGAGCAAGCCAAACGTAATGACAGCTGGGACATGACTTATTAGTGCGACCGTACATCATTACTCTATGAGGCTATTTGAGATACTTTTTTATCACTTTGATTTCTGGAGGCCTTTCCTATGCTGAGTAATATTGCCTAATGCCAGGACCAAATATACAGTACCTGCATGTGAGGAGTGCGGGTTGAGTGGCAGTGACCACGGAGTCCGCTTTCTCCAGCACCGCCAGGAGGGAGTGGGGGTCCGAGGGAAAGTCCTGGCTGTAGTGCCATCCCTTCAGGTTCAGGATCAGGACACGGTGGGGAGTGGAGAATTGCTGGGTGGAATGGCAGATTGGCAAATAAGACACTTTTCATATCCAGTCTCAAAATAAGTCCTTTGTTTTAGTCATTATTAAGGCATAGAATATACAGTACAGTACAGGGAAAATGGCAAGTTGGCAAACAAGAGGCTTTTCATATTCCGTCTCACAGCTAAATCCCTTGTACAGTATTAGTCATTCATCATCATCTCTGATGCTTTGAATCCTCCTGGGAAACACCCGTTAATTGATGGTCATGGTAGAAATGCCTCCAGGCTACTTTGTTGAGACCTACTACCTTTACTTGTGCTACAATGCCCCTTCCACAACATGGAAGTTTTCTTCAACATTTTTCCACTTTCTTCTCCCATACCATATGTGGTCTCCCACTACCAGCTGTTCCACTCAGCTGACTTCCATGTATGTCTCTTAGTATTCTGACTTTATCAATTCTTTGAACATGACCGAGCCATCTCAAAGTACTTCTCTTTAACCACTCAACCACTCCACATTCAGTGTCCAAAAAAATTTGCTCTTCCATTCCAAGACTCATACACTTCCCTATTACTTAATCCATGCGGGTGCCCAACCCCGAAAGGAGTTGAAATAGGGGAGCTATCCACCCGCCAAAGGCAGCTTTCTAGGGTCTTTCCTAGCTGATGCTGAGAGGATTGGGTTCTAGTCATGTGGTGATGGGCTGGTCTATCAGAGTGAGAACTGAGCGATCTCTGCCATACCCATAGCTTACTCTGACTGTTCCTTTTACTTATATATTTTCTAGATCTCAAGTGACAGCGTCTCTTCCGTGGATTGACCTCCCAATCTGCCAACATAGAGGTTGGCAGATTATATTTCCTTTGCCCCTCAACATTCTCTTCATAACTGCTGAGGGGCACAGGGCCCTGAGTGGGGCTTTGGTTTCCCGGGCATTTCCGCACCCTCCTCAGCTCCCCGCCTTGAAGTGGCTTCGGTCACCCAGCCTTTATTGTGGTAGGCAGGGAGGGTTCTGTGGGGGCTCTCGGTTATGGCCTTGGCCTTGCTCGGGGCCTTGGGGCTGTTCGGCCAGGCAGCCTGGGGAACAACAACAACACTGTTTTTCTTAGATTCTAAAATGTGCAGATGTACTATTATTTTTATTATTATTATTATTATTATTATTATTATTATTATTATTAAAATTATTAATTTATTATACTATACTTACAGACTTGGGGAGGGTAATGTTGACCCAGCGCTCGGTGAAGCTTCTGAAGGTCTCCTCGGCCCCAACGTCCAGCTGCAGTTGGCCAACCATCTCCGTTCCCTCACCCTTCACCACCTCAGGGTAGTCCTAAGGGTCATAATAATTTATTTTATTTTATTATGAATGCCAGATGATAAATATAACAAGGAGATCAATAAGCACACTGACAATAAATTGTTTATTATTTAATTACGAAATCAAGTGACAAGCATAAACAGTTATCAGTTATGTACCATGATAATTGTTTGATAATGTAGGGTTATTACTATTTAGGTGTATGTACTGTATATAGGGTATACAGTACTACCTAACAGTGACCCACAAAGATCCACTGTTAAGCCATTGGCTGTGGGAGATGTTCTGGAACGTCCTGGCATTATAAGTCAATTTACAGGCTCTTAAAGCCTCTTAAAGATAGTGGGGATGAATGTAAGACAGTGACAGCGCGGCAGGCTCCCCTCCGCTCTCCAGTATGGCTGCCAGGGCATAGAGACTCGGGCCTCACATCTCGCGAGACAATGCAGCGTGCCAAAGGTAAATATAGCGCGACATTGCTCATTAGCGAATATATGCCGATGTCTATGGTAGCGCTGTGGGTGAATCCCGCGTGCTATGAAGCTCGTTCTGGCGTCATTTTCTTCTAGTTTTTGGCAAATAAATTTAATTTCATTCAGACACTTGTTTAACCCTCCCCCTCCGGGCTGGCCTTCTAAATGACAGCACTCGGATCCGGGCGATCTGGCCAAAAAACGTTGTAATGGGCCTTGGACTATTTTTGTTATTTTAACTGCTAGAGAATTCACACAAATCTCAAAATGTAGCCCTGATTTGTATCTGTAGACTGGCGTTGAGTAGAGCTCTCTAGGTCAACTGGTTCAGTTGTGATGACGATTTCCGTGGAAAGAGTTTTGATGCGGTTTTAGCAATATCAGACATCTACAAACACTAATTTTCGTTCTACCAAACAACAACAACAATGGTCCGACTTCTTCTTCTTGTTTTTGAAGCTGCGCGTCGATCCGACTGACTTTGTTTACAAACGTTTCTCCGCGGGGCTTTCAAACCACGCTTAATAGGCTTTCAACCTTACAGATTTTAAAAGGACACCCGGGCTCCTGCCCTTCGCAAAGGGTGTCATTTTAAAATGACATCTGGGCAGGAAGGGTTAATCATTCAGGAGTGCCAGAATGAACCCTAATATAGCGGAAACAGGCGGAAATATGCCCACAGCGTAAGTGTTAACTATCCTTCAAGCTACCTAGAAGTGGCACAGTGGTATTGGAGCTGGGGGCTCCCATAAAACTTCTGTAATGTAGTATGGGATTTCTCTCTCTGATTCCACCATCAAGAACACTTCCTTAACGTGAGCAAGGCTTGCATATGCATATACAGTATATCCCTAGGCCTTTTATAATAAATTATTGCTGTTGTTTGTGAACAGTTAAACAGTTCAATTGCTGACACATACTCATATGTTCCTCAATTTATATATTTTTGTTTGTTTATTTATGTTTTGAGGCAAGTAAATTGCTACATAAATCTAATCTTTTTAAGGTCAATTATTGTGACTGTATTTTTAAATTTGACATCAATAATTTGAATTAAGCATTTTTAACTTAAAGTTTCTTGTATAACCTCTGCTTACTTTTTGTCTGTATTATTAATTAATATTTGTTTATTGTTATTATTGATTTTTTAAATTAATTGTTCTTGTTAAAAGAGTATTATTTGTTTAACCCGTACAGCCCCAGCGACGCGCCTGACGCGTCGGCGATGTATGTAACGCACAGCCCCAGAGACGCGCCTGGCGCGTCACCCTAATTGCGCCGACCGTAACCTCAGGTGTAGCCACTCAAGAGGGCTCAGATTTCTATGGGAACTGTGTACGTATCCCACGCAACCGTGCCGATGGTTGAAAACTCTCAAAGTCCACGTGCGTGCGCGCGAGCGCGCAATAACCTCGTTTTTTGGGATAATTGCCTTCAATTTTTTAATCTTGTAAAATCCGTTTTCGGGGGCTCTGTAGGACCATTTTTTAAGCTTTTTGAGCGTTTTTTCGTGGTTTTTCCTTCATTCCTAACCCATTCGCTATTGTTTCTGGAATAAAACCATTTTTTGAAAACCGGCCGGGTTCTGGTGCGCAAACATTACAAAACTAGCCGGGGCTCCACGGGTTAAATCTTTTGTTGCTCCTTCATATTTTGCAATTATTTTATTATATTTATTTATTATATTGTATCTATTCATTGTCGATAGTATCAATTGCTTGCTTTTGCGATTTCCTTAGTTTATTTGTACGATAAATGTAGGTTATTTGTAGGGTAGTAATTGGCAGGGGTCACTTGAGGCATGCTATGCTTACAGGTATCTACGCGATAGCACTATCGTTAGTGAGTGCTTTATGTTTTTTGTATTAGTGTTTATATCTTGTCAAATTGCAAATATATTTAATATAAAATTTGATATAAAATGTAGTTTCATTATTCATACAGAATTTAGTAATATTTACCATAACGTCCCAGACTTCCCATATTGACCACTGTAATTCTTTTAACGTGACGATAGTGCGTAGTTATATGTGGGATTAGTTTGCTTGGGAACCAGATTAACTTGCTCATGTAGTGATGTAGGGTACACCTTATGTGGTGGATTGTGTTCTTTTATTTCAAAATTTTATTTTATTAAGCGTTATTTCCACATAGCGATTTTTATTAGTTCTTTTGCATTTATCTAGTGTCGTCCCAGTTTTGGTTTGTTTATTTTGCAAGTTTTACAATTTAATTAATCCCCTGTCCTAGAAATTAACTCTATAAGGATTATATATATTACCTGGGACTGTATTAACATTGACATAGCAGTGTTGGGTCCTGTCCTGTTCACGATATACACTAGCGGCTTGTCTTTTCTGCTTCGTGCACACGGTGTCACCTATTATTTCTATGCTGATGACACCCAGATTTACGTGAAAATCACAAATATAAAATATACCTGATACACAGAGGAAGGTGGAAATGCTGATGACCGATATCAAGAAGTGGATGAGGACAAGAAAACTTAAACTAAATGGTAACAAAACTGAAATTCTCATCATCCGAGGAAACAGAAGGGCTACTGATGCAGTAAATGCCCTCTCCATCGATATGGGTGAATCACAACTGCACTGCAACCAGTAAACTCTGTTCGAAATCTGGGAGTGTATCTGAACTCGAGACTGGATTTTAAGGAGCAAATAAATCAGATCGTCAAAAGTTGCTACCTACACATCAGAAATTTCTACTCGGTCAATCAGTTTATAACTAGACGTTGCCTTCTGATGCTGGTCCACTCATTGATCTTCTCTCGTGTTGATTACTGCAATGCCTTATTTGTGGGTCTTCCAAATTACATATTAAAGAAAGTTCAATCTGTTCTGATTTCTGAACAGGGCTGCAAGACTCATTTTTGGAATTCCACCAGGAACCCCTACAACTTCTTATCACATCGAACTGCACTGGTTACCAATAAAAGCTAGAATAGAATTTAAGTTGTGTCTGGTAACTTTCAAGGTCCTTAAATTTGGCGAGCCCAGGTATCTTGCAGAGCTGCTCAGGCATCCACTGGAACGCCATGGTGTAGTCGTGCGCCATGATGACGACCCTTTGCGTCTTGATGAGCCATGGGCTTTCCGGCAGTCATCTTTCTTTGAGAGGTCATTCTCTTACATGGCTCCAAGGTTATATAACAGACTGCCACTGACCATGAGACAACTAAGTTCTGTTGAGTGCTTCAAGAGACAACTTAAGCCTTTTTTCTTTGAAAAGATGCTATGATCTCGAGGGGGGTGTCATCATGGAGAGCTATACAATAGGGCTTAGGCTAGTGCTAGTGACTGAATATTATGCGTAATGCATACAGTGGACTCTCGTTATCCGCGCTCCAAGTATCAGCGATCCTTGCTATTCGCGGACACCCCTAAATATCCCATTACTCGTCATCCGCGCAAAAAAATGGCAAAATACCAGCTATTCACGGATTTGAATCGGGCGGGTCGGTGCGCATCCCGAGTCTTGCTTTGGTCGGCCATCTTGCATTCTTGCGTGACGTCAACACAGCGTCCCAGCTGAGGCAGTAGCTCACAGTCGTGTTGGAAAAGTCGAAAACCAACAGTTTACAAGCTTTTTTCTGCATAAACCTCTTATCTCCCGCATTTATTAGGGCCTTTAAAGCATTCAGTGATAGGGACAGAGGGCCTGATGGTAATGATGATGGAAATAAATGCCCGGGACCATCAAAACAGAGAGCAAGCGTACCGATGCTGTCGGAAGAAAGCGGGCAAATTATGCCGATGCGTAAGGCTAGCCTAGGCCTAATGACTGATTACAAATAAAGTTTGTGTGGTAAGTTATCTCCTCATAATATGTATTTATAAGCTTAGTATTCTCAAATAATATGTATTTATTGGATATATTTGGGGGGAAATGGGTACTTTATGGGTGACTGGACGAATGTGGAATAAAGTGTGGTACCGTCACTGACGGTACCACACTTTGTTCCACATTCTTCCAGGTCCATCACCGTATCTGTTTAATAATTTGGTCCATATTATTGTCATAAAGTAGGTCAAAATAATGGTTTGCGGGTCCAAGATGGCCGAGTCAGGTACGACCTAAGCCTATTTCTCATTGAAACCTATGTTAAACACTGCCCACGTATCCGCGAAACCACGCATCATTCGCGGAAGGGGGCTGGTACGACATAGGCGCGAATACTGGGAGTCCACTGTATAAGTTTTGTGTTGCATTAATTTAAGTGATTTGTGTTTGTTTTTTTGTTTTACGAGCGCCAGTGAATTCTGCGGAAAAATTGGCGCTTATGAGAAATAAGTAACATGCTTATTATCATTATTATTAATAATTTGTAATACAGTACCTGAATGATTATGGAGTAATATATGCTAGTAAGATAAGTTCTGGGAATGCTGTAAGGGACTTTTGAACAAATTTCCACTACAGTGCCGTACTTTTATTTTAACTCTTTCCGTATTTAAGGAAGCCTTTTTATTTTTAATCTGGCTGTTTTAGATGGTTTTATCAAGCTTAGAAATAATTTGTTGGAGCTTTAGGAATAATTGAGATCTATTTTACACTGTTCATTGACAGGTCTTTCCTATACTGCATAAAATCGTCTAATGATAACCAAACTAAACAAAGAAATGTGTCCTTGAATACTGTAAAGGATAAAATATAATAATGAAGACCTAAATAAAAGAACAAGACATAATTAAAGTGTACTAGCCTGGCTGTCCTGAGGGAAGGTGTGTAGGTTTACCCAGACGGCCACCTTGCGTTCGTAGATGAGGCGCCAGACGTCCCTCACGGTGTGCGGCTGTGGGTACTCCCCAGCGAGGTATGCATCCTGGTCATACACAATTTTTTTTTTTCACATATAGGTACAGTTAACCCTCTCAGACATATGACGCGATTTTGAGCCTATTGGGGATACTTTAAAGCCTTTGTTACCATCAGGGGTATTTAGAAACCTTTAATTTAGTTACTGTACTTCAACCTCTGTAGTTGTCTTTGAGTTAGCTGTGGGCAGAAAACTAATTTTGGAGAGGTAATTATAAGAGTGAGAGAACTCTATTTCTTATTGCTAATCTGGCAACCTCTGCGTCATAAATGCGTGAAAGGGTTAAGAGCTTAAATTGCAATGTACCCATTTGAATAAGCATTGAATGCAAACGAGACAATACAAAACTTTATTAGAGCCTGGATGCTGCAGAACTTGGCTTTATAGGTTCAGAAATTCAAATTGGTGTAACCTTATATAATCTCACGACTGCACACAATATAATTATGCTTTACAATTTGCATGATGTCTTGGAAAGTGAGAAAATGGCAAAACCAATGCAATTTCATAATAACTTTTCTATATGCCTTCGTTCCAGATTGTTCAACTGGAATGAACTCTGACTATCAATGGTTTAAAGACTTTACTATAACTTCAATAATTCTTGTACAAGATGTTAATCAAAACAGTTCAGCACCGTATCAGAGGGAGAGGGAGAGGGAGAGGGAGAATAAGAGGGGAGGGGGAGTCAGTTATTCTGTTGCATCAAGATACATGCACTCCTCAAAAAAGTACCCGGTAGTTTCCTTATTACACTGTTCATTAACTAGATTACAATATTCCTTTATGGCTGTTATGTTTCATTATTAAACTGTAAATCTGACATAACAAAATTGCCTACCTACCTATAGAACCTACCTATAGATAGGTTCATTCTGGTGCATAATCATAAGAAAATAAATCTAAAAACTGCTTAATCTACAAATGTTTAATATATTTATTTATTTATTTTTCAGGAACATATCTACAACTTTAAATTAAGAATTACTGTACATAGTTGCATTGGGATCCATAGATTGAACAGATTAAGTGGAAAGGAAACACAGGATAGAGCTTGAATTCTATATTCTCTAACGTTTTGGGTTACGCAGAACTCATCTTTAACCCCTGTCTGAAGATGGATTCTGCGTAGTCTGAAACATAATAAAAAATTTCCCTTTTATGTAATCTATCCACTTGTCATAATGGATGAGGCACACACAGATAGATTATAAGACAGATTAATGTACCTTGCGGTCCAGACCGTTGATGCGGACCACATTGATGTACTGGGAGGTATGGCTGGCTCCGATGTGCTGCAGGAACACCATTCGACTGTCCGCTGAAAAGTAAAGACCCCCATCAATACTGTACATCAACTAAAATACTGCCTCCTAAAACGTACAGTGGTCCCACGCATTTGGCGATTTAATTAGTCTAGCCAAACCAGCGCCAAAAGTGAATTTCGTCAAACGCGAATAGTACTTTAAATGGGAAAATTATCCATTAGTCTTTGACGAGGCCCGAGTTCACCCTTTTGACCTCCATTTTCGTACTTTAACTGTTTAAAAGCAAAGACATTATACTGTACATCACCATACCGACGTGTACATCCTTGGTCATATGACTACTCAATGCCTACCTGTATATTTTCCATACCCATTCCATCACTATCTCACCACCATACCTCAGCATTTCTCCAAACACTCCATCTATTCCTGGTGCTTTCCCCAACTTCATTCTTTCCATGGCTTCACACACTTCTGACCTCCTGATCCCCACCTCCTCCTCCACTACTTCTCTTCTTCTCCCTCCCATACCCCATCCAACTATGTTTGCTGGCTCTTCATTCCTTACATTTAGCAACTCACTGAAGTACTCCCTCCATCTTTCGACTCTCTCTTGCTTCTCGGCTAGCACTCGCTCATTCTTATCTTTCACACCCTTACTATTTTCCTTGCTACCTTCCCTAACTTTCTTGACTTCTTTCCAGAACAGTTTCTTACACTCCCTCCATTTTACACTCAGATTCCTTCCAAATTCCTTATCTGCTCTTCTCTTACTTTCCTTCATTACTCTTTTCACAAATCTCTTTTTCTCCAAGTACCTCGCTCTTTTCTGTCTCTCCAAATCTTCATTCCCTCTACTACTCAACCACTCTCTATACGCTTTCTTCTTGTCTTCAACAACTTTTGTTACCTCTTCCGTCCACCATGCTGTACCTTTCACTCCCCTCCCTCTTCTCCTTACTCCACACACCTCCTCACATGCTGCAAAGATGTTTTCCTTAAACACTTTGCTCACCTCCTCCACTTCCTCCATACCTTCCAGGTCAAACCTACCTAGCCGTCTTTCTACTGCTCTCCTGAACTCTTCCTTGATCTCCTCCTCCTGCAACCTCTCCACCCTCCTCGCCTTTCCACCTTCCTCTCACCTCCCTTCAGCTCTCCTCACCCACTTCTTTTGTATCCTAATTTTAGCTACTACTACATAATGGTCAGACAGACCCCCTCCCCCAATACCCCTATACACCCTAGCATCCAGCACAGATTTCTTAATTTGTTCATCCACACATATAATCAATCAGTGTCTTTTGTTCCACCACTGTCTCATCCTTCTTCCTCCACACCACTTTACATGTGTACCTTTGTATCACTCTGTGTCGGAAGAAGGTGTTGGCTATCCACAGTTTCCTTCCCACACATACGTCCACAAGTGCACTACCATTCCTATTTACCTCTGACGGTCAAAAGTCAAAGATCATCTAGACATAAGAGGCACTCAATTCCTGGCAGCAGCCTCCACGAATCAACACCACCCACTACACTACATGGCAACACACCAACAGACACCAAGAAATATCAAAACAACACCCAGCACACGCTATCACATACAAATACTGTCTTCTCTCCCTCCCTGCCCACCCCAAACCAACTTCCGGAAGCACATCCATACCCATATCACTCGCCGTTCCATCCACTCACTCATAGACAACACGCAGCTGCAAGCACGACCTCCCGAAATCCATCCTTCCGAATCCTCCCTTCCTCGCGAGGACAGAGTCCACCTGGCCAGGCTGAGATGCGGACACCATCCAGCTCTTCTGAGCTATCAGAAGAGACTGGATGACTCCGTCGTCGACACCTGCCCGGGTTGTAACACAGCACCCCATGCCATAAAACACATCATAGAAGACTGCATTCACACAACCACTTACGCCAACAACACAATTTACACTATTTGAGAGCTCTGTGGGAGAGCCCGACCGTGGCCATGGCCTTCCTTAAGAACTCGGGGCTGTTCGGCCAGGCAGCTTAGGGAACAACAACGGGAACAACAACAACAACAACAACAACAACAACATGTGGTGATGGGCTGGTCTATCAGAGTGAGAACTGAGCAATCTCTGCCATACCCATAGCTTACTCTGACTGTTCCTTTTACTTATATATTTTCTAGATCTCAAGTGGATTGACCTCCCAATCTACCAAGATTGGAAGCCAAAGTGTCACATTTTTCCCTTGCCCCTCAACTTTCTCTTCATAATTGCTGAGGGACACAAGGGCCCTGGGTGGGGCTTTGGTTTCCCGGGCATTTCCGCACCCTCCTCAGCTCCCCGCCATGGAGTGGCTTCGGTCACCCAGGCTTTATTGTGGTTGGCGGGGAGGGTTCTGTGGGGGCGCTCGGTTATGGCCTTGGCCTTGCTCAGGGCCTTGGGGCTGTTCGGCCAGGCAGCTTGGAGAACAACAACAACAACAACAACAACAACAACAACCTCTGACAGTACCCCCCACCCTCCCACCACTCCATCAACTTTCCTATCACCCACCTTTCCATTCATATCCCCAATCAGAAATATTCTTTCGCTCTTGCCAAACTCATCCAGGCACGCCTCCACTTCACCCAGAAATCCTCTTTCTCTCTTACAGTTATATCCTCTTCATATTCTTCCTTCCTTCACATACTCATATATACAAAGTTAAAATTATGCTTTTCATTTCCTACTGTCTTTGAAAGTAATAAAATGGCTAAACTAAAAAATAATTGTGTCTCAAGTTTCGTATATTCCTTCTCATAATCATTTCAGTCATAATACTAAATTGTTCTGGTTTGACACCCTGTGCTGTAACATAAATATAATACAGTAATGAATTTGACACTGATAAATCAATACCTCTCTCACTCCATAAAATAAATCACAGACAGGACGAAAACATGATTGGGATAAATGCATTATCAAGAGACAAGTTACTGTATTTTCTGGGGTGCAGCCAACAGAATGCAACTAACTCATGACTCTTAATAATTAGAATGATGATACTGTACTGATAATAAAATTACTGATGATACTGATAATACATGCAGATTCAAACTACCAACATTCACACTAGCAAGTCTGAGATTGTGGGGGGCATTTGTCCTTATCCTGTGCGGTTTTGGATCATCAGACTTACAGTACGTTGTTTCTCTTTAGGTTTAGTCATATTCGGTAAATTGGCTGGCAAATGGGCATCCCCCCCCCCCCCCCCAAAAAAAAAAAAAAAAAAAATCCGGCTCGTCTACCCCGGGACCATTCCCCGCACCTTCCCTCAAGAGATTACAATGGGGTAGGATCCAGTGGCCTCGGTGCACCCCACCAGAACCAGCCTCAGGGACGCACCCTCTGCGTGTACACGGCACTACGACTGGTTCGGTATTTTTCGCCCAATGACAGGGCAGCCTCCTGGAGCGCTACCACCTGGTTCGGGCCCCTATACTATTGGGCGGAAAGTGCCAGTCCGGGGAAACACTACGCACTGTACCCTCTGGATCCGTTTTGTCCAGGTTGGGCCCAAGGTACCAGGTCCGGGTCCAGAGGGAGCGACATCCACCGCCAGTGTGCCGCCATTAGGCAACTTGGAGCTAGAACAATGAAGCCCTGTCACAGCACTGTCACATGAAAAAAATGCCAGCGCCAATAACAAGGCTTCATTGTATAGTGATGGCTGTTGGTCCGCAAGTCTAATGCCATCCCCCCTATTAGTCGCCTTGTACGACACGCAGTAGGATGCGTGAGGCATATTCTTTTTTTCCTCCACCATAGGTGAAGGCTCCCTTACCCCCTGGGATAAGATAATGACCCAATAATGTTAGTACTGATAATTTAATATATTTATACAGTATATCTATCTTTATTTTATTTTTACTAAATACCACTTGCTGCCTGGGCAATGATACACAAACTGTACATACATGCAATGGTTTAACGTCCTTTTCCATTACTGTATATTGTAATGGTTCAGATAGGGTTTCCTTTCAGCAGTTGGATTGTAGCGCAAAAAAGACCTGCCAATGCCCCATCATGTCATCACTGTCACGCTGTGGCTGCGCATATGATGACAGCATAGTGGTAACTGTACCTCAGTAAGACTCAACAAAGTTCACTTGCAGTATCTGCAACTACACCAGCCTCAACAGCTCTACAACAAGACAGTGCCATAAGATGACAGCCTACCGTATAGAATGACCGTTGGACCACACTTACATCATCCACCTCTTTTAGTCACCTTGTACACCACACAGTAGGATACTCAGTGTAAAACATAGGGCATATCCGCTTTCAATCCTCAACTTAATGTGAAGGCCCCATTACCCCCAGGGTATAGCTCTACTGTATAGAACATTTTATACCAAATCCCGGATGCACTCTTCATATCTTTATATTTCAATAGGGGACCATTCACTGTATGAGATAACCCATATTTATATATTCTACGCACACACACACAAATATATATATATATATATATATATAATACAATACTGAAATGATACATTATACTGCAACACCATCTGGAATAGCAATGAAAATACTTTTGTATATATGGATGAAGGACTTCTGTTCCTTCTCCACAACATATCTCAAGAAGATCTGGACTCCACAGCCTTTTCCATTCCTAAATCCACCCTGCTCCTCACGTATCACTTCCTCGGTTTGCCCCCCCTCACTCTCTTGAGATATATTGCTGATAATACTATACTGTAATATAATACCTGGGAGAACGTCCGGGTTTCTGTTGAGTGCAGCCAATTCAGGATCCTTGGCAACCTTGAAGCTCTGATCCTTTGGCATGTCCTTCAGCATCTGTTGGTTATAATGTGTACGATTAAGAAAACTAAAGTCACCATCTGCCCTGTACATCGCCTACTTTAATGTTCAGTTGACAAGATATGAATTTGGGACAACTGCTGTGAATGAGTGACTGATTTAATGGTCTCAGAGGTTGATACATAGATTGAAAGGGAACTATAAACATAGACATACTTCTGTTCAAATCCAAGTCAGTTTGAGACTGACTAACAATCCTTCCATTAAAACTCTGTAATAGGCTTATTCAACTTGTAACTCCAGCACTAATTCCTTTGTGGTGTGTGTATGTGTAGAGTATGAACTGCATGTTGAATATTATTGAACTGTTGGAATGGCTGTGGTTATGAATGTTGTTGTTGTTGTTCTCCAGGCTGTCTGGCCGAACAGCCCCAAGGTCTCGAGCAAGGCCAAGGCCATAAACGAGCGTCCCCACAAAACCCTCCCTGCTTACCACTAACAAAGCCCGGGTGACCGAAGCCACTCCAAGGCAAGGAGCTAAGGAGGGTGCGGAAACGCCCGGGAAACCAAAGCCCCACCCAAGGCCCTGTGCCCCACAGCAATTATGAAGGGAAAGTTGAGGGGCAAGGAAAAAATGTGACGCTTTGGCTCCCAATCTGCCAACTTCTAGGTTGGCAGTAGGGAGGTCAATCCACGGAAAAGACGCCGTCACTTGAGATCTAGAAGATACTGTATATAAGTAAAAGGAACAGTCAGAGTAAGCTATGGGTATGGCAGAGATCGCTCAGCTCTCACTCTGATAGACCAGCCCATCACCACATAACTAGAACCCAATCCTCTCAGCAACAGCTAGGAAAGGCCCTAGAAAGCCGCCTTTGGCGGGGGGGGGGGGATAGCTCCCCTATTTCAACTCCTTGTGAGTGTTATCTGAAACCATTGTAATCAGCTCCATACTGATTAGGTGCTAGCACTTAAATTGTAAATATGACACTGGTGTCAAGTCTTGATTGTACAGTAAAGAAACTAAAACCACGATGAGGTGGTTTTTAAACTTGTATGTATGCACCTCTGATTTCTGCCATTGCAGAGAGGGGTTGGGAGCCCATGGGGATTAGTGTCAAAGATTTCAACCAGTGAGGATCAAACTCACTGCCTCCCACAAGCGAGGTAAACACGCTACCCATCCTCCAAGCAGGAATTTATGAGCGAACTCTTTTGTAATTATGCTAATGCAAGTGAGAAAGACCTTTTATTATTACTATACATTTATCTGCTATGCTAATTATATGCAGCCAGCTTCCCACAACATCCTTAATTCATGTTTTGGCAACTGTACAATCGATCTAACATCAATAATACAAAAGTGAGCACTGCAATAAAGTCCCTATAAATTGCCAACTTTAGTTTTTAGTAGTAGGGAAGGTGTACAGTAGGGTAGTGATTGAGAGAGCGAGAGTGAGAACGGAGAAATGGATAGGCGACGAGCAGGGAGGTTTTAGGAAGGGAAGAGGATTGTAGATCAGATTTTTACCCTGAATTGTGTTGTGGAGAAGTATCTGGAGAAGCAACAAAAGGTGTATGTTGCCTTTATGGACTTGGAGAAGGCCTATGACAGAGTGGATAGAGAAGGTTTGTGGAAAGTACTTAGAATATACGGAGTAGATGGCAAGTTGCTGAAAGCAGTGAAGAGCATGTATGAGGGTGCAAAGGCGGCAGTACGTGTGGAGTGAGCAGAGCGAGTTCTTTGACCTGAATGTTGGTTTGAAACAGGGGTGTGTGATGTCCCCGTGGTTGTTTACTGTATATATGGATGGAGTCATGAAAGAAATACTATCAAGAGTAGTGGATGTTGGTGTATCGCTGAAAAGGGAGGGAATTGAGTGGAAGCTACCTATACTGCTGTTTTTGGATGATACAGTTCTGATGAGTGATAATGAATGGGAGTTGCAGGGTCTGGTAAATGAGTTTGGAACAGTGTGCAAAAAACAGAATTTGAAGGTAAATACATACCCGGCATGCATACATATACAAAATTTTAAGACTGAGTGTTCCACACATAAGTGCAGTTTCAGTCTCTTGTCCTAATGGCGACGTTCCAGGCAACCCTGTTAACCTCTGAAGTGCGCATGGGGGTAATTGGAAACGTCCCCCTGTGCTGACGTATTTGAGGTGTTTCCGTCACTAAAATATTCATTGTGCAATTAATAGCATTAATACTTATCCATATGCGCCTATTATGGGTTGATTATAAAGGTATTAACCTGAAACAACAATAAAACGAGTGAAAACAGCGTTTGGATGGTCAAAATCGGAGATATAGCCCGCGAGTTGTATAATGTATGGGTGAGGCAATCTGCTTTCCCGCCAATTTCCCCCAAGGCCACTGAGACACAGTCGATCGATACTCTCTCTCTCTCTTGCACTCGCTTGCTATCAGTGATGACCACACCCTCCAATCGGATTTCTAATGTTAGCACGAAAATATACCTCAGAATAAGGGAATAACAGGGAAAATAGGTGATAACTGAAGGAGAGGAGGAAAGTGGGGAAGGAGGGGAGGTAGAGGACTGAGATTTTGCATGGCCCAGGGGCCAAAAATTTTTTTTTTTTTTTTTTTTTTTTTTTTTTTTTTTTTTTTTTTTTTTTCGATGTCAAAAGTTGATTTTTTTTTTCTCTGACTCTTAAGAGTCTCCCCGCAGTGCGCCGGGAGAACTCTTAAGAGTCTCCCCGCAGCTCCCGGGTTAAGGGCTGCTTCACTTGTCAAGTTCTTGGATTTGAGATCGGCGCGTATAGTCCGATCCCAGGTCTTCCTCGGTCCACCCCTTGGTGCAGCTCCCTCCACAATCACAGACCTGCATTTTTTCACCCAATTTTGTTCATCCATTCTCTCCACATGTCCATACCATCCCAGTCTACTTGTACGCATCACCTCGCTAATACTCTTTATACCTAAACGTCTCCTCAGCTCAACATTTGTTATTCTATCCTGTAGCCTGGCCCCACACATCCATCTCATCATTCTCATCTCATTACGCTCCATTCTGTTGACATCCTCTACTTTAACGGCCCATGTTTCTGAGGCATACGTCATTGCACTTCTAACACATGAGGCATACACCTTTCCCTTCAGGGGGAGAGGCATTCTTTTCATGGTCAGGATTGGCATCAGTTCTCTGAACTTCCCCCAGCCACACCTAATTCTAGCAACAGTGGCAGCCTCGGCCCCACCACCGGCAGAGATGGTATCTCCTAGGTAACAAAAATTGTTCACCAGCTCCAAAGACTCATTTCCAAAATTCACAGCCACAGGATCATCACCTAACACAAGCTCGCCTTGTGAGGAAGAGCAAGGTTATGGTCTTCGAAAGGGGTGAAGCTGAACGGTCAGGCTATGGAGACCGTCAACTCTTTTAAGTATCTGGGCAGTGTTTTGAGTAAAGATGGGACTATGGATGAAGAAGTGCGGGAGAGGGTTGTAGAACGCTGAAAGCAGTAACAAGAAATAGGGTGGTCAGTATGGAAGTGAAGAAGTCCTTGCATGACAGTGTGGTAATCCCGACACTGACTTACGGAAGCGAAGCATGGACGTTGGTTGAGAGACTCAGACCAAGAGTGAGAGCAGTGGAAATGAATTACTTAAGGAGTGCGTGCGGAGTTACATGGAGGGATAGACAGACTAATGAGGAAGTAAGAAGGAGGTGTGGTGTGGAGGTAGATGTGCTGGAAAGTGTGAAAAGGAACAACTTGAGATGGTTCGGCCATATGGAACGTATGGAAAGCGAGAGAATGACTAAGAGGGTGTACGAGAGCGAGGTGGAGGGACAGAGGGGGAGAGGTAGACCGAATATGAGGTGGAAGGATGGAGTGAGGAACTACATGAACGAAGGCGGTGCTGGTTGGGGGGAGGGGCGTCGACTGACTGGGGACAGAGGTGCATGGGGGCGGTTCGTTCGTGGCCACCCCTTCGGGGATCACGGCGTCAGGCAATAGATAGATAGATAGATAGATAGTGGAGCCAAACTTGGAGAATGGAATTCAACACGAGTAAGTGTTCTTGAGATGGGTAAAAGTAAAAATAAACCCTAATAGGGAATACAAAATAGGAGATGAAATCATTAGTAAATCCAGGAAAGAAAAATACCTAAGGGTAGTTATGGCAGATAGCTTGCCACCTGAACAGCATATAAATCAAATAACTGGTGAAACCTATGCAGTGTTGACTCCACACCTTATAAAACATATTGTAAAGCTGGAAAGAGTTCAGAGAGTTGCTACTAAGATGATAGCTAACCTTAGAGACCTGCCATATGAGGAATGATCGGAGAGACTGAAGTTGCCAACATTGGAGAGGAAAGAGAGAGGGGACATGATCATGATGTTTAAGTGTGTGAAAGGTTTTGAGAAGATAGATAAAGGAGATTTTGTGGTGAGGCCATCTGGGTCTCACAGTGGCAATAGTTAATGGCCTCCTGAGAGCTCATCCGGGTCTGATGGGTTAATAGTATCCATAGCCTTGGTTAATAATATCCCCCCCAGGGGGTTAGGGTGGCCTCTACTCATGTGGTAAAGAAAAAATAAGAGTATCCCCATGTGTCTACTGCATCTCGTAAGAGGCGACTAAAAGGGGGATGACGTAAGTCTGGGCCCCGTTCATCCTATTTGGTCCATTTCAGCCTCATGGAAGCTGCAGGACATGAGTGTGCCAAATCCAACCTCTGGAATGGCTGCTCTTGCCCTGAATGGCTGCCTTGGGGTATTTGGGGTGGTTCTATACTTGAATAGAACTGGAGAAATATATATAAATAACTTCACCCCCTACCTATCATGTCTGTGTCTGTCAGTCTTGCTCTCTCTGTATAGTATATATATGTATGTATAGGTACTGTATGTGCATATATGTACAGCATGTGTGTAGCAGTTACATTGATTTCTTGTTGCTTCCTTGTTGTAGCTCGGTGGGGGTTGGTGTGGTGCGGATTCGCCAGGTGCAGGTGCTTCAGAGGGACTTTGTTGAGTCTTGCTTAGACACTATTAGCGCTATATCAACATCGGCCACTGTCATGACATGATGGGGCTGTGATGTGTCAAGTCTTTGTCATTCTGTTGTATGTATGTGTATGTATTGGGTGGAGGGAGTGATGTGGATGGTTAGATAGATATAGATGGGTAGATAGATCAGTAGATAGAGAGATATACAGTAGGGTCTCACATAAAACGAGTTTATGGTCGATAAACGAGGGCGTTTTATGCGATTTCGTTTTATGTGAACACAGCATTTTGGTGGCGCAATATCGTCAATTTTCACTGTAAGCGAAAATTTTCGTACAAAGCGAACGATATTTCGTACAAAGCGAACTATATTTCGTACAAAGCGAACGACATTTCATACAAAGCGACGATATTTCGTACAAAGCGAATTTTAGGTCGGTCGTTTTAATCGAGACTCGTTTTATGCGAACACGTTTTATGCGGGACCCTACTGTATATGTATATTAGCATCCAGAGTTAATAGTATCCATATCTCTGGGCATTATTGTCTTTATTCATAGAAATTTGTTTTATGATAGCAAAGAATTATTGAACATAACAAAATAAGAATGGTGAGATGGATGTGTGGGGCCAAACTGCAAGATAGGATATCTAGTGACGAGCTGAGGAGACGGTTAGGTATCAAGAGTATTAGCGATGATATATATGTACTAGTAGGCTTGGATGGATGAACTAAGTTGGGTGAAAATATGCAAGTACGTGAGTGTGGGGGGAGCTGCACCAAGGGGCAGACCGACAAACATGTGGGATCAGACCTTACAGTCTGATCTTTATAATAATACTAAGAAGTGAGGCAGCTCTGACCAGGGCTGCGCAGCCTGGAGTGCCGCCATTAGTATGTGAGACCAGAACTGCACTCGGTCTTTTAATGTATGTAGAAATTACCCCCATAAATCCCATAATCAATCCAATACAATTACAATGGCACAATTTTTAATATAATCTGGCTAATATTAGAAAATGTTATGCAGAATTACACCACCAAGCAGTGTGGATTAAAGTCTCAGATATTTAGATAAGAGAATGGGTATTATTGTGTCAATTCTGGAAAAAATTCTAATGTATCTATACATTTATTGCCAGACGTCTTGGTCCCCGAGAGGGTTGCCACAAATGAATTGCATCCATGCACCTCTGTCATATACAGTACTGTATAAGCTGATATCCCTCCTTCCACCTAACACCACGTTCACTTATATATACCTCTCAACTCCATCCCTGTACCTCTGTCATATCAGACCTATGAGAGTTCCGTATGGAGCTCAGTGGTCTGGTTAATCTGCTCTACATAACTAACTAACTAACCTCTGTCATATACAGTACTGTATAAGCTGATATCCCTCCTTCCACTTAACCCCACGTTCTCTTATATATATATACCTCTCAACTCCATCCTTGCACCTAATTGCCTAATGATAACTAGACTTACCCTCAAAATCTGTAGAAAATTGTCCCAAAATGTCTAGAGCCCCGTGACTAACCTGGTACTCCTCCAGAAGGGTTGAAGAGGCGCGCAGTGACTGGAGGTGGCTGATGAACTGGAAACACGGCACGCTGGTCTTGACCCCATGCAGAATCTCCCGGAGCAGCTCGTGGCCAAACTTGTACTGCATCTGAGGGGGTATTTATGGTGATAATAAGATGCTTCACCACATTCAGGTGTAGATTATTATTCCTTCACACCATTAGTTTGGTGATAAGACGCTTCACCCCATTCAGGTGTCGATAGTTTTTCTTGGGAAGCAATAATGAGCCTGTAACTTATAAGATTAAAATGTAAAACTTGCAAACTAAACAAACCAAAATTGGGACAAGGACAATATAAAGTCAAATTAAATTATCAAAATCGCTATGTGGAAACAACGCTTACTAAATTGAAAATTATTAAATAAAAGAACAAATCTCAGGCTTTGGTCGCAACATTTTTCTACAATTTTTGTTTATAAATTTAGCTTAAAGGGGGTCAGCATGGGCATTGTTTTAGGTTGAAGAGAGTCTGGGAAGGCTCTTTTGTTAGACTAGGGGACAGACTAAGATATATTGTTTGAAAATGGAAAAAGCAAGTAAAATCTTCAATGATAATAAAAAAAAAAAAATACAGTACAGTATCATAATAACCCCCAAGATGTCGGCTCAGACAGTAATTACCCCATGTATAGCAGCTAGGGGTCAAATTTGTACTGCATCTCAGGGATATTTTAAGACGCTTCACCCCATTAGTTTGGCAGTAATAATAACTTGTACTGCATCTCAGTGACATTTTAAGACGCTTCACCCCATTAGTTTGGCAGTAATAATAACTTGTACTGCATCTCAAGGACATTTTAAGACACTTCACCCCATTAGTTTGACAGTAATAATAACTTGTACAGCATCTTGGGGACATCTTAAGACGCCTTACCCCATTAGTTTGGTGATAATAATAACTTGTACAGTTATTAAGGTCCTGATGTGGCGGCGTCTACGCCGTGGGGCCACCTCCCGAGGCTGCCAACCGCAGATGGCTGCCGACCCTCCACAGCCGAAGACAAAATCAACGACCAGTGGAGGAAAACCGGATGCCGGCCGCGGGGAGCAGTTTCGGGAGCCAAACCGTCACAACCATCCCCTGCCCCCTCCCTGGGGGCACGGGTCCTTGGAGCGGCTTCGGTCGCGCCGGGAATTTCCACACCTCTCACACCACACACACACATTACACAGTTTTTCCTACACCGAGAAATGACTCTCCGGCTGTCATTTCTCGAAGACTTCTTCTAGCCGGAGACATTGAGAGCAACCCAGGACCCACGTTCACATACATATGTCCAACTTGCTCAAAACCCATCACTTCGAGTCGCCATACTAAGGGTTCAGTTCTCTGCAATTCATGTGGGAACTGGACCCACTTCACCTGCACAACACTTGCCTCCAAGAAACACTACACAAACACCTGGACCTGTTCCTCATGCCCCTCCCTCTCCCAGTCAAATCCCTCGCCTAAAACCCGTCCACCTCTCCTCCCCAACCCACCTAACCTTCCCATATCATCCACTCCCCCCCCTAAAACCCGTCCACCTCTCCTCCCTAACCCACCTAACCTTCCCATACCATCCACATCCTCAACTCAACACACCACACCCCATCCTAATCCATTCCAACCCCCATCTCCTGCTCCCCAATCCCCACCCCCACCTCACCCATCCCAACCCCCAGCCCCTCCCTCACCCCCACCCCCCCCATCACCCCCACCCCCACCCCATCCTCGTGCAGCAGCACCCAACATACATCGTGCACATAACATTAACATTCTTCAACTGAACATAGATGGCATCAACACTAAGAAACACGAACTCTCACACTTCATCAAACAACACAACATACACATTGCCATCTTACAAGAAACAAAACTCCGCACAACACAAAAAACACCCACATTTCATAATTTCACCACCATCAGACAAGACAGGGCTGTCGGCGGGGGCGGTGGACTCATCACCCTGGTACACAAAGAAATATCATACATAGTAACCAGTGTACAAACCAAATCACTCCTCCCCCCAAATGATAACACAACAGAAATACAGTCAATTAAAATACGCACTGGCAACAACTCCAACATAACCATCATAAACACATACATCCCTCCCCAAACATCCCCTACAGTACCAAATGAATACAGACCACACTTACAACACATCACAAACACCCCACACACCCCACACATCATCCTGGGTGGTGACTTCAACGCCAAGACGTCGGCCTGGTTTGTCGACAACCCGACACAGACAGAGGGCTGGTACTACAAAACCAAACCGATAACCTCATCATCCTTAACGACATCCATCAACATACCCATATTCCTCACCAAGCCCTCTATAACCCATCATCTCCAGACATCACCTTTTGCTCCCCAGAACTCGCCCCCACAACATCCTGGAGGGTGGTCAGAACCTTAGGCTCTGACCACCTCCCGATCATTATCACCACCAAAACCAGACTCACCCCAGCTAGCCACAAACACACATACACCAATTATAAAAGAGCTAACTGGGAAGCATTCACAAATGAGACAGAACAACACTTCACAACTCTAAACAGTACACCCATCACTAACATCAACAATGCTGTACACATACTCAATAAAACTATCCAAAACGCTGACAAGAAACACATTCCAAGAGGTAACAGAAAAAGACACAACCCCAACTTCACACCAGAAATTCAAAACCTCATCAGACAACGCGACATACTGAAACACTCCCCAGCACCCCACACACAAGACATCACACAACAAATTCAGCACTCAACACCCAAACTAACACAAAATACAAGAACAACAAAAACTAAATTGGAATAACTTCCTACAAACACTTGATCACAAAACAAACCCCAAAAAAACTATACAAAACACTAAACAGCATCACACTTTCCAACAGCAACACAACACAATCACATGCTGCAATCACAACAACAGACTCTACTCCTTCATGTAAACAACAAGCAAACACTCTCATCAATCACTTTTCACATGTCAGCCACCTAAAACCTCACAAAGACGACCGACGTGTCATCCGACGTAAGAGACAATTCCCCACAGACCCTGACTATACACCCTTCACCAATCACCAGACAAAGCATATCATCAACAATCTCAAGCACTCACCCGCCTGTGGCCTAGACAACATAAGCAACATACACCTCAGACACCTGGGACCACAAGGCATACAAGCACTCACTAACATATCAAACTACAGCTATTCACACAACACAATACCCAACATTTTGGAAGCATGGTATCATCATCACTTTCCCCAAACCCAACAAAGACCCCACGCTACCCTCCTCGCACCGCCCCATCACACTCCTTTGCTCCCCCTCCAAAGTCATGGAACGCCTAGTATTACAACTAATTACACCTGACCTACCCCTAGCTCCAACACAACATGGCTTTAGGCCACTGCACTCCACAAACACTCTTCTCACAGACCTTACACAAAGAGCTTTCGACGGCATCAATTCAGCTAGACCACCACACAGATCACTATTAGCCACACTCGACATTAGTAAAGCCTTCGATGCCATCCCCCGCCACAACCTAACAAACAAAATCTACAACACAAACATGCACAACAACACAAAACGGTGGCTGGCCAACTTCCTAGCAGGCAGATGTGCACACGTATCTTTTGCCGGTCAGTCATCTAAAATCAGAAACTTTCCAAACGGAGTCCCACAAGGATCCGTCCTATCGCCCGCACTCTTCAATCTGTACATGCACGATATAACTACACCCAATACGCCCCAAATAAACTTTAGCCTCCTATGCAGATGACATAACACTCACATGCACACACCATGACCCAAAAAGAGCAACAGATCTCCTTCAACCCTATCTCAACACACTACATGGCTGGTGCACTACAAACAGACTTAATCTAGCCCCAGCCAAATCCACCGCAACCCTGCTCACAAGTTGGACAGGAGAACACGAATACATCCCTCAACTCACCATAAACAACACACCCCTAACACATACACACACACCCAAAATCCTAGGAGTAACATATGATACTCATATGACATTCAAACAGCACACCACAAACATTAAAAAGAAACTGACAACCCAGACTTAACGCCCTCAGGTCACTTGCTCACACAAAATTTGGACACAACAAAGAAACTACCACCACAGTATATAAACAATACATAAGATCAGTGATGGAATACGCAAGCCCAGCCTGGGCTTCTAACCTAGCTTGAAACACATCATAAGACCTTACAGACTATTCAAAACAAAGCCCTGAAGATCATTACAGGCTGCACAGCTACTGCACCCACAGATCACCTACATCAAGAAACCAAAATCCTCAAAGTCAAAGACCATCTGGACATGAGAGGCACTCAATTCCTGGCAGCAGCCTCCACGAACCAAGACCACCCACTAAACTACATGGCAACACACCCACAGACACCAAGAAATATCAAAACAACACCCAGCACACGGTATCACACACAATTATTGTCCTCTCTCCCTCCCTGCCCACCCCGAACCAACATCCAGAAGCACCTCCATACTCATATCTCTCACCGATCCATCCACTCACTCACAGACAACACACAGCTTCATGCACGACCTCCCGAAATCCATCCTTCCGAATCCTCCCTTCCACGCGAGGACAGAGTCCACCTGGCCAGGCTGAGATGCGGACACCATCCAGCTCTCCTGAGCTATCAGAAGAGACTGGATGACTCCGTTGTCGACGCCTGCCCGGGATGTAACACAGCACCCCATACCATTAAACACATCATAGAAGACTGCATTTCACACAACCACTTACGCCAACAACACAATCTACACTCAATGAGAGCTCTGTGGGAAAGCCCGATCGTGGCCATGGCCTTTCTCAGGGACTCGGGGCTGTTCGGCCAGGCAGCTTAGGGAACAACAACAACAACAACAACTTGTACAGTATCTTAGGGACATCTTAAGACGCTTTACCCCATTAGTTTGGCGATAATAATAACTTGTACAGCATCTTGGGGACATCTTAAGATGCTTCACCCCATTAGTTTGGCGATAATAATAACTTGTACTCAGTCTTGGGGACATAAACAGAGACCCTATAGTAATAGAGAGTGGCCAACCTCCGCCATATGTAGCAGTAGTACAGTAGTTGTTCCCTAGGGCTGCTTGGCCGAACAGCCCCGACCTCTTAAGGAAGGCCACGGCCGAGATGAGATTTTCCCACGAGGCTCTCAAGGAATGTATATTGTGCTGTTGGCGTAAGTGGGTGTGTGCTATGCACTCTTCCATAATGTGTTTGATAGTGTGTGATGTTGTGTTACAACCCGGACAGGTGTCCTGAACGGAGTCATCCAGCCTCTTCTGAAAACATGTTTCTATAGCATATATTTTTCTTTAACCTGGTGAATTTTATCTACAGTATTTTATTTTCTTGCTAGACGCCGTAATGGCGACCAGAACTGCACACCGTATTCAAGGTGCAGTCTTACTAGGCTCTTGTAGAGTGGTATCATTATATCTTCACTCATATATGACTTAAATTGCTTCAAACTCCGGGTGTCCAGGCATTTTGGCTCGAACGTCCCTTGATTTTGGCCCTGTCACTCTTTCAACTAAGGGGGAGGCACTCGCTATAGACAGTTATGCCTTTTGCCTCCCTCAATCACATAAAAAAAAAAAAAAAAATATATATATACAGTATATATATATTTGAAGGTCCTCTTGATGTAACCTAGCATTCTATTGGCCTTGTTCATTGCTGTTGCGCATTGGTCTGATGATTTCAGGTTGTCTGTAATGATTATACCGAGATCTTTGGGCTTTGGAACTTTATATATATTTTGGTCAAAGAGGCTGTAGCCTATTCATAATTCTTGTTTGAGTTGCCACATTGAATTAATTGGCATTTATCAATATTGAAAGGCATTTGCCACTTTACGGATCATTCTTAATTTTTTTTAGAACTGCTTGCAAGTTTATGTGATCTTCATTTAATATGGTGTTTCCTATTTTGATGTCATCGACAAATTTGATGATGTAATTATTGATCCCAATGTTCTAGGTCATTTATGTCAATTAGGAAAAGGACGGAACCCAGCACCAATCCCTGTGGTACACCCCTGGTCACTGGTGTCCAGTCGGATTCTGTTCCATTTATTAGTACTCTCTGTCGTCTGTTCGTTATCCAGTCCTTGATCCAGTTGACAATCGATCCTGTTATGTCTAGGGCCTTCATTTTGATTAGCAGTTTCTTATGGGGAACTTTGTCGAATTACTTTTGGAAATCCAGGAAGATAATATTGAGAGATTTGGTCACGTCATTTATCGTTACGAGCCTGTTGTAAAATTCTATTAGGTTAGTCACGCATGATTTATTTGAGCTGAAGCCGTGTTGACTATTTTCAATTAGATTGTTGCTTTCCAGATAGTCTACTATTTTATCCCTCAGGATTGATTCTAAGATTTTACCTATAACTGAGGTTAAGCTAATCGGTCTGTAGTTGTTCGCCAGAGACATCTCCCTCTTTGAAAATAGGGGTTATATTTGCTTCTTTCCAGGCAGTGGGGTCTAGGCCCTGTTGTAGGGATGCATTGAAGATCTGGCTTAGTGGTTCCGCGATTTCCTCCTTAACGCTTTTTAGTATTTCATGGTGGAGTTCATCTGGGCCTGGCGATTTATTAGGGTTCAGGTTGTTTAATCTGCTTGATACGTCATTTGCCGAGATGTAGAAGTTGTCGTCGGTGTGGAGGTGATGATGGTGATGATGATGATTATGAGAGAGAGAGAGAGAGAGAGAGAGAGAGAGAGAGAGAGAGAGAGAGAGAGAGAGAGAGAGAGAGAGAGAAAGAGAGAGAGAGAGAGAGAGAGAGAGAGAGAGAGAGAGAGAGAGAGAGAGAGAGAGAGAGAGAGAGAGAGAGAGAGAGAGAGAGAGAGAGAGAGAGAGAGAGAGAGAGAGAGAGAGGAGAGAGAGAGAGAGAGAGAGAGAGAGAGAGAGAGAGAGAGAGAGAGAGAGAGAGAGAGAGAGAGAGAGAGGAGAGAGGAGAGAGAGAGAGAGGAGAGGAGTAGAGAGAGAGAGAGAGAGAGAGAGAGAGAGAGAGAGAGAGAGAGAGAGAGAGAGAGAGAGAGAGAGAGAGATCCACCAACCTGGTTCTCGACAAGCCTGGGCCTGCTAGCTCTGAGTGTCATGAGAGCTACACGAGGCTGGATGTAATACAACGTCTCCAACTGGTCCAGCAGCCACATCACCCAGATCACTGTCCCGGTACGTCCTATGCCGGCACTGTCAAGGAGGCATGCAATTTTATATTAGTGATAGTATATTGACGATAGTGCGTTGTTATGTGTGCGATTGGTTTGCTTGGGAAACAGATTAACTTGCTCATGTAGTAATGTACACCCTATGTGGTGGATTGTGTTCTTTTATTTCATAGATTTAATTTTAGTAAGCGTTGTTTCCACATAGCGATTTTGATAAAATTAACCAAATCACTTACTAGATGTTTATTGGAGATTATGCTAAAAGTTTGACCCCCTTGGACGGTACCGATTTGTATGATTTTGATATTGGGCCCATCGACTATAGTCTGCTCATTCTAGGTTGGGCAGAAATCGTAACCTCAAACTTCTGTAACTCAAAAAGGACTAGAGTAATCAAGCTACTTTTCCTACCAAATTGGAAGACTTGGCCAGGGAATCTGTGTGGAAATTTACAACTCATATGCTCCAGCCCTTTTAGAGTTACAGAGGTTAGTCTCAATTTCTGCCCAACCTAGAATTAACGGATTATAGCTTAGAAAGTGCCTCTTGTAATAAAAGGGTTACTTTCCTTACTACCTACCCTACAGTAACAGAGATTGGCCAACCTATACATATTGGTAAGGTGTTATTAACCTCTCTTTAGACCTACTGTAAATATATCCATACCCATAGTAAGCATACATACATACATACATACTGTACTTTCATACATACATACATTAAAGACTACAATCCACACACAAGTAGGTCATTCCATTTTTTCACCTAATGGCGGAATGCCAGGCAGCCCGGTCTTTGGTGTCCCTCTTACTCAGTCCTTTGGCTGCAAGATCGGCTTGTACCACTTGATCCCTCGTCGTTCTTGGTCTACCTCTCCTTGCGACTCCCTCCACGTCCATAGGTTTGTTTTTTCTTAACCCAATTATTCTCATCCATCCTTTCCACATGTCCAAAACCATCTAAGCCAACTCATATGCATCTCTTCACTAACACTCTCAATGCATTCTATCCAATATGGGAAATATAATTTGGTCTAATAAAAAAGTAATGTAACAAGTAGGCCTACCAAACCGCCATTACTTTTGACAAATATGGCAACAAACTGGACGTCGTCAAAAAATATGTCTGATCTCTCTTTTTTTTTTTTTTTTTTTTTTTTTTTTTTTTTTTTTTTTTTTTTCTATATTCCAACTACTCCCCTCCGGGCATAGGCTGGGGGCCTGTACATTCCACCGCCTCAACACGGTGAAGCC
>CM064572.1:2970525-3332906 GCA_032716605.1 Paralithodes platypus | reverse complement strand
GCAGCCACCTAAAACCTCACAAAGACGACCGACGTGTCATCCGACGTAAGAGACAATTCCCCACAGACCCTGACTATACAACCCTTCACCAAGCACCAGACAAAGCATATCATCAACAATCTCAAGCACTCACCACGCCTGTGGCCTAGACAACATAAGCAACATACACCTCAGACACCTGGGACCACAAGGCATACAAGCACTCACTAACATATCAAACTACAGCTATTCACACAACACAATACCAGACATTTGGAAGCATGGTATCATCATCACTTTCCCCAAACCCAACAAAGACCCCACGCTACCCTCCTCGCACCGCCCCCTCACACTCCTTTGCTCCCCCTCCAAAGTCATGGAACGCCTAGTATTACAACTAATTACACCTGACCTACCCCTAGCTCCAACACAACATGGCTTTAGGCCACTGCACTCCACAAACACTCTTCTCACAGACCTTACACAAAGAGCTTTCGACGGCATCAATTCAGCTAGACCACCACACAGATCACTATTAGCCACACTCGACATTAGTAAAGCCTTCGATGCCATCCCCCGCCACAACCTAACAAACAAAATCTACAACACAAACATGCACAACAACACAAAACGGTGGCTGGCCAACTTCCTAGCAGGCAGATGTGCACACGTATCTTTTGCCGGTCAGTCATCTAAAATCAGAAACTTTCCAAACGGAGTCCCACAAGGATCCGTCCTATCGCCCGCACTCTTCAATCTGTACATGCACGATATAACTACACCCAATACGCCCCAAATAAACTTAGCCTCCTATGCAGATGACATAACACTCACATGCACACACCATGACCCAAAAAGAGCAACAGATCTCCTTCAACCCTATCTCAACACACTACATGGCTGGTGCACTACAAACAGACTTAATCTAGCCCCAGCCAAATCCACCGCAACCCTGCTCACAAGTTGGACAGGAGAACACTAATACATCCCTCAACTCACCATAAACAACACACCCCTAACACATACACACACACCCAAAATCCTAGGAGTAACATATGATACTCATATGACATTCAAAACAGCACACCACAAACATTAAAAAGAAACTGACACCCAGACTTAACGCCCTCAGGTCACTTGCTCACACAAAATTTGGACACAACAAAGAAACTACCACCACAGTATATAAACAATACATAAGATCAGTGATGGAATACGCAAGCCCAGCCTGGGCTTCTAACCTAGCTGAAACACATCATAAGACCTTACAGACTATCCAAAACAAAGCCCTGAAGATCATTACAGGCTGCACAGCTACTGCACCCACAGATCACCTACATCAAGAAACCAAAATCCTCAAAGTCAAAGACCATCTGGACATGAGAGGCACTCAATTCCTGGCAGCATCCTCCACGAACCAAGACCACCCACTAAACTACATGGCAACACACCCACAGACACCAAGAAATATCAAAACAACACCCAGCACACGGTATCACACACAATTATTGTCCTCTCTCCCTCCCTGCCCACCCCGAACCAACATCCAGAAGCACATCCATACTCATATCTCTCACCGATCCATCCACTCACTCACAGACAACACACAGCTGCATGCACGACCTCCCGAAATCCATCCTTCCGAATCCTCCCTTCCTCGCGAGGACAGAGTCCACCTGGCCAGGCTGAGATGCGGACACCATCCAGCTCTCCTGAGCTATCAGAAGAGACTGGATGACTCCGTTGTCGACGCCTGCCCGGGATGTAACACAGCACCCCATACCATTAAACACATCATAGAAGACTGCATTTCACACAACCACTTACGCCAACAACACAATCTACACTCAATGAGAGCTCTGTGGGAAAGCCCGATCGTGGCCATGGCCTTTCTCAGGGACTCGGGGCTGTTCGGCCAGGCAGCTTAGGGAACAACAACAACAACAACTTGTACAGTATCTTAGGGACATCTTAAGACGCTTTACCCCATTAGTTTGGCGATAATAATAACTTGTACAGCATCTTGGGGACATCTTAAGATGCTTCACCCCATTAGTTTGGCGATAATAATAACTTGTACTCAGTCTTGGGGACATAAACAGAGACCCTATAGTAATAGAGAGTGGCCAACCTCCGCCATATGTAGCAGTAGTACAGTAGTTGTTCCCTAGGGCTGCTTGGCCGAACAGCCCCGACCTCTTAAGGAAGGCCACGGCCGAGATGAGATTTTCCCACGAGGCTCTCAAGGAATGTATATTGTGCTGTTGGCGTAAGTGGGTGTGTGCTATGCACTCTTCCATAATGTGTTTGATAGTGTGTGATGTTGTGTTACAACCCGGACAGGTGTCCTGAACGGAGTCATCCAGCCTCTTCTGAAAACATGTTTCTATAGCATATATTTTTCTTTAACCTGGTGAATTTTATCTACAGTATTTTATTTTCTTGCTAGACGCCGTAATGGCGACCAGAACTGCACACCGTATTCAAGGTGCAGTCTTACTAGGCTCTTGTAGAGTGGTATCATTATATCTTCACTCATATATGACTTAAATTGCTTCAAACTCCGGGTGTCCAGGCATTTTGGCTCGAACGTCCCTTGATTTTGGCCCTGTCACTCTTTCAACTAAGGGGGAGGCACTCGCTATAGACAGTTATGCCTTTTGCCTCCCTCAATCACATAAAAAAAAAAAAAAAATATATATACAGTATATATATATTTGAAGGTCCTCTTGATGTAACCTAGCATTCTATTGGCCTTGTTCATTGCTGTTGCGCATTGGTCTGATGATTTCAGGTTGTCTGTAATGATTATACCGAGATCTTTGGGCTTTGGAACTTTATATATATTTTGGTCAAAGAGGCTGTAGCCTATTCATAATTCTTGTTTGAGTTGCCACATTGAATTAATTGGCATTTATCAATATTGAAAGGCATTTGCCACTTTACGGATCATTCTTAATTTTTTTTAGAACTGCTTGCAAGTTTATGTGATCTTCATTTAATATGGTGTTTCCTATTTTGATGTCATCGACAAATTTGATGATGTAATTATTGATCCCAATGTTCTAGGTCATTTATGTCAATTAGGAAAAGGACGGAACCCAGCACCAATCCCTGTGGTACACCCCTGGTCACTGGTGTCCAGTCGGATTCTGTTCCATTTATTAGTACTCTCTGTCGTCTGTTCGTTATCCAGTCCTTGATCCAGTTGACAATCGATCCTGTTATGTCTAGGGCCTTCATTTTGATTAGCAGTTTCTTATGGGGAACTTTGTCGAATTACTTTTGGAAATCCAGGAAGATAATATTGAGAGATTTGGTCACGTCATTTATCGTTACGAGCCTGTTGTAAAATTCTATTAGGTTAGTCACGCATGATTTATTTGAGCTGAAGCCGTGTTGACTATTTTCAATTAGATTGTTGCTTTCCAGATAGTCTACTATTTTATCCCTCAGGATTGATTCTAAGATTTTACCTATAACTGAGGTTAAGCTAATCGGTCTGTAGTTGTTCGCCAGAGACATCTCCCTCTTTGAAAATAGGGGTTATATTTGCTTCTTTCCAGGCAGTGGGGTCTAGGCCCTGTTGTAGGGATGCATTGAAGATCTGGCTTAGTGGTTCCGCGATTTCCTCCTTAACGCTTTTTAGTATTTCATGGTGGAGTTCATCTGGGCCTGGCGATTTATTAGGGTTCAGGTTGTTTAATCTGCTTGATACGTCATTTGCCGAGATGTAGAAGTTGTCGTCGGTTTGAAGATGATGATGATGATGATGATGATGATGATGATGATGATAGAGAGAGAGAGTGAGAGAGAGAGAGAGGGAGAGAGAGAGAGAGAGATAGAGAGAGAGAGAGAGAGAGGAGAGAGAGAGAGAGAGAGAGAGAGAGAGAGAGAGAGAGAGAGAGAGAAGAGAGAGAGAGAGAGAGAGAAGAGAGAGAGAGAGAGAGAGAGAGAGAGAGAGAGAGAGAGAGAGAGAGAGAGAGAGAGAGAGAGAAAGAGAGAGAGAGAGATCCACCAACCTGGTTCTCGACAAGCCTGGGCCTGCTAGCTCTGAGTGTCATGAGAGCTACACGAGGCTGGATGTAATACAACGTCTCCAACTGGTCCAGCAGCCACATCACCCAGATCACTGTCCCGGTACGTCCTATGCCGGCACTGTCAAGGAGGCATGCAATTTTATATTAGTGATAGTATATTGACGATAGTGCGTTGTTATGTGTGCGATTGGTTTGCTTGGGAAACAGATTAACTTGCTCATGTAGTAATGTACACCCTATGTGGTGGATTGTGTTCTTTTATTTCATAGATTTAATTTTAGTAAGCGTTGTTTCCACATAGCGATTTTGATAATTTAATTTGACTTTATATTGTCCTTGTCCCAATTTTGGTTTGTTTAGTTTGCAAGTTTTACATTTTAATTCAGCTTAGGCCATGAGCCAGGGTGAAAGTCAGTACTATCATAGAGGGATTTTAGAGTCTCGTAATGGGACTCAGTGGTCTGGTTAAACCGTACTAAAAAAAAAAAAAAAAAAAAAAAAAAAAAAAAAAAAAAATCTCATTATTGTGGAGGTGTTATTTTGATATAACATTTAATCACTAGTTACCAAATCACTTACTAGATGTTTATTGGAGATTATGCTAAAAGTTTGACCCCCTTGGACGGTACCGATTTGTATGATTTTGATATTGGGCCCATCGACTATAGTCTGCTCATTCTAGGTTGGGCAGAAATCGTAACCTCAAACTTCTGTAACTCAAAAAGGACTAGAGTAATCAAGCTACTTTTCCTACCAAATTGGAAGACTTGGCCAGGGAATCTGTGTGGAAATTTACAACTCATATGCTCCAGCCCTTTTAGAGTTACAGAGGTTAGTTTACAATTTCTGCCCAACCTAGAATTAACGGATTATAGCTTAGAAAGTGCCTCTTGTAATAAAAGGGTTACTTTCCTTACTACCTACCCTACAGTAACAGAGATTGGCCAACCTATACATATTGGTAAGGTGTTATTAACCTCTCTTTAGACCTACTGTAAATATATCCATACCCATAGTAAGCATACATACATACATACATACTGTACTTTCATACATACATACATTAAAGACTACAATCCACACACAAGTAGGTCATTCCATTTTTCACCTAATGGCGGAATTCCAGGCAGCCCGGTCTTTGGTGTCCCTCTTACTCAGTCCTTTGGCTGCAAGATCGGCTTGTACCACTTGATCCCTCGTCGTTCTTGGTCTACCTCTCCTTGCGACTCCCTCCACGTTCATAGGTTTGTTTTTCTTAACCCAATTATTCTCATCCATCCTTTCCACATGTCCAAACCATCTAAGCCAACTCATATGCATCTCTTCACTAACACTCTCAATGCATTCTACAATATGGGAAATATAATTTGGTCTAATAAAAATAATGTAACAAGTAGGCCTACCCCTTACTTTGACAAATATGGCAACAAAATGACGTCGATAAAAAATATGTCTGATCTCTCTTTTTTTTTTTTTTTTTTTTTTTTTTCTATATTCCAACTACTCCCTCTCGGGCATAGGCTGAGAGCCTGTACATTCCACCGCTCAACACGGTGAAGCCCGTGAGGTCTTGTTCCAGTCTGGGGAGTGAGACATGTGAAGCAACCATCATGGCTCGAAACAGCTCCATCACTGAAGCGGCCGGTTGCTTCGCTCAGGTGCTTCACCGTCTCACCCTCCAGACTCAGACCCTCACTCTCAGAACGCCACCTATTGAGCAGTGAACTCTTACTACATGTTTGAGCCCTAGTTAATGAAAACAGAAACAGAGAGGGTTATCCCTAATTGTAACACATCAGTTATGTGAGAGTCCCTGGTTCCAGCACCACATTACCACCTCCAGGGACCATAGGAGATAGCAGGGAACACCACATCGCTTCCAACAATAGGGCCGCGTGATACTGACGTCCAGATAGTGTCAACCCTATTTGGTCCCCCATGTTCCACTCCATTAGTTTGGCAATAAAAGACACTTCATCCCATTCAGGTGTCGATCATTTTCTGGGCGAGCAATAAGGAGCCTGTAACTTAAAATGTAAAACTTGCAAACTAAACAAACCAAAATTGGGACAAGGACAATATAAAGTCAAAGAAATTGGCCATTGGCTGGGACATTTTTCTATAAAAAAAGGTACAAATTTAGCTTGAAGGCAGTCTGGGTGGGCATTATTTACTTTGAAGGAAGCTTGGAAAGGTGTTTTTGTTAGCCTAGTGGACAAAGGTAAAATACATTGCTAGAAAAGGCAAAAGCAAGGAAAATCCTCAATACAGGTCTCCCTCAACATACAATTGGGCTACGTTCCTCAAAACCCGATCTTAAATTGAAAAATCATATAGCGAACTCTAAAATTAATGGGGTAAATGGGAATGCGAATATGTCTTTCCCTAATCCTATGGCATAAATTACTTCAAGCTTCGTGTGTCCAGAGATTTTGACTCTAACGTACCTTGTATTTGGCTCTATCACTCTTTCAACTTTGGGGAGAAAGGCAGCTTTGCCTTTTGTCTCCTTTATACACATAGGAAAAAAGAAGAAAAAAATCAAATGAGCACAACCCACCTGCAGTGTACGGTGATGGGCCCTTTGTGTGATGCTTTCCGACAATCCTTCAGCATCTGAGCCAGACCGAGGGGGTTCTGGGGCACACTGTGGTCTGGCCAGGTGGTGTAGTGGTAGTGGTGCACCTATAGTGGGGTGGTGGGGGTTAGTTGTGGGACCAGAGGAACACTGTGGGATGGTGGGGGGTAGTGGTAGTGGTGCACCTATAGTGGGGTGTTGGGGGTTAGTTGTGGGAACGGAGGAACGCTGTGGGATGGTGGGGTGTGTGTGTGTGGGGGGTAGTGGTAGTGGTGCACCTATAGTGGGGTGTTGGGGGTTAGTTGTGGGACCAGAGGAACGCTGTGGGATGGTGGGGTGTGTGTGTGGGGGGTAGTGGTAGTGGTGCACCTATAGTGGGGTGTTGGGGGTTAGTTGTGGGAACGGAGGAACACTGTGGGGTGTGTGTGTGGGGGGTAGTGGTAGTGGTGCACTTATAGTGGGGTGTTGGGGGTTAGTTGTGGGAACGGAGGAACGCTGTGGGATGGTGGGGTGTGTGTGTGGGGGGTAGTGGTGCACCTATAGTGGGGTGTTGGGGGTTAGTTGTGGGACCAGAGGAACACTGTGGGGTGTGTGTGTGGGGTGTAGTGGTAATGGTGCACCTATAGTGGGGTGTTGGGGGTTAGTTGTGGGAACAGAGGAACACTGTGGGATGGTGGGGTGTGTTTGGGTAGGGTGTAGTGGTAGTGGTGCACCTATAGTGGGGTGTTGGGGGTTAGTTGTGGGAACAGAGGAACACTGTGGGATGGTGGGGGGTGTTTGGGTAGGGTGTAGTGGTAGTGGTGCACCTATAGTGGGGTGTTGGGGGTTAGTTGTGGGAACAGAGGAACACTGTGGGATGGTGGGGGGTGTTTGGGTAGGGTGTAGTGGTAGTGGTGCACCTATAGTGGGGTGTTGGGGGTTAGTTGTGGGAACAGAGGAACACTGTGGGATGGTGGGGGGTGTTTGGGTAGGGTGTAGTGGTAGTGGTGCACCTATAGTGGGGTGTTGGGGGTTAGTTGTGGGAACAGAGGAACACTGTGGGATGGTGGGGGGTGTTTGGGTAGGGTGTAGTGGTAGTGGTGCACCTATAGTGGGGTGTTGGGGGTTAGTTGTGGGAACAGAGGAACACTGTGGGATGGTGGGGGTGTTTGGGTAGGGTGTAGTGGTAGTGGTGCACCTATAGTGGGGTGTTGGGGGTTAGTTGTGGGAACAGAGGAACACTGTGGGATGGTGGGGTGTGTTTGGGTAGGGTGTAGTGGTAGTGGTAGTGGTGCATCTATAGTGGGGTGTTGGGGGTTAGTTGTGGGAACAGAGGAACACTGTGGGATGGTAGGGTGTAGTGGTAGTGGTGCACCTATAGTGGGGTGTTGGGGGTTAGTTGTGGGAACGGAGGAACGCTGTGGGGTGTGTGTGGGGGGGTAGTGGTAGTGGTGCACTTATAGTGGGGTGTTGGGGGTTAGTTGTGGGAACGGAGGAACGCTGTGGGATGGTGGGGTGTGTGTGTGGGGGGTAGTGGTAGTGGTGCACCTATAGTGGGGTGTTGGGGGTTAGTTGTGGGACCAGAGGAACACTGTGGGGTGTGTGTGTGGGGTGTAGTGGTAGTGGTGCACCTATAGTGGGGTGTTGGGGGTTAGTTGTGGGACTAGAGCAGGGATTCCCAAACTCTTCAGGTCATTGACCCCTTAATGAAGTCTCAAATTATTCATCGACCCCCAAACATTTAAAAATAAGAATAATATAATATGTTATGAAAAAAGAAACGTATTACATGCATATTATGATAAAGTAAATATGTGGAATTATATATGTACAGTACCTTAATATTAGTAGTAATAGAGTCAATGTCTTCAATTTGTATTTCCAAGTCAAATGGTGTAAGAATCCATTCAGGCACTTGCATTTTCTCCAGGTCTTCAAAGCGCAGTTTAAAGTCTTCAATCAATTTGTCCAGGTGTGCTATGTATGTTTGTATGTCACCATCTGAAATGCTTTCACTTTCTCCCAACTGATGTGAGTTCGAAAATTACTGAAAATCTCTATGTGCCATTGACGCTTTAAACAAGCCTAGTTTGTCTTGGAAGCCCAGTAGAATTATCCTGGCCTGAATAATGGTAACGTCTTTACCCTGCAGACGTTTCTGTACGGTACCTTATTAAACTTTGAATATAGGTCTGCAAAATGGAACAGAGCATTCTTACACCTTTTCACATAGAGATGGGTCTACATCTTCTGAAACATTCCTCACCTAGCCATTCATAGACCCCCTAGTCATTTATCGACCCCCTTTCGACCCCTGGCGATTCATTGACCCCTTAGATGGTCGATATCGACCACTTTGGGAACCCCTGGACTAGAGGAACACTGTGGGATGGTGGGGTGTGTTTGGGTAGGGTGTAGTGGTAGTGGTGCACCTATAGTGGGGTGTTGGGGGTTAGTTGTGGGAACAGAGGAACACTGGGATGGTGGGGGGTGTTTGGGTAGGGTGTAGTGGTAGTGGTGCACCTATAGTGGGGTGCTGGGGGTTAGTTGTGGGAACAGAGGAACACTGTGGGATGGTGGGGTGTGTTTGGGTAGGGTGTAGTGGTAGTGGTAGTGGTGCATCTATAGTGGGGTGTTGGGGGTTAGTTGTGGGAACAGAGGAACACTGTGGGATGGTAGGGTGTGTTTGGGTAGGGTGTAGTGGTAGTGGTGCATCTATAGTGGGGTGTTGGGGGTTAGTTGTGGGAACAGAGGAACACTGTGGGATGGTAGGGTGTGTTTGGATAGGGTGTAGTGGTAGTGGTAGTGGTGCATCTATAGTGGGGTGTTGGGGGGTAGGGTGTAGTGGTAGTGGTGCACCTATAGTGGGGTGTTGGGGGTTAGTTGTGGGAACAGAGGAACACTGTGGGATGGTAGGGTGTGTTTGGGTAGGGTGTGTTTGGGTAGGGTGTAGTGGTAGTGGTGCATCTATAGTGGGGTGCTGGGGGTTAGTTGTGGGACCAGAGGAACACTGTGGGATGGTGGGTTGTGTGTGTGGGAGTGGGTGGGGTGTAGTGGTAGTGGTGCACTAATAGTGGGGTGTTGGGGGTTAGTTGTGGGGCCAGAGGAACACTGTGGGATGGTGGGGTGTGTGTGTGTGGGAGTGGGTGGGGTGTAGTGGTAGTGGTGGGGGTTAGTTGTGGGACCAGAGGAACACTGTGGGATGGTGGTGTGTGTGTAGGAGTGGGTAGGGAACACTGTGGGATAGTGATTATAATAGAGCTAAAACTGGTGTCAGATAATATACTGTATGTACAACTCATTTGACTGAAATCACTCAGCCAAGTGGGGTGCCTCGTTTGACACAGTGTAGAATGCCGGTCTAGTAACTGAATAGTCCCGAGTTCAATCCCAGCAGTGGGGCTTGGAATTTTTGTGAGAAGACTGGTTTAGCTATACCGGTAGTGAGGTATTGGGGTTAGTTAACCAGTGTCCCCATCTGTGAGTGTGCTTATTGTTTGTGCACTGCTAAAAGAGATAATTGCATCTATTGTTTATGCACTATCAGAGATAGATTTCTATCTATCTATTACCAGACACCTTGATCCCCAAGGTGGTGCACGAATGAATCGCCTTAATGCACCTCTTTCATTTGTAAGCCAGCACCCCTCCTCCCACCCAACACCACTTTCACTCATATACCTTTCAATTCCATCCCTCCATCTCACTCTCTGTCTTCCTCTCCCTCTCTGCTTTTCTATCTCCCTATTATACATTCTTTAGCTATTCTCTTATTCACCATATGCTCCACATGATCAAATCACCACAAGGTATTACTCTTCACATACTCCAGCACATCCACACCACATTGCTCTTGAACTTCCTCATTTGTTTGTCTTTATTTCCATGTGACTCCAAATACACTTCTCAATAACTCATTTCCACCCCTCTCACTCTTGATTTATGTCTCTCCAACAACGTTCATGCTTCTCTACTAATGCATCATTATCATGTAATGACTTCTTTATTTCCATGCTCACCACCCTATTCCTTGTCACTGCTTTCTGTGTTCCTACAATCCTCCTCCCCTGTTGTATCCTCTTGCACTTCATCCTCTATACTCCCATCTTTACTCATAACACAATTCAAATACATAAATGAGCTTTCATTCTCCAATACCTTACCATTCAACCTCACCTCACACTCTGTGAATGTATCCCTTTCAAAGACCATAACTATACTCTTTGCCACATATGACTTTCAGGTTCCATTTCTCACCTACATTATCAAACACATTTACCAAACTCTGCAACTCCCATTCATTATCACGCATCAGAACATAATTCATCAGCAAACAGTAGCACAGGCAACTTCCCCTCACTCCCTTTCCCTTACTAGGGGTACTCCATTCACTGTTCGTCCTTGTATTTCTTCTATGACTCCACCCATATACAATATACTGTACACTGAACATCCATGAGGACATCACACATCATTGCTTTAACCCAACAATGAACATTCAGATAAAAACTTATTATGTTTATCCTTTGCCCATATTACCGCCTTTGCACCCTCATACATGCTCTACACCGTTTCCAACAACTTCCCAACTATTCCATATATTCTTAGTACTTTCCATTGGGAGGTTTGACGTACCTCCCAACCTACCAAATAGGAAAACCTACTATTTGGTAGTAGTCTTGGAAAATCCAACGTCAAGGCTATTAACCTAATTGCAATGACGACTTGTCTATTTTGACTGCTATGTCGTCATTCCAACCGCGGTTAAAAAGAAAACGTCTAGAGTCTACTCCTTATCTTGCTCTAGGAGACGTTGTACATTAACCAAAACTACCACCGAAGGTGAAAAAAGTATAGAAGAGAAGAAAAAGGGGTTTACCTTAGTTACCGCTCAAGGCCCATCCCGTGTTCCGTCATGCGCAGATCCCTGTCGAACGTGCGCATAAGCGACCCTCTCTTGTCATCACATCTCACGTCAGCAGAAGAACGCGGATGGGCAGGGGTCCGGCGTGAGGGAGGGTATTATGTACGTTGGATTTTCCAAGACTACTACCAAATAGTAGGTTTTCCTATTTGGTAGGTTGGGAGGTACGTCAAACCTCCCAATTTGTTAGTAGTCTTGGCAAATCCAACGTCAAGGCTGCATAACAAATAGGAGGAGGACATCCAAGCCCAACATACCAAAAAAACCAATGCATAAGACAAAATTATGAATGACAAAGAAACACAATTTAAACAAGAGAGTTTAATAAAAGAGTGAAAAACTGAGGAGTAGCTAAAAAGAGCAGTTTTAACACGTGCCCGTCATTCATAGTAATGCAAAACCATAGACTTGTCTTAAACCAAAAAGTACTGTACACAAAATCCCTTTTCTTCCAAAACGAACAAAAACATGGATCACAAAAATAAAACACAATTTTTCAATGAGGCAAAAACACTTATGTACTGTATACATATAACATAATCCCAAACTTGTAATCCAGTGTTGCAAACCCGTACTTCCCTCCCCCCCTTTTCTAAATAAAACAAAGTAAAAGAAAGAGTGACTAGGGGGGAAGACCAGGCAACTTCGCGAGAGCCCTAGGAAACACGACTCCCGAGAGCTATCACAGGCCGAGGGGGTCTAACAATGGACATGGAGAGGTAGGAGGAGACGAAGGTATGGACAGAAGACCACAAACCCGCCGAGGCGACGTCAGGCAACGAACGAGTCTGCAGGAACCGTAAGGAGGCAGCAAAGGATCGCACATCGTGCGCAGAACCCTGACAAGCAGGGTTACTGGCACGAATGACCCGACAAATGTGGCGTCCTATCTGTACCTTCGAGAGCCTCCTACCAGTCCGAGGAGACACCCACACAGCAGTACCCGAAGCCGGAGCCACAGACTCAACATAGGAGTGCAAGGCCTGCACCGGGCACAACACATGGTGAGTATGCCCACGCTTTAAAGCCTGGATGGTGAAAGGCTTGAAAACGTGGGTCTCTCTCTCATTCTTGGCAACAAAATGAGGGGAGGGGGCTAACGTGACGACATTCAAGGACGGGGAGAATCGCATGCATTCCTGGGACCGCGACATGGCAGCTAGTTCAGACACCCTATCCCCAGTGGCCAGAGCGACAAGGAAGAGTGTACGCTCGAGCAACTGAACCGGTGTAGTGTCCCGTGTATATGTGTGTGAAGCCAGAAGGTCCAGAGCACGCCCCAGATCCCACTGAGGAGGGATCTGGCGCGGAGGCGGTCGCTCCCTGAAGGCAGCCTTCATGAAGGAATCCAGCTCCTTCGGTGGAACGACCAGCCCAGTGACGGACTCAAAGATCTCCCGGATGGCAGACAAGTGGTTACGTATAGTGTTGACTTGAGAGCGACGTGTACGGAAGAGGTGAAACAAGTAGTGTAGGACGAGGGAAGGAGAGCTAACAGTCTGGTGAGTGTCCTGGATCCACCTAGTAAAAGACCTCCAGTGGGACTCGTAAGTTCCCCAAGTCGAAGACGTCCATGAACGCTTCAGGAAGTCAGTCAGGTCCCGTCCGTGGACTGGGAGCCACCGTGCCTCACGAACATCCACGATGCGAAGGCCAACGAGGTCCGCAGGTCTCCAACCTGGCTCAAGTGGAAGTTTGAGAGAGGGAGAGGGACCGGACTCGGGCACCACCGCTTCAACTGGGAGTACCAAGCCTGGGCTGGCCACAGAGGCGCTAGTAGCCAGACTCTGCCGCGGTACAGCCGCAGCCTCGCGAGGACTTTGCACATCAACAGTGCGTCTGGTGGCGGAAATATGTATATCGACTGCCACCTGTTCCAGTCTTCCATGAAAGCGTCCGGACCCCCCTCCGGAGTGCGAGTCCGGAGGGATAGGTACTGAGGCAACTTGCGCGTCTCCTTCGAGGCGAACAAGTCGACCTCCGGAACACCCCAGGAAGCCGCGAGGTCGTCGAATACAGTCTGTTTCATTGCCCATTCTACAAGAACGTCCTGTCCTCTCGACAGGGCGTCCGCCCACAGGTTGGCAGTCCCGGGCAGGTAGGAGGCGTGCAGGGAGATGTTGTGTCGGTTCGCGAGGAAGAACAACTTCTCTGAGATCCCCAACAGAGTCAAAGACCTGGAGGACCCCTGCTTTTGGATACAGTGGACAGCTGTCTGATTGTCCATCCTGAAGGCCACCGACATTCCCCGAAGGGCCAGCGCGTGGTCCCTCAGGAAGAACAAGGGAACCAACAGTTCGAGGGCATTGATGTGTAGGTGTGTGTGTCCTACCCATCTGCCGTGATGTTGATGTCCCAGGTTGGATTGGTAACCACACCCCACCTCGCTCGACGCATCTGTATCTACCCAGATCGTCGGCGGGGGGGCGGTCCAGGGCACAGCCGTAGAGAGCGTGCCCCGAGCAACCCAGTGTCCTAAGTGTCTGTGAATGGTATGCGGGATCGGCATGAGCCGATCCATAGGGGCCAACGGAAACACCTTGTTGCCCATGAGTATTAGGCGGCGCAGCCTGAGCCTCCCTAAGGTAATGGTCAGAGCGGCCCAATTCAGTGAACCCACTAACGAGTCCCAGATCCTCCTCGTGAGGGAGACCGAGTGCAACACGGCGAAGACCTTCCTGCGAAGTTTCACCGCGTTTGGCTGACTCTGGGTCACTGTAGCGCTGGTCAGATCCCATTCGAGACCTACCCACGTCACGACACGCGACGGGGTCAGGCGTGACTTGGGAATATTGATTTTGAACCCTAACTGTGTGATGTGTTGAACTACCGTGAGGGTGTCGTGGACGCACTGTTCTAGGGTGTCTGAAACTATCAACCAGTCGTCCAAGTAAAACAGGATCTGGAGGCCGCTCCTGAGGAGAGGATCCAGAGCCTGCTTCACCAGTTTCGAGAAGATCCGCGGCGCGATGTTGAGACCGAAGGGAAGTCTGTCGAACATGAACACACGATCGAAAGTCTGAACGGCCAAGAATCGCTGGAAACGAGGATGGATAGGAACGTGCCAATACGCATCCTTGAGGTCCAGCGACACTACCCACGACAGAGGTCGCAGGGCCAGTCGTACCTGGTGCACCGTCAGCATCCGAAACCGTGTGTTCACGATGTGCCCGTTGAGGGCCGACAGATCCACCACCGGTCGCATCGCGTCGCAGTCCTTCTTCGGTACCAGAAAAACACGGGAGAGGAAAACCGGTTGACCGGCTTTCACCTCCTTGACGATTCCCTGCTCGTGCATGGATGTAATCACGTCGGCCACCTCCGAAGAGACAGGCCGGCTTCGTTGACAAGAGCTGAGTGGGGGTCTGGACTTCCATCTCCAGGTTAGACCCCTCCGTGCAATCTTCCGCCCCCACGTCCCCCGCGGCCACCGAAGGGCGCAAGGGCGAAAATAACCTGTGGGAGCCCCCGAGATGAGGTGAGCGACCCTTTCTGCGAGGCGAGAAGGAGAACAAGGAGGAGACCGACCTGGAGAACCTACACATTTTTTGACGTGGAGGGTCCCCCGGTACGGTCCCTGCGGTCATAAGAGCCACGTTGACCACCCCTAACCCCCCCACCTCGCCGAAAAGGGCGGGTCACCCCATCCCCTGTCCGTCGTGCGTCTGACCCCGTCGAAGTGCGGCCGGAAGTGGAAGGCTGGCCAGCCCCTTCTCGGCGGGGAAGAAAGGGAGCAGGAGCAGAAGTGCGAGGCGGAACCGACGCTCTGGCCGGCAACTTCCCTTTCCTGCGCCCTTTCTTGGCGGCAGCATTGGCGGCAGCACCCCGAAGGGGACCGGCAGAAGGACAGGACTGCGAAGACCCTGGTCGCGACACAGCGCGTCTTTGCGTGTCGTAAGCAGGGTCCGCTGACAGAGAAGCGTAGCGTTCCCAAGCATCCTGCGCAAAAAGCCCCGATGTATATAGCTCAGAGTATAACAGACCCTGACGAATATCCAAAGGGGCTCTCCGGCAGAACGAGGACCTTACCGTCTGGCGTTGTCGAGTTGCCTCGCACAAAACCGCCTTCAGCTCGGGAACCAAAGACACCGCGAGCTGAAGGTGGATCCGCCGAACGTGGTCCAAACCCTCGCGAAGATCGCCAGGTGCAGTCGCCTCGATAAGACGCAGGTGGTGAACAGACGTCTGGAGGGAACCTAGAAGACAAGACAATAAGTTCGCCACCCTCTGCCGCAAGGTAAAATCCCTGTCGACAGAGGACTTATCTGGGTGGGAGAACGGGTTAGCAATAGCACAAATTTCAAGTTTGGGCGCGCTAATCCAGGACCAGAACTTGCCATCCAATCCGCCGACAGATACCAGAGGAGGCAAAAGCAGTGACGACTCTGGGGGAGGGACTGAAATAGATCTGTCGACGGAACGGTTGGCAAAGTCTAAGGCCTCAGCAAACCAGGCCTCCAATGGGAGAGGATTATCGAGCACGACGGCTAAGCCAGGCTTACCGTCGTCGCACAAACCCGTCCCATAGGAGGACAGTCCCGTTAACACAGCCAGGGACTGAACATCCTGAAGGATGTCCTGGCGGCTGAAGTCTGACCAGAGCTTAGTTCGAGGAGCAGACGGGGGCTTGGGCTTCACCGAAAAGTACTGAAGGTCAGTCCTTGTCGGGTAAGCCCGCACCTCCACGTCGGCCACCTGACCATCCACCCTGATCGCCCTGAACTGCAGCTTGTCATTAATTTGGACCGACCAGTCCGAAGGTAGGGCCCTCTCACCTGACGGGAAGTCGGTAGCACGCTCCGGGTGGGAGGCCTGCACCCCCTTCCAAACAGCCAAGGAGCCATAGAGGAGCGGCATAGTCCGCGACGGGACCTTGGCCTTCTGGATGGGGGGCAAGCGCGGACCCTGCCCTAGCAGACGGAGGACCCCCGCATGGGAGACAGCAGGGGCAACCACCTGAGCCAGGGCAGGAGCAGTACTAGCCGACGACCGGGCAGGCGGAGAAGCAGGGCGAGAAGGAATGTGGTCCACCGCAGAGGGGAGGGGGACCAAAGCAGGGGTAGGGTGGGTGAGGCGCTGAGGTTGTGTCACCGCCAAGAAGCGCGATAAGAGGGATTCTTGCATCGCCTCCAAGCGCGCGTCGAAGTGTGACACAACCCACCCCTGCATAGCCGAAAATCGATCCGAGAGAGGCGACCCCCCCGAAGATAGTTCGGCCCGCAGGGGCGAGCGTGAGCGAGAGCGAGACCCACGACACGAAACAGCAGCGTCGCGGCCCAAAGAAGGCGAGCGACGACGGCCGTGGCGGTCCTGAGGGTCTCGTCCCCGATCACTAACGCCCGAGGGGGAAACATCACCATCCCCCTCTTCCAGCGACACGTCAGCCCCCGAGAAAGGGGACCCCGAAACCTCGCTATACTCTACCGAGTCAAGCGGCGGGGTATCCTCACGGGGAGCCGGCAAGCGAAGATCAGGAATAGAAGAAGGAAGAGGAGCAGGATGACGGGAGGGGGAAGGCTGGCCGGGTGAAAGGAGGTCAGAAGGAGCCGCGGGGGGAAACAGAGCAAGGATCCCCGGGGCTGAGAGAACAGGGCGGCCAGACACCGAGGCGGAGGAGGGAGGAACCTCCACCTTGGGACGAGACCGAGAAGGAAGAAGAGGCACCGAAGCAGGAGAAGTAGGAGGAGAAGCAACTACATCCTGGCGGACCCTCCTGGACAGAGTAGAAGGAGGGAGCAGAGGGCCAGCTACAGCATGAACATCCGCGCGCGTAGAGGACAAATGAAGAGGACGTCTTTTGTGCAGGGGAAGCGGGCGGAAGGTAGTAGAGCCCCTATCCGGAGAGGCCAGGGGAGGGCGTACAGGGGCAGAGACGCTAACCCCGGCCTCAGGGCGAGAACCATGACGAGGGTGAACGGCGGAGTCAAGGTGATCAGTAGGACGAGGAGGGGCAGTAGAGGACGGGCGACGTGGAGAGCGAGAGCGTGGACGGAGCTGGGGATCCACCCGACGATGTGACGACCGACCACGGGACTCAGGGAGGAGGGCCCGAGCAGGGAGGAGGGCCCGAGCAGGGAGAGGGCCAGGTAAACGGCCTCCAGACGGGTCAGGGATGCCCAGGGCGACGCGGATCCGGTCGTCAACAAAGGCCGGGGAACGGTGGCCCACAGTCCTAATGTGGTGGGAGACCACCGCCCACACAGACTGAAGGGATGCAGAGGCCACTGCCGCGTCAGAGGAACCAGGGTGATGGTCCACCACATCCACCAGGTCCATACACGGGCCACACAAAGCAGGGAGGTAGGCCGTAGAGGACACACATTGAGAGTGGCGTAAGCAGGACCTGTGGCAGTCCAAGCACGGGGAGCCACAGCCCTGGCGAAAGCAAGGCATCCCACCTGCAACGGAAGAACACACACCATAAGCAGCACGTCGACGGAGTAAGTGAAGATAATGTCCAATAAAAACCAGGGAATGAGCATGGGTAAACAGGAACACACATGCAAACTGGAAGTCGTACTCACTCTAAACCGGGAGCACCGATGGAGGTGAGGAGGGCGGTTGAGGCGGAAGAGCACAAGAAGAACCTGCAAAGATGGAGAAAGTGTTAAACACCACTCAACACCTCACATGCAGGGTCCATAACACCAGGAAAGTGCATACACCAATATAGTACCAGGCAACAAGATGACAATAAAAAGGGTCACCGTGAAAGCCAACTATAACCGCAAATTTGCGGGCCAATGGAGGCATAACCGTACCAACACAACCCTCCCGCCTCACCGCGAGACCCCCCAGCGATCGCCGCAAATTTGCGGGGAGCCGAAACGTCCGTGGACCGAATCGAGCACTCCGCAAATTTGCGGGACCGGCCGAGATGGTCCGGCGCCGAAAAAGCGAGAGGAGCGTCTAGGGAATACCAACACAGGCCCAGAAAAAAGCGTCAACTCCTTATGACTCCAAGCGACGATGGCCATCAAGCTGAGCAGTGTCTTCCTTGATAATATCCTGACTCAACCGGTCAAGGGAGAGGCAAGGAAGAAACACCAGGGGAGAGGAGGCACATCCCCCAGGAACCACCCCACCCACAGAGATAGAGCAAAGCCCATGAGGAGAAGTGGCAGGAAGGGTGGTTTGGCACAAACAGGGGCCCCCGTAGGGTACCCCAGGAGTGGGCAAAAGGGTATGAAAGGATGGAGGTGAAAACAGTAAGGGAACACAAAAACCAGAAAATGAAACTGGCGAGAAAAAGGGTGGCCTAGCCGTGAGTAGAGAATGTGTCAGGGGCGAAAAACCCTGTGGTGTGAGGGAGGGGCCCCCGTGGGGTACCCCTGGATATCACGAACCACCAAGCACCCAGGCCCTTGAGACACAGTGAAGGCTCGAAAGGGGGGACTCGGGAATAACGCTAATAATGCGGCCGACACAAACCCTACAAACAGCACCGCCACCACGAAATCTCAGATTGTGAACCAACTGTACACCTAGGCTATGAAAATATGAAAACTCATAGGGGCATAGCAAATCCTGAATGAGAAACAAGCTAGGCTAAAATAAGCTAAAAGCTAAACTATGCCCAGACTAACAGGAAAAAAGAATATGAAAAGAGAAAGAATGAAAAAACATAGACGAGGAACGCCAGGCGCCCCCGTACCTTCGGTAGCTATTTCCACACGCGTCTCCATTAAACACACTGAGGAGCCCATTTACGTGTGCCCTAGATCACGTAACATCTGTCTAACAAAAAGAAGGCCAGAAAAGCCGAAACAAACCTAAAACAGGGTGAATTGAAGGAGCACAACAAAAGCGGACTCAATAATGGCGACGCGTGAAAAAATGATGACAAGAGAGGGTCGCTTATGCGCACGTTCGACAGGGATCTGCGCATGACGGAACACGGGATGGGCCTTGAGCGGTAACTAAGGTAAACCCCTTTTTCTTCTCTTCTATACTTTTTTCACCTTCGGTGGTAGTTTTGGTTAATGTACAACGTCTCCTAGAGCAAGATAAGGAGTAGACTCTAGACGTTTTCTTTTTAACCGCGGTTGGAATGACGACATAGCAGTCAAAATAGACAAGTCGTCATTGCAATTAGGTTAATAGCCTTGATGTTGGATTTGCCAAGACTACTAACAAATAAATTTGTTTGATCAATTCTATTATAGGCTTTCACCTAGCCCATGAGTCCATGACAGCAGCACATAACTTCCTTCCTTTCTCCACAACATATCTCAGGAAGATCTGGTCTACACAACCTCTTCCCTTCCTAAACCCACCTACCAGATCCTCAGTTTCTCTCTCACTCTTTCGATCACTATCGTGCAGTACATCATCTCTACTATGCTAAGGTCAGGAGACATCTCCCCTTGTGGTTACCACACACTCCTCTCTCCCCATTCACCCTATACAGAGGGACTATTATGCCTGATTTACAGTATTCAGGCACACATCCCTTTTTTCTATGATAGTCTACACATGTTCCATACCCATTCAATCACTACCCCACCTCCATACTTCAGCATCTCGCCACACACTCCATCTATCCCAGAGGCTTTACCCATCTTCACCCTCTTCAAAGCATCATACACTTCTGACCTCCAACATTGCTTCTCCTACCTATTCCACATCCAATTATGTTTGCAGCTCTTATATTATCAACATTTATTATCTGCGGATGATATCAACAGAATGAAACGCAATGAGATGAGAATGGTGAGATGGATGTGTGGTGCCAAACTACAAGCTAGGATGTAAAGTGAAGAGCTAAGGAGAGTATCAGTGATGAGATGCATACTAGCAGGCTTGGATGGTTTGGACATGTGGAGAGGACGGATGCACTAAGTTGGGTGAAAATATGCAAGTCCATGAATGTGGAGGGAGCTGCACCAAGGGGCGGACCAAGAAAGACGTGGGATCGGTCCTTGCGGTCTGATCTTAAATCAAAGAACCTGACAAGTGAGGCAGCTCTTAACAGGGGTGCCTGGAACGCCGCCATTAGGACGTGAGACCGGAACCGCAGTTCGTATGGAGCACTCGGTCTTTAAATTTGTGTACGTACAGTATGTATATACAGTATGCATGCATTTATCAATGCATTAAAGTACTCTCTCCATCTCTTTACTCTCTCTTTCCTCTTGTGCCTATTGTTTATGGGCTGTTGGAAATTGATAATTTTGCTTATTATTTATGTACAGTTAAAAATAGATAATCGTGCCTATTACTGTATATTTAGGAATATTAAGAAAGATAAATGGACCTATTGTTTATGTAATGTTAGATATAGATAATATGAAAAAGGTCCATATAACTGATTATTTTATATTTCTGACACAGCTGTACAAATTCATTACCTGTCTGGTGATATTGCCTCTACTGAGTTCAAACACACGATGTATGTAGTCCATCTGAAAAGGAAAAAAATAGTTATATACAGATATGAAATTATATTCTTTAACCTCTTACGGACGGGGATGTTTGTAACTTCTACTACCTACCAGGCGGGCATATTTACCCTAAACGAGCTTCATTCCATGCATAAACAAGAGCCAGAGCGTAATACTGTACACTTATGTATCCGTGAAAGGGCGATAATAGAGCTTTCCAATGACACTTGAATCATCCTTGTACGACCACGGGTTACCCTGTAGCGATCGTGCAATGAGAGGTGAAAAATCCTAATATGCGGTAATTTCCCCAGTTTTTTCTTGGTCTAGCGAGGCCGTGGGTGTTGAATGCTGCAGAGGTGGTGTCAGTTGCGGCACTAGGGCCGTGCCGAACAGTCAGAGCCCGCCTATCGTCCTCCCAATGCGTGGACTCTCTCTCAGAGCCGATAATGTGCTAAAAAAATCCCTTCCGACTATTGCCGGGCACCGCAGGGGTGGCCATTATTCTCTCGGCCGACATATGTCGGGCGTCGCGGCCTGAGTGTTAATTAAAAGTTGAAAAATACAAAACTAAAAAGGAAAAGTGGGGATTGGGCATGAGTAATGTATATAAATAGATAGATATAGAAGTTGAAAAGCACACTGATCTACTTCTTGCTCAGTATATTCATACAATGCTAATGTATTGGAAACAGCAAGGGTGGATCTAAGCCAGGGGAGATGGGTCATTTTTCTGGACCCCTTTCTTCCTCGTGCTAAGTCCCATTTGTTTTGATATTATAAGACGTTCGGTCCATTAGTTTGGCGATTTTAATGCCATTCACCCCATTTTGTTGTCAATTTTAAGACCTTTCGTGCCATTTAGGTGTCAATTTTTTTCCTGGCGAGAGAAAGCGAGCCTGAAATTTTACGAGAAACCGGCCTTTGGCCAAGACAATTTTTACCGAAAAATTTACAAATTTATCTTGAAAGGGGGTCTAGGGGATGTTTTTCTAAGCTTGATGGAGGTCTAGCTAGGAAGCTAAGAAATAAAGGAATATGTTAATTAAGAGACCAAAACAAATTTCTATCTCCCCTTAACCCTTTCCCTGCGGGTGACGTTCTGGAATGCATAGGCAATTTACAGCAATTTCCAGGCTTTAAAAGCCTGTAAAAGCCGTAGAAATTGAGTTTCAGTGGGCGGGAGCGTGAAGGACCTCCCTCCGACCCTCAGAGCAGCCAGTCGCTCACTGAGGGAGACTGTGTCTCCAGCAGGTGTCTTACAAAAGTGTTGCCGAGTGAGCGAGAGCTAATAATTAGCAAGTTTTCCCGAATGTCTATGGCAACGCTGCGGGTGAACCCCGCCACCTACGAAGCTCGTTCTGGTCTCATTTTAAAGCTATTTTTGCCTAGTTTTCGGCAGAATACAGTTCATTTAATGCAGATGCTTGATTAATCCTGCAGGAGTGCCTGAATATGCCCTAAATAGCGCATATAAGCCCGGCGAGAAAGGGTTAATAGTGTGTGTAGGTGGGCTCTGACCAGCACACATTTCATCCCAATAACCCCTTCACCACGATGACGTAATTTTTATCATATTTTGGTTACCATTAGATGATTTTCTTTAGCTTATATTCTACCTATAGGACTCAGAGGGGTAAAATACAATCTCAATAACAATCTGAATAATTATACTGTAATGTAAAACTTGCAAAATAAACAAACCAAAACTTGGACAAACACAGTAAAAAGACAAAACAACTAATCAAAATCGCTTAAGTAAAATAATAATTTATAAATAAAAGAACACAATCCACCACATAGGGTGTACATTACTACATGAGCAAGTTAATCTGGTTCCCAAGCAAACTAATTGCACACATAACAACGCACTATTGTCATGTTCAAGGAATTAGTCAATTTGGGAAGTCAGGGACGTTCTGGTAAATTTGACTAAAGTAAACATAGGTCCTTCTTAAACAAAATACAATCGTTGAATTTTAGCGAGCATCATGTTGAATGGGATAATAACTTTCCTGAACACATCAGGATTTCAATTTGGGTTAGCTCAGTAGCAAGACTATACCCTGTTCTAAATAGGTAGGCCAGAAATTGTGAACCCTAACCTCTGTAACTCTAAAAGGACTAGTGCAAACGAGCTTTAAATTTCCATACCTATTCACTGGCTGACTCTTCCCAAATGATAGCAATATTAGCTCGATTACTTTAGTCGTTTCTGAGTTATAGAGTACAAAGGAGTACAAAGGAAATCAAGCAATAACAGATCTAGTGACCCTTCTAGGTTGCTTGTCCTCCAAAACACTGAGGATCAAGTGTCCAAACAGTGGTTTAGAGTGGGTAAGGGAACATTGGAAAGGGAATTACTGCCCTGGAACTAATGTCCGTGGCAGGATTAGGAAGTTAGTAGAGGACAGATGGGTTAGTAACTGAGGGGGGATAAAATAAAGTTATTCATTTACAAACGCAGTCAGTCGCGGGTTTGATGAGAGATATTTGTCTAGGCGGAGTTTAAATGAATCAACGGTGATGCAGTCTAAAACGTTTCGGGGAAGCCCATTCCACAAGTTGACAACTCGATTGAAGAAGAAATTCTTAGATTCGTGAGAGTTAAAAGATTTACCATTAATTTGCAACCGTTTCCCCGCATGTAATTAGATTGGTCGATAGTGAAGTACTTACTACAGTTCATATTGTCGATGCCTTTGATTTTGAACACTTGAATTAAGTCACCTCTTAATCTGCGCTGGGTTAAAGGAAATAGATTTAATTCTCTAAGACGCTCTTCGTATGGTTTGTTCTTTAGGCTAGGTATCATTTTGGTAACTCTACATTGAACTCGTTCTAGCTTGTTTATATCTTTTTGGTAATAAGGGCACCAGGATTGAACGCAGTATTCCAGAAGAGGGCGGACTAAGGAATTGTAAAGGGTTAGGATAACTTCTTTGGATTTATGCTCAAATGACCTGCCTATAAAGCCAATTATTTTGTTTGCCTTCTTAACAACTTCTGAACATTGTTGACTCGGTTTTAAGTTACTCGATATTGTTATTCCCAGATCGGTTTCTCTGTTTACATTCTTAAGCTGAGTGCCATTCATCGAATAGTTTGCTTTCTCATTTAGGTATCCGACATGTAGTACTTTACATTTATCCGCATTGAAACTCATTTGCCAAATTTGGGCCCAACATGACAATTTATCTAGATTGTGTTGCATATCGTCAACTTGTTCTTTTGAGAGTACGCTATTTGCAATTTTTGTATCGTCAGCAAATTTTGAGATTGTACAGGTGAGACCCTCATCTATGTCGTTGATGTAAATTAGAAAGAGAATTGGTCCTAGTACCGATCCCTGGGGTACCCCGCTACTTACATTGGTCCATTTAGATGCCTTACCGTTTATGACTACCCTTTGTTTTCTGTTGCTGAGCCAATTTTCTATCCATTTCAACACACCGTCTTGTATTCCATGCGCTTTTAGTTTTAGCAGTAAACGTTTGGGGGAACTTTGTCAAAGGCCTTTTGAAAATCAAGGTATATAATATCTACAGCTGTACTCTCATCGTAGAGGTTGAGGATATCGTGGAAGAAGTCTAAGAGGTTTGTTAAACAGGAACGTTTTTTTACGAAAGCCGTGTTGAGTATCTTTAAGTATGTTATTTTCCTCTAAGTGATTTACGAGTCTGTCTCGTATGACCGTTTCTAGCATTTTACATACAACTGAGGTTAAGCTAATTGGACGATAGTTACTGGGTAAGGATTTGCTGCCTTTTTTGAATATCGGTGTTACGTTGGCTAGCTTCCACTGATCAGGCATAGTTCCAGACTGCAAGGATTTATTGAATAGTAATGTCAGTGGTTTGGAGAGCTCATCCTTAGCTTCCTTTAGAACTCTAGGCGAGATTGTATCAGGTCCTGGCGTTTTATTTACCTTGAGTTTATCTAAACAATTCAATACTTCTCTCTTGTAACGGTGATATTGCTTAGAACATCTGAATTATCAGTCTGAATCGGCGATGGTGTAGGGATATCACTGAGGTCTTCTGTTGTAAAAACTGATGCAAAGAAGGTATTGAGGGCATTACTCATTTGTACTTCGTCTTTGGTGTATTCTCCATTTTCATCGACTAACGGTCCAACAGTTAAAGTAACTACTTTTTTCTTTCTGATATAACTATAGAATTCTTTCGGGTTTGTTTTACTTTGATTCGCAATATGTAACTCTAAGGTCTGTTTACTTTGCTTAATTAACTTTTTGGCTTTGCGTCGTAGCTCTACAAATTTCACCTGTTCTTCGTCATTTTGTGAGGATTTTAATCTATCATTAGCAAATTTTTTAGCAAGCAGGCAGTTTGAAATATCTTTATTCCACCATTTGGGCTTATTATTATGGCCTGGACGCCGTATTTTCGATGGTATGCAGTCTTGCACTGCTTTTAGGTAAGTGGTTTCGAATAACTTCCAAGATGTTTTTATGTCGTTATTGTTAATTAAAAAGCTCCAGTTAGTTTCTTTAAACATAGCTCTAAGTTTATGGAAGTTTGCTTTCTTGAAATTAGGGACTTTTTCGATGCTACTATTTGGTTCGTTACTAGTAAACTTTAAAGTGAAAGTTATCGTACGATGGTCGCTGTTACTGAATTCATCACCAACATTCAAATTCTCTATCAATTCTTCTTTTGTTGCAAGTACAATGTCAAGAACGTTATTACCACGGGTCGGCGTTCGAACAAATTGATAAAGCGAACTCTCTTGCAAGTTCGTATACAAGTCATGTCCGGAGTGTGAAGTAAGAGTATCGCCCCCACTTGGTCACAGGTAAATTAAAGTCGCCAAAATTTACGGTATCTTGTGAGTTACTCACATCTGCAATTTGTTCGTAAATTTCTCGGTCAGTTTGCACTGATTGAGCTGGAGGTCTGTATATTAACGCAAGTATTATTTTTGTACCTTTATTATTCTTTATTAGCACAAAAGATGTGTCGACGTTCACAATTTGAGGTTTTGACACGAGGGTCGGGTTAAGACTTTCTTTGATATAAAATAAAACGCCACCTCCATTTTTATTTATTCGGCTGTTCTCAAACATTACATAACCGGGAAGTGAATACTCTGCTAAAAAGTATCTATCTTCTGTATTGAGCCAAGATTCTGTTATGCCAATCACATCATAATTTTCTGTAAACACTACTTCCTCTAAATCTGAAAATTTATTGCGTATGCTACGAGCGTTTGCATAGAAAACCTTTAAAGTTGCGGTTTTAGAACTCACAGAACGTTCTTTCATCGAATTTTTGGTTCTGGTCGGATCTACATTTACATTCATGGCTGTCCTCGGTCCTCGGTCGTTATCCCTGGCGGTTTTGAATTTGGGTCGTGTTGGTGGAGCTTTATCCAAATTAATAAGAGATTAATGTTCAAGAGTTTTAGCCTACTTCCTTGGAACAGGGTACAGTCCATTACACCTTAGCTTAAACTGTTGAGTGATGTGTTCTAACAGTTTATTCTTTATTATCTCTAGGTATTAAAATGGTAAAATATATCTTAATAAACTTCAGACTTCTATAATGCCTCTCTAAACTGAATAAAATTGTCTACGGACCGCAAGAAAAATACGAAGAAACAATTATCACTGAATACTGAAAGAGTTAGGAAGGAGCCCTTAACCCTATTTGGTCCGAGGGAGGTTTAGTTGGACCTCTCCTGTTTCGCTCTATTAGTTTGGAGATTTTAAGATGCTTTACCCCACTACTTGTAGTTTGGTGATAATATGATGCTTCACCCCATTCAGGTGTCACTTTTTTGGACGCAAGCAATAGCGAGCCTGTAACTTATAAGAAATAGGTCTTTGGTCAGGAAATGATTCGTTACCTCATCCATGGACAAGATTACAAACAAGAAACTAGAACGTCACAATTATCCGCCTCAGAATTGACCACTTGCGAGTTTATGCTGTAAGGAAGTTGAAGCTGTAGACACCAATATTTAGCAGAATTAAAAGCCAAAATACGGTTGTAATACATTTAAAAATACATAAAATTAAATTCAACATACTTTCTATGGGGTGCCTGCAAAGGGTCAAATCTATTCCAAGGGTGTCAGTCAGCCCTATCAATACATCAAAAACCCAATCTTTTCAAAGCATAAAAAAAGCTGGACCTTTTCAAATTGACAAAAGGCTGAAACTGACTGGATATCATATCATCAATTTTGTTTTACCTAACCTAACCTAACCTAACCTAACCTAACCTAACACATTGATATGATCTGGGGAAAAACTGGTTTTTGACAAAATGAAGACATCTAGAAAATTTGATGTATTGATAGCTTTTTACAGATTTGATGAAATGATAGGATCAGTTTTTGACGCTTTGATGCTCCCCCCTTTCTATCCATCAGAAACCCCTATTATTATTGCATTGCTGTTTAATAATAATGTGTATGGCTCCAACTTCCTTATAGCCTGAAACTCGCAAGTGGTCAAGAACAAGCACCTCCACAGACTCAACTTGACCCAAGATCCCAACTGTGCAAAATCGTAAAGGACACAATTACCCATTTTCTTTGGCATTGTCCAAGGTTCCACTCCATTAGAACAAACCTTTGAGACATCCTACACGTACTTCAGATAAGAAATGTAACCATCCCCCTGTAGGCATAACCCGAGAAAAAGTAGAGATGAATTTAATTGCACAATCAATTTCCTTAAGGGGAGGTATTTAGTTTGTTCCCTGGACCTCCATCAAGCTTAAAATTAAACCCCCTTGAGCCCCTTTCAAGATAAATTTGTCCATTTTTTGGTAGATATATTCCTCTTAAATTACAGGCTCGCTATCGCTCGCCAGGATAAAATCGACACCTAAATGGCACGAAAGGTCTTAAAATTGACAGAAATGGGTTGGAAGTTCTTAAAATCGTCAAAATAATGGGGCGAACGTCGTAACATTAGGAAAACAATGGGGCTAAACATGAGGGAGAAAGGAGTCAAGAAAAAAAATCCCTCAAGCGGATATCTCCCCTTAAACAGTCAAGGCTAATAATACCTTGACTATAGTACTGTATATAGGTAGTCCAGACAAAACTATCCTTGAAAGGGTTTAGTAGCAATTAATAGTTACTTCTTCCCCTAAACATTCAACAACAACAGGCTTGCTAATGTTCACCAGGATAAAGTTACACCTGAATTGGGCAAAATGTGTTACAATTACCAGTTTTCTGGGTCAAAATGTCTGAAAATTGCTAAACTAAAGGGATGCCAAACTACAGTAATCAGTCAAGAGGTTGTTGTTGTTGTTCCCCAAGCTGCCTGGCCGAACAGCCCCAAGGCCCCGAGCAATTCCAAGGCCATAACCGAGCGCCCCCACAAAACCCTCCCTGCCGACCACAATAAAGCCTGGGTGACCGAAGCCACTCCATGGCGGGGAGCTGAGGAGGGTGCAGAAATGCCCGGGAAACCAAAGCCCCACCCAGGGCCCTGTGCCCCTCAGCAATTATGAAGGGAAAGTTGAGGGGCAAGGGAAAAATGTGACGCTTTGGCTTCCAATCTTGGTAGATTGGGAGGTCAATCCACGGAAAAGACGCCGTCACTTGAGATCTAGAAAATATATAAGTTAAAGGAACAGTCAGAGTAAGCTATGGGTATGGCAGAGATCGCTCAGTTCTCACTCTGATAGACCAGCCCATCACCACTCAGTCAAGAGGTTAACCCCTTCAGAACGATGACATAATTTCATGATATTCTGGTTACCATTAGATGATTTTATTTAGCTTACGACATACCTCTAGGACTTAATGGGGTAAATATGATCTCCATAAACCCTCTGAGTAATATAGGTCCTTCTTAACCCTCTCACGACCATATGACGCAGAGGTTGCCAGATTAGCAATACTAAATAGAGTTCTCTCACTCTTATAATTACCTCTCCAAAATTAGTTTTCTGCCCACAGCTAACTCAAAGACAACAGCAGAGGTTGAAGTAACTAAACTGGGAGGTTTGACGTACCTCCCAACCTACCAAATAGGAAAACCTACTATTTGGTAGTAGTCTTGGAAAATCCAACGTCAAGGCTATTAACCTAATTGCAATGACGACTTGTCTATTTTGACTGCTATGTCGTCATTCCAACCGCGGTTAAAAAGAAAACGTCTAGAGTCTACTCCTTATCTTGCTCTAGGAGACGTTGTACATTAACCAAAACTACCACCGAAGGTGAAAAAAGCATAGAAGAGAAGAAAAAGGGGTTTACCTTAGTTACCGCTTAAGGCCCATCCTGTGTTCCGTCATGTGCAGATCCCTGTCGAACGTGCGCATGAGCGACCCTCTCTTGTCATCACATCTCACGTCAGCAGAAGAACGCGGATGGGCAGGGGTCCGGCGTGAGGGAGGGTATTATGTACGTTGGATTTTCCAAGACTACTACCAAATAGTAGGTTTTCCTATTTGGTAGGTTGGGAGGTACGTCAAACCTCCCAATTTGTTAGTAGTCTTGGCAAATCCAACGTCAAGGCTGCATAACAAATAGGAGGAGGACATCCAAGCCCAACCTACCAAAAAAACCAATGCATAAAACAAAATTACGAATGACAAAGACACAATGTAAACAAGAGAGTTTAATAAAAGAGTGAAAAACTGAGGAGTAGCTAAAAAGAACAGTTTTAACACATGCCCGTCATTCATAGTAATGCAAAAACATAGACTTGTCTGAAACCAAAAAGGTACTGTACCCAAAATCCCTTTTCTTCAAAAACCAACAAAAACACTGAACACAAGAACAAAACACAATTTTCAATGTGGCAAAAACACTTATGTACTGGAACAATACATAATCCCAAACTTGCAATCCAGTGTTGCAAACCCATACACCCCCCCCCCCCCTTTGTCAAAAAAAACAAAGGAAAAGAACGAGGGACAAGGGGGGAAGACCAGGGATCTTCGCCAGAGCACCAGGAAACACGACCCCCGAGAGCAATCACCGGCCGAGGGGGTCGAACACTGGACACGGAGAGGTAGGAGGAGATAAAGGAATTGATAGAAGACCACAAAACCGCGGAGGCGAAGGCAGGGAAGGATCGACGTGGCAGGAACCGGAAGGAGGCAGCAAAGGATCTGACATCGCGCGCAGAACCCCTACAAACAGGGTGACGGGCACGAACGGTCCGACAAACGTGGCGGCCCAGCTGCACCTGCTAGAGCCTCCCACCTGTCCGAGGAGACACCCACACAGCAGTACCCGAAGGCGGCGCCACAGACGCAACAGAGGAGTGCAAGGCTGACACCGGGCACAACACATGGCGAGGATGCCCACGCCGTAAAGCCTGGACGGCGAAAGGCTGGAAAATGGGGGCCTCCCTCCCATGCGTGGTAACAAAAGGTGGGGAGGAGGCGAACGAGACGCCATGCAAGGACGGGGAGAATCGTACGCAGTCCCGGGGCCGTGACAATGCCGCTAGTGCAGACACCCGATCCCCAGTGGCCAGAGCGACAAGGAAGAGTGGACGCCCGAGCAACGGAACCGGCGTAGCGGCCCTCGTATACGTGGGGGAAGCCAGAAGGACCAGAGCCCGCCCCAGATCCCACAGCGGAGAGACCTGGCGCGGAGGCGGTCGATCCCGGAAGGCAGCCGTCAGGAAGGAATCCAGCACCTGTGGCGGAACGACCAGCCCAGCGACGGACCCAAAGAACCCCCCGGACGGCAGACAAGTGGGTACGTATAGCGTCGACTGGAAAGCGACGTGTACGGAAGAGGTGAAACAAGGAGCGTAGGACGAGGGAAGGAGAGCCAACTGGCAGGCGAGTGGCCTGTAGCCACCTAGTAAAAAACCTCCAGCGGGACCCGTAAGGCCCCCAAGGAGAAGACGGCCAGGAACGCTGCAGGAAGTCAGTCAGGGCCCGGCCGGGGACCGGGAGCCACCGTGCCTCATGAACAAGCACGATGCGAAGGCCAAAGAGGTCCGCAGGACCCCAACCTAGCCCAAGTGGAAGCCGGAGACAGGTAGAGGGACCGGACCCGGGCACCACCGCGGCAACCGGGCGGACCAAGTCCGTGCCGGCCACAGAGGCGCGAGGAGCCAGACGCAGCCGTGGTACAGCCGCAGCTTCGCGAAGACTGGGCACATCAACAGCGCGTCTGGTGGCGGAAAGATGGATATCGACCGCCACCTGTACCAGGCGACCATGAAAGCGTCCGGACCCCCCCCGGAGCGCGAGGCCGGAGGGAGAGGTCCAGAGGCAACTGGCGCGGCACCCCCGATGCGAACAAGGCGACCTCCGGAACACCTCAGGAAGCCGCGAGGTCGGCGAACACAGTCCGTTTCATCGCCCATTCTACAAGAACGCCCTGCCCTCTCGACAGGGCGGCCGCCCAAAGGGTGGCAGGCCCGGGCAGGGAGGAGGCATGCAAGGAGAAGGGGTGTCGGTCCGCGAGGAAGAACAACTCCACCGAGACCCCTAATAGAGTCAACGACCTGGAGGACCCCCGCATAAGGAAACAGGGGACAGCTTGTCTGAGTGTCCAACCCGAAGGCCACCGACTCACCCCGAAGGGCCAGCGCGTGGTCCCGCAGGAAGAACAAAGGAACCAACAATCCGAGGGCATAGCCAGGTAAGAGGAGGGAGACCCACCCATCTGCCGGGAAGTGGACGTCCCAGGTTCGATTGGGAACCTCACCCAACCTCGCTCGACGTATCTGTGGTTACCCAGACCGTCGGCGGGGGGGGCGGTCCAGGGCACAGCCGCAGAGAGCGAGCCCCGAGCAACCCAGCGACCGAAGCGTCGGCGAACGGTACGCGGGAGCGGCAGGAGCCGATCCATAGGGGCAACGGAAACACCGCGGTGCCCATGAGGAGGAGGCGGCGTAGCCAGAGGCTCCCTAAGGGAAGGGGCAGAGCGGCCCAATGCAGCGAACCCACGAACGAGTCCCAGAGCCACCCCGGGAGGGAGACCGAGTGCAACACGGCGAGGACCGTCCACCGAAGGTGCACCGCGGCCGGCAGACCCCGGGTCACCGTAGCGCCGGACAAAACCCATGCGAGACCGACCCATGGCACGACACGCGACGGGGTCAAGCGTGACTTGGGAACATCGAAGGGGAACCCTAACCGTGCGATGTCGCGAACGACTGTGAGGGCGTCGCCAATGCACAGGCCTAGGGCGTCGGAAACGACCAACCAAACGGCCAAGGAAAACAGGAGCTGGAGCCCGCTCCTGAGGAGAGGACCCAGAGCCTGCCCCACCAGTGCGGAGAAGATCTGCGGCGCGATGTGGAGACCGAAGGGAAGGCCGTCGAACAGGAACACACGATCGGAAGTCCGAACGGCCAAGAATCGCTGGAAGCGAGGATGGAGAGGAACGAGCCAAGACACATCCTGGAGGGCCAGCGACACTACCCACGACAGAGGGCACAGGGCCAGGCGTACCAGGGGTACCGGCAGCATCCGAAACCGTGTGTGCACGATGTGCCCGTTGAGGGCCAACAGATCCACCACCGGTCGCATCGCGTCGCAGGTCGGCGACGGAACCAGAAAGACACGGGAGAGGAAAACCGGGTGACCGGCGGTCAACTCCCTCGACGCTACCCAGCTCGGGCATGGAAGTGAACACGTGGGCCACCTCTGAAGAGATGGGCCGTTGTCGGTGACAAGAGCGGAGTGGGGGTCTGGACGTCCACCTCCAGGTTGAGACCCCTCCGCGCAACCCGCCGCCCCCAACGCCCCTCGCGGCTACCGAGGGGCGCAAGGGCGAAAACAACCCGAGGGAGCACCCGAGAGGAGGGGAGCGACCCGGTACGCCCAGGCGAGAAGGAGAACAAGGAGGCCGACCCAGAGAACTACACATTGTGTTGACGTGGAGGTACCCCCGGTACGGGCCGTGCGAGCATGAGCGCCACGTTGACCTCCTCTACCCCTGCCCCCCCCCCAACCTCGTCGAAAAGGGCGGGCCACCCCAACCCCAGGCCGGCGCGGGGCTGACCCCTTCGAAGGGCGGCCGGAAGCGGAAGGCCGGCCAGCCCCGACACAGAGGGGATGAAAGGGGCAAGAACAGAAGTGCGAGGCGGAACCGACGCACAGGCCAGCAACGTCCCAGTCCTGCGCCCGTGCAAGGCGGCAGCACCCCGAAGAGGACCGGCAGAAGGACGGGACTGAGAAGACCCCGCGCGCGGCACAGCGCGTCGGTGCGTGACGTAAGCAGGGGCCGTAACGACACAGCGCGGCGTCGCGTGTCGGAAGCAGGGGCCGCCGACAGAGAAGCGTAGCATTCCCAAGCATCCTGCTTAAAAAACCCCGACGTATATAGCGCAGAGTACAACAAACCCTGACGAATAACCAAGGGGGCCGGCCGGCAGAACGAAGACCGTACCGTCGTGCGGTGCCGAGTTGCCGCGCACAAAACCGCCTTCAGCTCGGGAACCAAAGACACCGCGAGCCGAAGGTGGACCCGCTGAACGCGGTCCAAACCCTCGCGAAGATCGCCTGGCGCAGACGCCTCGAAAAGCCGCAGGTGGTGAACAGACGTCTGGAGGGAACCTAAAGACAAGACAATAAGTCCGTCACCCTCCGTCGCAAGGGAAAAACCTCGGCGACAGAGGGCTGATCCGGGTGAGAGAAGAACGGGGTAGCAATAGAACAAAGTTCAAGAACGGGCGCGCTCATCCAGGACCAGAACGCGCCGTCCAACCCGCCTACAGACACAAGAGGAGGCAAAAGCAGGGACGACTCCGGGGGAGGGACGGAAGGAGAGCCGTCGACGGATCGGTGTGTGAAGTCGAAGGCCTCAGCAAACCAGGCCTCCAATGGGAGAGGGTGACCGAGCATGATGGCTAAGCCAGGCGTACCGGCGTCGCACAAACCTGTCCCATAGGAGGACAGACCCGTCAACACAGCCAGGGACTGAACAGCCGGAAGGATGGCAGGGCGGCTGAAGTCTGACCAGAGCGTAGGCCTGCAGAAGGGAGGGGGACCGTAGCAGGGGTAGGTAGGGTGAGATGCTGAGGGTGAGGCACCGCCAAGAAGGGCGAGAAGAGGGAGTCTTCCATCGACTCCAAGCGCCCGTCGAAGCGTGACACAACCCAGCCCTGCATAGCCGACAATTGATCCGAGAGAGGCTACCCCCCCCCCCCCCCCCCAGATTGGTCTGCCCGCAGGGGCGAGCGTGAGCGGGAGCGAGACCCACGACATGAACCAGCAGCGTCGCGGCCCAAGGAAGGCGAGCGACGACGGTTGTGTCGCCGTTGAGGGACTCGTCCCCGATCACGAACGGCCGAGGGGGAAACAGCACCATTCCCCTCTTCCAGCGACACATCAGCTCCTGAGAAAGGGGACCCCGAAACCTCGCGAAACCCCACCGAGGCAAGAGGAGGGGTACCCCCCTGGCGAGACGGTAAGTGAAGGTCAGGAAGAGAAGAATGAGGAGGAGCAGGACGACGGGAGTGGGAAGGCTGGCCGGGTGAAAGGAGGCCAGGAGCCGCGGGGGGAAACAGAGCAAGGATCCCCGGGGCTGAGATAACAGGGCGGCCCGACACCGAGGCGGAGGAGGGAGGGACCACCACCGTGGGACGAGACCGTGAAGGAAGAATAGGCACTGAAGCAGGTGAAGTAGGAGAAGCAACGACATCCAGGCGGACCCTCCTGGACAGAGTAGGAGGAGGGAGCAGAGGGCCAGCTACAGCATGAACAACCGCGCGCGGAGAGGACAACGTAAGAGGAAGTCGTCTGGGCTGGGGAAGCGGGCGGAAGGGAGTAGAGCCCCTATCCGTAGAGGCCAGGGAGGGCGCACAGGGGCAGAGCCGCTAACCCCGGCCTCAGGGCGAGAACCATGACGAGGGCGATGGGCGTCGTCAAGGCGATCAGGAGGACGACGAGGCGAGCGAGAGCGTGGACGGAGCCGGGGAACCCCCCGACGATGGGACGACCGGCTGCGGGACCCAGGGGAGAGGGCCAGGTAAATGGCCGTCAGTCGGGTCAGGGATACCCAGGGCGACGCGGATCCGGTCGGCAACAAAGGCCGGGGAACGGTGGCCCACAGTCCTAATGTGGCGGGAGACCATCGTCCACACCGACGGAAGGGAAGCAGGAGGCCACAGCCGCCGCCGAGGAACCAGGGCCATGGAGCAGCACAACCACCAGGGCCAGACACGTGCCACACAGAGCAGGGAGGTAGGCCGTAGAGGACACACAGAGCGAGTGGCGCAAGCAGGACTTGTGGCTCTCCAAGCACGGGGAGCGACAACCAAGGCGAAAGCAAGGCAGCCTACCTGCACTAGAAGAACACACACCATAATCAGCACGTCGAAGGAGTAAGTGGAGAGAATGTCCAAGAAGAACCAGGGAAGGAGCATGGGGAAACAGGAACACACATGCAAACAGGTATCCGTACTCACCCTAAACTGGGAGCACAGAGGTAGGTGAGGAGGGCGGCCGAGGCGGAAGAGCACTAGCAGAACCTGCAAAGATGGAGAAAGTGTTAACCACCACTCAACATCTTACATGCAGGGCCTATAACACCAGTAAAGTGCATACACCAATATAGTATCAGGCAACAAGATGACATAACAAAAGTCAATAGTGAAAGCCAACTATTACCGCAAATTTGCGGGCCAATGGAGGCATAACCGTACCGACACCATCCTCCTGCAATTTTGCGGGACCCCCCCAACGATCTCCGCAAATTTGCGGGGAACCGAAATGTCCCAGAGGACCGAATCAAGCACCCCGCAAATTTGCGGGACCGGCCGAGATGGTCCGGCGCCGAAAAAGCGAGAGGAGCGTCTAGGAAATACCAAAAGAGGCCCAGAAAAAAGCGTCATCTCCTTATGAACTCCAAGCGACGATGGCCATCAAGCTGAGCAGTGTCTTCCTTGATAATATCCTGACTCAACCGGTCAAGGGAGAGGCAAGGAAGACACACCAGGGGAGAGGAGGCACATCCCCTAGGAACCACCCAACCCACAGAGATAGAGCAAAGCCCATGAGGAGAAGTGGCAGGAAGGGTGGTTTGGCACAAACAGGGGCCCCCGTAGGGTACCCCAGGATTGGGCAAAAGGGTATGAAAGGATGGAGGTGAAAACAGTAAGGGAACACAAAAACCAGAAAATGAAAGTGGCGAGAAAAAGGGTGGCCTAGCCGTGAGGAGAGAATGTGTCAGGGGCGAAAAACCCTGTGGTGTGAGGGAGGGGCCCCCGTGGGGTACCCCAGGATATCACGAACCACCAAGCGCCCAGGCCCTTGAGACACAGTGAAGGCTCGAAAGGGGGGACTCGGGAATAACGCTAATAATGCGGCCGACACAAACCCTACAAACAGCACCGCCACCACGAAATCTCAGATCGTGAACCAACTGTACACCTAGGCTATGAAAATATGAAAACTCATAGGGGCATAGCAATTCCTGAATGAGAAACAAGCTAGGCTAAAATAAGCTAAAAGCTAAACTATGCCCAGACTAACAGGAAAAAAGAATATGAAAAGAGAAAGGAATGAAAAACACACACGAGGAACGCCAGGCGCCCCCGTACCTTCGGTAGCTATTTCCACACGCGTCTCCATTAAACACACTGAGGAGCCCATTTACGTGTGCCCTAGATCACGTAACATCTGTCTAACAAAAAAGAAGGCCAGATAAGCCGAAACGAACCTAAACAGGGTGAATTAAAGGAGCACAACAAAAGCGACTGCATTCAATGGAGCGCGTGAAAAAATGATGACAAGAGAGGGTCGCTCATGCGCACGTTCGACAGGGATCTGCACATGACGGAACACAGGATGGGCCTTAAGCGGTAACTAAGGTAAACCCCTTTTTCTTCTCTTCTATGCTTTTTTCACCTTCGGTGGTAGTTTTGGTTAATGTACAACGTCTCCTAGAGCAAGATAAGGAGTAGACTCTAGACGTTTTCTTTTTAACCGCGGTTGGAATGACGACATAGCAGTCAAAATAGACAAGTCGTCATTGCAATTAGGTTAATAGCCTTGACGTTGGATTTGCCAAGACTACTAACAAATTAAAGGTTTCTAAATACCCCTGATGGTAACAAAGGCTTTAAAGTATCCCTAATAGGCTCAAAATTGCATCAAGAACGTGAGAGGGTTAAGCTGCATAAAATCATATAATTAAAACCAGAAGCAAAGGTAAAAATGCCTCATCATGCTGAATGGGGTTAAGATAATCATGAACGAAGAACATGTTGCCCTTACCTTGACTTCCACGTGAATCATCTTGATGTTAATGCCCAACCTGTTCATCTCCTCGTTCTCGTTCGGGAAGTACTTGGCCACCTTCACCTGTCAATTAAAACATGTACAGTCACTCATAAAAATCCTGAACCTCACCTCTTTCAAATTATGGAAACATATCTCTGGAAATTAATTTACAGTACCGGTAACTCGTATAAACTTGTGGACCTCAACTATTTCTAATTATGGAAGTATCTTTCTGGAAACAAATTTATGTATATAATTTTCTATACCTGACCTACAAAACAATATTATACTATTTATTGAAAAGCCAGTTCCATCAAAAACTCAATCCAAATACTTATAATTGCAAAGAATAACAAAGGGGGTCCACACATTTTTATAAGGAACTCTACCGTCGCGTCGTGGTCATGAATACTTGAACGTCTCAAGTAAACTTTATTTCAGCTGACGGTAAATTGAATCCCTCAGCAACTAATTTCTTGAGATTTAACGGAACTTTTTTTATTCTATATTTTGTCATAAAGTCTGTAGTTTCAAGCATTCTTCTCTCAAACACTATTACCTTACATTTCCTCTTAACTTCCTCTGCCCTGCATTCTCTTATCACTCCATCCATGAACAGTATATATTAAATACCCAAGGTGATATAACACCTCCCTGTCTTACTCTTACGTTGTCGCCAGAAGCCCCGGATGGTATCCTGGTTGTATCCTAATTTTACTTTCTATCTATCTATCTATTTCCGGATGCTGTGATCCCCGAAGGGGTGGCCACGAACAAAATGCCCCCATGACCTCTGTCCCCACTCAGTCGACGCCCCTCATCCCATCCAGCACCGCCTTCACTCATATACTTCTTCACTTCATCCTTCCACCTCTCATTCAGGCTATCTCTCCCTCTCTGTCCTTCCACCTCGCTCTCGTACACTCTCTTAGTCATTCTCCCGGTCTGCCAACCTCGAGGTTGGCAGTAGGGAGGTCAATCAACAGAAGAGACGCCGCCACTTGAGATCTAGAAAATACATAAGTAAAAGGAACATTCAGAGTAAGCTATGGGTATGGCAGAGAATGCTCAACTCTCACTCGGATAGACCAGCCCATCACCACATGACTAGAACCCAATCCTCTCAGCATCAGCTAGGAAAAGCCCTAGATAGCCACCTTTGGCAGGGGGATAGCTCCCCTATTTCAACCCCTTTCGGGGTTGGGCACCCACAACAACTATTTGTTGTACATTGTTGTAAAACAATATAAAACAAAATTACTACTTGTTTTACAACAATGTACATTTAAACATTTAGTTACTATTGATTTGCTTAATTACAGTATCATTTAATAGTAACGGTACAGTATTTTAACTATTCCGTTATAATTTTTGTTAATGTCCCCCCAAAAAGGCAAATACGAGACTACTAACCTTTCCGTTCTCAATGGGGTTCACCACCATGATGATTGCCTCAGACTTAGCCACCCAAATCATGCGCCAGAAGTCCCCGATGGTGTCAAGGTCGTAGTCTTTGGGTCCCTGGGTGGCGATGTAGGCATTGGGACGATTCGGACCCTGCCATGATAAAGTAGTTCATAGCAGATTCATATTTTTCAATATTTCTATGTCTCGTAGTCCTAGACAAACGCCATCATTGTTACTGGTATATACAATAGTTTTACCGTATTTCTAGCCAGTCAATATGGTACTCTAGTTGTTGTTATAGTAATGAGAAATACTGGAGCATTGTTTCAGTACTCTCATTGCAACAACATCTAAGGTATCATATCGACTGGCTAGGTCCTTCTTAAAATGCATAAAATCATCTCATTTTAGCCAGAATCAAAGGTCAAATGGTGCCATTTTGCTGAACATCAAGACTTTAAATTAAACAATTTAACTGAAGCATTAATTTTGTATGGTTTTAATTGCAATTTTCATAAATTTTTGTCTGTTTTCCAACTTAATAATGAGGCATATGATTTTCAAGTGATTTTTTGTCCTTAAGTAATAAACAGCGTAGGCTAATCATGAAATAACTTGAAATGAAAAAAACTTTAAGAGAGGAGTGCCTATAGCACCTGATGGACCTACAACCTTCCTCAGACCATTATATTGTAATTATTAATCACATTTTAATTAGCTTAGGAAAAAGTAACAATTAACTCTTTCAATCTGTTTGTTATTGTTTTGTAGCTTCCGTCAGCCCGCCCTGTGATATGGTCTCTTTGGACTCGGTGGTCTGGTTAAACTACAGTACTGTACAACACAATAGTTTATTACTACTAATATAGTAATATTTTGACATTTAACATGTAGTTTCTTTATTCATGCAGAGTTTAGTCAAATTTGCCAGAACGTCCCGGACTTCCCAAACTTGACTACTTCCTTTAACGTGACGATAGTGCGTTGTTATATGTGCGATTGGTTTGCTTGGGAAACAGATTAACTTGCTCATGTAGTGATGTACACCCTATGTGGTGGATTGTGTTCTTTTATTTAATAATTTTCATTTTAGTAAGCGTTGTTTCCACATAGCGATTTTGATAATTTAATTTGACTTTATATTGTCCTTGTCCCAATTTTGGTTTGTTTAGTTTGCAAGTTTTAAATTTTAATAGTCAGTTTCTAATTCAGCTGGCGGTCAATTGCATCCCTTTGCAACTGATCTCTTGATACTTAATGGAAATATATAAAACTACTCAGTTTCTGCATAATATAAGTGACAGGTTGTCACAATTGACAAGATAATTGACTATAATATCTTTGTAATTGCAGAATAATCAAAACGGGGGCACGTCACTTTACCGTCAGCTAGAAAATAAACAGACTATATATATCTACTGTCAGATCATTTTGTGCAGCACTTGAAGGCCCAACCACCTACTGGAACATAGTTGGCATTGATGTAGTCTGTGTTGGCCTGGTTGCTCACCAAGGGAAGTTTCACCCTCGTCTCGTTGTCTGCGGAAAAAAAAATGAAAAAATAGATAAAGGTTTTACTTACATAACATTGATGGAATATGTATCTGGTTAGTTGACCCGTTGAACTTTTCAGCAACATGTCATGTGAAGGTGATTGGCATACAACTCTGGTCACCAGTAAGAATATACGGCTCTGTTGTTGTTGTTGTTGTTCCCCAAGCTGCCTGGCCGAACAGCCCCAAGGCCCCGAGCAAGGCCAAGGCCATAACCGAGCGCCCCCACAGAACCCTCCCTGCCGACCACAATAAAGCCTGGGTGACCGAAGCCACTCCATGGCGGGGAGCTGAGGAGGGTGCGGAAACGCCCGGGAAACCAAAGCCCCACCCAGGGCCCTGTGCCCCTCAGCAATTATGAAGAGAAAGTTGAGGGGCAAAGGAAAAATGTGACGTTTTGGCTTCCAATCTTGGTAGATTGGGAGGTCAATCCACGGAAGAGACGCCGTCACTTGAGATCTAGAAAATATATAAGTACAGTAAAAGGAACAGTCAGAGTAAGCTATGGGTATGGCAGAGATCGCTCAGTTCTCACTCTGATAGACCAGCCCATCACCACATGACTAGAACCCAATCCTCTCAGCATCAGCTAGGAAAGACCCTAGAAAGCCGCCTTTGGCGGGGGGATAGCTCCCCTATTTCAACCCCTTTCGGGGTTGGGCACCCGCCCCCCAATTAGGTTAAAAAAAATGCTCACCTGAACCTAATTTTTTCAAATTTTGGCTGAAAACTGTCTTAGCCAAAGGCTAAACCAGAAAAAAATCAACAACTGGATGAGGGAGACAAAAGGCAAAACTACCTATAACAAGTGCCTCCCAAAAAGTTGAAAGAGTGACAGGGCCAAATCAAGGAATGTTCAAGCCAAAATGTCTGGACACACAGAGTTTGAAGCAATTTAAGTCATAGGATGAGGGAAAGAAGGATTCAGGAAGAGAGTTCCAGAGCTCAGCTGTTGGAAAGAAGAAAAATTGGGAGTATCGTTTCACTCTTAAGTTGGAGAGTTGCAGGCCAGCCCTATGATAGTTCTTTTGGGGAACTCAGTGGTCTGGTTAAACCATTTTATTAACCCTTTCTCTGCGGGATACGTTCACGAATGCGATGGTAATTTACAGTAATTTACAGGCTTTAACCCTTCCTACCCGGCCTGTCTTACCTAAGGACGGTCGCCTGTACCCGGGCGAAATGGCTGAAAAACGTCTAGGCCTAGGCTACCGTATTTATGTTTATTTTCACTGCTAGAACTTTCCCACTCATCTATAATCGTAGTGCAATTTTCAATCTGTATTTTGGCGTTGAGTAGAGCTCTGTAAGTCAACTGGTTCAGTTGTGATGACGATTTCAGTGGAGCAAATATTGCAGAGATGTTGCTAATATGGGGGCTTTTCAGACACTAATTTCGTCTGACGTCAGAACAATAACATTGAAGAGTCTTCTCCTTCTTGTTTTCGGAGGTGCGGTGACGCAACGCTTGGGTTTGTTGACATACGTCGTATGCACGGCATTCAGACCAAGCTTAATTAGGCTATTAAGCTGCCTTCTTAGGTAAGGACGGCCGGGTAGCGGCCCTTCTGCAGAGATGTCCTTACCTAAGGTAGCCCGGGTAGGAAGGGTTAAAAGCCTCTAAAAGCCTGTAAAATCAAGTGCAAGGGAGAAGGAGCGCGACAAGCCACATGTCCGTCTTCTAGCTAAGCGGCCGTGGCACTGAAGGCTCTGAGTCAGAGTCTCGCGAGATATACAGTACTGCCAAAGGCAAATGTAGCGAGACATAAGCGAAAATTGCTCATTTTAGCGAATGTCTATGGTAGCTGGTGGGAGGCGAGCTACGAAGCTTGTTTTGGTGTAATTTTGAAGCTATTTTCTTCTAGTTTTTGGCTGAATACATTTAATTTCATTCAGACACTTGCCTAATCAATCAGGAGTGCCTGAATGAGCCCTAATATGGCAGAAATATGCCTGCACCGAAAGTGTTAAAAACAAAAACAAATGCACAGAGTAGGGGTGCGATTGTGTTGCAAGACGGGTAGTACGTGTCCTATGTAGAGGAGGTGGTATACACTGAGAGCTAGGAGGAACACTGATTATTGTAATAGTGATAGAATAGTGAAAGAGATGCAACATTGCAACAAAGAGAGAGAGATTGCAGGGAATCGGTGAGTGGACGGGAGTTAATGAGACGAAAGGCTTTCTTTTCTACTTTGTGGTGATGGGCTGGTCTATCAGAGTGAGAGCTGAGTGATCTCTGCCATACCCATAGCTTACTCCTGACTGTTCCTTTTACTTATATATTTTCTAGATCTCAAGTGGATTGACCTCCCTACTGCCAACCTAGACTGGGAGCCAAAGCATCACATCTTTCCTTTGCCCCTCAACTTTCCCTTCATAATTGCTGAGGGGCACAGGGCCTTGGGTGAGGCTTCGGTTTCCCGGGCGTTTCCGCATTTTCCTGAGCCTTGGAGTGGCTTCGGTCAGCTGGGCTTTATTAGTGGTATGCAGGGAGGGTTTTGTGGGGGCGATCGGTTGTGGCCTTGGCCTTGCTCGGGACCTTGGGGCTGTTCGGCCAGACAGCCTGGGGAACAGCAACAACAACAACAACAACTCTGTCTAGAAGTGCTGTGTGAGAGGATCCTCCCCAAACATGCGAACAATACTCAATACAAGTACGCAAGAAGCTGTGCAGTGGTGAAGAACCCCTTGAGGCAGTTGAGCACACCCAACTTCTAGGAAGCCATTTTAGCAAGAGTGGTAATATGGTCATTCCAAGTGAGATCAGAAGAAAAAGAGACACGGAGAATGCTGAGAGAAGATGAAGGGTTGATTTTTGTATTGCCGAAGTATAAGCGATGAATGGGGTGAAATGTCCTAAAATTGCCAAACTAAAGGGGCAAAACAGGTGTGGTCCAAAAAGATCACCCCCAGATTAAGTAGGGTTAAGGAATCTTGTCTTTTTACAGAACTTACACGGCAGATTGTTCTTGTATCGGTTCTTCTTGCGGTTGATGTCCATCTCTCCGTCTGAGCAGCTCTTCCCTACGTTGCTCGGCACAGCCTGTAAAATTTGAGGGTTGATATTAGCCATGGTATATAGACAGTATAGGAGTAATTATATAATAAGTTAAAATGAGACAGCTTAAACACTATCTGGTACGATACAAAGGGGGCATGCACTAAGCTGTGCTTGGCTGAGGGTGCTCATACCTGTAATGTTGCCCTGTGGAGTCTGTGGTGGATATTATGGGCAAATTATCCAGCCTGGTACACAGAGGATACTGCATATAATCTGAGATACCAAAGCTTACCTACCTGGATGGAATTACGTCACAAATGTCCAATAATTCCAGGTCTCTATTTACTGCTATAGGTGAACAAAGGCATAAGGTGCCCACTGCCCATGCATCTCACCCTGCCCACATATTGAACCCGGGACCTTTTGATTGTAAGGTAAACACTACCATTGTGCCAATAGCTAAAACAAATAACATAAAAGTCATACCTCGAACTCTTGGCCAGTATCGAGGGAGTAGATGGCCCGGGAGAGATAGGCCTCCAACTCAGCCGTAGGAATATGATTAACAATGTTGGCATACTCAGATTCCACCACTGGCTGCCCAACGACAGCCTGCTCAGAGAATGGTACTTCCTCTTGGTCGGGCTCCTCTTCTAGGATCTCTGTGCCTGCGTTATATCGGATCCCTTGAGCTGCATTTCCTGAAGGCATTGGAGCCGCATTGGCAGGGATTGGTGGACGCCCTGGGATCAAAGGAGCAGTATTGTGTTGGATTTTTGGATCCAAGGAGTTTGGGATCCGTGGATGTGCTGGGGTACTTGGGACTACATTCTGTGGGATCTCGGGGTCTACTGGCAGCATCTCCACTCTTTCTTTGTTCTTCTTTCTCTTGTATTTTATCCAACCTGTGATGTAAAGCATGAAAGTTTGGGTGACAGTTGCCCAAATGAATTTTTACACACACTCGTGATTTTATGTATGGAGGGAAAATTGTAGTTAATTCATATAATCCTACTAACAATTTTATAGCCAAATATTCATGCAAGTCAATCAAATTACTTCTACTTACATACATAAAATCACAGAGTGAGAATAATTTCATGTGGGCAAATGTACTACTTATACCCTTAACCCAATCTGGTGCAAGGTGGATCTTTTTTAAACTCTCTTATTTCACTCCATTAGTTTGGAGAATTTAAGACATTTCACCTAATTTGTTCAGGGACCAGAAGACATTTCATCCCATTCAAGTGTCATTATTTTCTGGGTGAATGATAGTGAGCCTGAAATTTAAGAGAAACTGGCCTTTGGCTGGGCAATTTTTCTACTAAATAATGTATATATTTAACTTGAATCTGGGGGTCATTTTTTTTAGCTTGAAGGGAGTCTAGGGAAGTGGGTTTTTCTTTAGTCTAGGGGAAAATAAAGGTACACTGCTCCAAAATGGCAAAACAATCAAATCCCTCACTGATACTTAAACATAATAACTACAAGGAGCCCTATCAGATAGTGTTAAGTACAACAGTATCATTTTACTAAATTTGGCTAATACTAAGCTATTTCATTAACTATTAGGCCCCAGATATAGTATTTATGGGAGAAGTCTCAAGTAGACATTATGGATATATAACGTCCTCTTTAACCCATGTTTTTGTTGTAGAGAAGGGGGTTGGGAAACATGAAGAAACTCATGATCCAATTCTTTTGAAGGCTGCAACTGAATGAAGTGGAAGGACAGAGAGGGAGATGTAGACCAAGAGAGAGGTGCAAGGATGGAGTTAAGAAGCATATGCATGATAGCAGTGTTGGATGTGAGGAGGGCCATCAATTGACTCAGCATAGGTGCATGGGGGCGATTCATTCGTGGCCACCCCTATGGGGTTTATGGTGTACATAAATACAATTTTAAGGCTGAGTGCTCCACACATACGTGAAGTTTCAGACTCTTGTCCTAATGGCGGCGTTCCAGGCAACCCTGTTAAGGGCTGCTTCACTTGTCAAGTTTTTGGATTTGAGATCGGCACGTATAGTCCGATCCCAGGTCTTCCTCGGTCCACCCCTTGGTGCAGCTCCCTCCACAATCACAAACCTGCATTTTTTCACCCAATTTTGTACATCCATTCTCTCCACATGTCCATACCATCCCAGTCTACTTGTACGCATCACCTCGCTAATACTCTTTATACCTAAACGTCTCCTCAGCTCAACATTTGTTATTCTATCCTGCAGCCTGGCCCCACACATCCATCTCACCATTCTCATCTCATTACGTTCCATTCTGTTGGCATCCTCTACTTTAACGGCCCATGTTTCTGAGGCATATGTCATTGCACTTCTAACACATGAGGCATACACCTTTCCTTTCAGGGGGAGAGGCATTCTTTTCATGGTCAGAATTGGCAGCAGTTCTCTGAACTTCCCCCAACCACATCTAATTCTAGCGACAGTGGCAGCCTCGCCCCCACCACCGGCAGAGATGGTATCTCCTAGGTAACAAAACTTGTCCCCCAGCTCCAATGACTCATTTCCAAAATTCTCAGTCACAGGATCATTACTTAACACAAGCTCGCCTTTGCACACTATGCACTAAAATTTCTCTATTTCTGACTTATCCTTCGACAGGGGTCCCTTTATTCTACTACAGCTCTTACTCCCATGGTGCACCCAGCGTCGACAGATGCTACATTGAATCGCGTTTACGCCCACACCCTTTCTACACATTGCACATGGGTATGCACCGCTCTTTTCCACATTGCCTCGTCTCAATCTACAATGCATAACCTTGGTTTTGTTAATATTGACTCTTAGACCCTTGCTCGCCATGCCCTCTCTCCATCTTCTGAATTTGGCCTCAGCATCTTGCATACTGTCAGCTATTAGGACTAAATCATCTGCATAAAACAGTTCCAACGGGAGTCTGCCTCTAAAAACTCTAGACAGCGCCTCCAGGACCATAATAAAGAGGAGGGGGCTTAACACTGAACCCTGATGGACTCCAACACGACTGCGAACTCATCACTCAGTACACCCTTCACCCTCACCGCACTTCGCGAATCCTCATACATCTTCATTATCACACGCACCAGCCACTCTTCCACACCAAGTTTCCTCATAGCCCACTGCACAACATCTCTAGGCACCCTGTCAAAGGCCTTCTCCAGGTCTACAAACACAAAGTAAATATCCCTGCCTTTTAGTAAGTATCTTTCCTGTATCTGCCTGACTATGAAGATAGCATCGGTTGTACCTCGTCCTGGCATAAAACCAAACTGCATATCATCAATGGAGATGCTTTGCCTGATCAAACCCTCAAAGACTCTCTCACAGACCTTCATGATTTGGTCAAGCATTTTCAGGCCCCTATAATTACCTCTATTTAGCGCATCCCCTTTTCCTTTGTATATATTTACTATTACACTTTTGTGCCAATCCTCTGGGATTTTCTCATCATTAATAATGGTGTTTATCAACTCAGTGACTAAGTTGACACCAGTCTCTCCTGAGGCTTTTATCATCTCAGCGACAATGTCAGAGCACCCTGGAGCTTTACCGTCCATCATTTTATTGATTGCGTCGCTCACTACAGCTGGTGCTATCAAAGGAGGGGGTCCAGATATTGGTTTTTCGATACTAAGCTTTTCCTTATCCCATTCAAACTCTACATTTAGCAATCGTTCATAGTGTGCCTTCCATGCTTCTCTGATTTCATTTTCTGCATACACAATCTTCCCATTATCATCTCTAACACACTGTTCACCTATAATATCCTTACTGTCATTTTTAACTCGCCTAGCTAGGTTGAAGATCCCATTGGGATTGTCAGTGTTACACACTTGTTCGAGGCAATAGATAGATAGAACTATGTACCCAGAACTTCTCCAACTTCTCATTATCTTAATGTCTAAACAAAGTAGGCTGGAGGAGTTTCTGTCATGGGCATCCTTAAGGGGGGATGGGCCATTTTTTTGGTCCTTCTTCTCCCTCGTGTTTAGCCCCATTGGTTTTTAGATTTTAAGAAGTTTGGCCCATTAGTTTGAAGATTTAAAGACTTTACGCCCCATTTCTTTGTTAATATGAAGACCTTCTGTGCCATTTAGGTGTCAATTTTTTCCTGGCAAGCGATAGCAAGCCTGTAATTTTAAGAGTGAAGGCCGGGACATTTTTCTACTGAAAATTGTACAAATTCATCTTGAAGGGAATTTAAGGGGTGTTTTTTAGTTGATGGAGATTTAGGAAGGGCATTTAAAAATAATAAAAAGATAAGACAATAAGTAAATGAATACATCCATCTCCCCTTAACCCCTTCTGTACCGGCAACATCTTTTTAATTATATCCTGGCTACTATTAGACGATTGTATTCAGTTTAAAAAGTGCCTCCAGCAATTAACAGGCTTCAAACTATCTCACTTAACCATTTTTACCACCACAGATCCTTCTTAAACTACAAAAAATCGTCAAAATATAGTTAGAATAATATTAAGAAGACGTCGATCGTCGGTACAGAAGGGGTTAAATGGGGAGGAAGCAAGGCATCAGAGATAATGATGATCTGGTAACCCTTTGATTTATGCAGGTCCTTCCTAAGATGTATGTATTCAGTAGTCTAATGATAGTCTTAGTAAAATTAATATTAGCGCCATAGTAAAAAAAAAAAAAAAATCACACATTAGCCGTGTATCCCGACACAAAAAATAAATAAAATAAATGTAAAAACTCTGTCAAGAGTCGGCCACCCCCCAGTTGTAAAAAAAAAAAATATATATATATACTGTATATATATATATATACTGTATATGTATATGGGGAAAGGGCCTGAGCAAATAGATAGATATACAGTATATATAGATAGATAGATAGAAAAACCAAACCAGAGGACATTGACACACCTTCACACCCTTACTCACTATCTTGCCATTTTTTTTTTTTTTTTTTTTTTTTTTAAGAGACAATGAACGGAGGAAGGAAAAACACAGATAAAACAAAAAGGTCCATGTGCCTAAAGGCATCCTCCATTCATAAAATGTTTGTAACAACTGGATTTAAACATTTGTTGATTGTAAGTTTGTGGAAAGCAATTCGAGGGAAGTGAATTCCAAAGAGTAGTAGCTCTAGGGATAAATGAATTCTGATAAGCAGAAGTTCTGCATTGTGGAGGAGAAAGTGTAAATTCATGGGCGCTCTCAGCTGCCCTAGTTCTACGGGGAAAGATGTGGAGAGGCGGCACAATTGAAGCAAGTTCCTCGGAACAATTGCTGTGAAAATATCTGTAGAATAATGCAAGGGATGCAACGTTTCTTCGTATGGCTAATGTAGGAAGGTCCTGTGTGATTGCAGGGTTATTGATTAATCTAATAGCTTAATTTGAATTTTTTCCAACTGCCTCAATGCAACCACTCCACTTCCACCCCACAGAGGTGAACAGTAATCCATCTGAGAGCGCACATGACTTTTATATATTACGGCCAACTGCTCGTCAGTGAAGAATTCTCGAACTCTGTACAGGAGTCCCAGTTTTTTAGAGGCATTCTTAGCAATGCTTCTAACATAATGTGTCCAGCTCAAGTTAGTAGTTAATGTTACACCGAGAATGTCAATACTAGGGAAGTGGGAATATTTACATCATTAAAAATATATGGGAGTCAGTGAGATTCTGTCGGTTAGAAAATTGAATGTACTGTACTTGGTTTTCTGTGCATTAAAGGAAACTAGATTCTCTTGTCCCCATTCATTAATTCTAGAAAGGTCCTGGTTCAGAGAAATTGCAGTGTTTATTTTTGAATTTATAAGATCGGGTTGGGTGAAAGAATTGGTAAATGTGAAGGAACTGTGGAGTGTTGAGTCATCTGCGTAGGAATGTATTGGATTATGAGTGGTAGATATGAGATCATTGATATGAATGAGGAACAGAGTTGGGGCCAAAACTGATCCCTGGGGAACACCAGCATTTATTGAGTGAAATTGAGAATAAAGGCCATCTACCATTACACGTATTTTTCTGTTATGAAGATAAGAAGAAATTAGTGGAACTAATGATGCAAGGCCGTAGTGTGACATCTTCGACAATAAGGATTGATGCCAGACTCTATCAAATGCCTTTGATATATCCAGTGCTATTGTATGTGTTTCACCATGTTGGTCTGTAGCTTGGTTGATTTGATGCGTAAGAAGGCAAAGAATGTCTGCAGTTGATCGACATCGTCTAAAACCATATTGCCTATCACTGATTAATTTATTATTCTCCAGATGCTTAATTATGTGATTATTTAATATAATTTCAAAAACTTTGCCAAGAGTGGAAGTTATAGCTATTGGTCTGTAGTTTGATGGATCTGAAGAGGCACCTTTTTTAGGAACTGGATGGATGTTTGCTTCTTTCCAGGGTACTGGGAAGCATGAGGTATGAGTACACAGACGGAAAAATTTTGCCAATACAGGAGCGAGCACCAAGGAGCAATTCTTAAGTACTATTGGAGGAATTTCATCTGGACCAGGAGCCTTATCTACTGAGATAGTTTTCTCTATCTCTACTGAGATTTAACTGAGATCTCTACTGAGATCTTAACTGAGATCTCTACTGAGATTTAACCCTTTCTGTACCGGTGCTGTCCTGTTAACTATATTCTGGCTACTATTAGATGATCTTATTCTACTTGAGAAGGGCCTCCAGCAATTAACAGGCTGTGAATGATCTCATTTAACCCTTTTTACTACCACACATCCTTCTTAAACTGCACAAAATTGTCTAAATATAACTAGAATACAGTTAAAAAGATGTTGCCGGTACAGTCGCGTTAATAAGTGATGTCTCGGCACCAATTATGTTTTGATCAATAATTGGTATCAGCAATATCTAAGCTTCATTTCTTCATATCGAGTGAAATATACAAACACGTTCCTACACTTACCCACCCTATTCAACATCTAACAGACATTAATACAGCACAGAGGAAGCCAAACGTAATGACAGCCGAGACATGACTTATTAGCGCGACTGTACAAAAGGGGTTAAAAGAAAACAATATTTTCAGTGCAAGGTATAACATTTCAGCAATCAGGCACCAAAATTAATTCTTTACCCCAACTACTTCAATAAAAATCATAAAATCATGCAACATTATGAACATTGATGAGGGGACCTTACCAGCTAAAACAACAGATAAACCAAATCTATCTATCTATCTAATGCCTGACGCCGTGATCCCCGAAGGGGTGGCCACGAACGAACCAAATAAACCTCTCTAAAGGTTAATGAGGTGACAGAATTATTCAACAGGTTCACCAGTTCTGTACTTTAGTCTGTTTATTTATTTTTTTCTCCAGGTGATGATAAAGTGATATGTTTCCATCTTGATTACTCAGCTATTACCAACATTTTGTAGAGGAATTTGTTGTTAGTTATGACAAGCAGGCAATATTAAGACATGGCGATATTGTAGTTAAATATTTTTCCATTTAATATCGAGAAATCAGTTACTAACGTATTCAATTTACCGTCATCTGGAAAAAAAAAACAAGACTATACTGTATACCTCATAAGCTGCCAGACCAGTATTGATGATGAAAGTTGATGGACAAAGCGATAATGAGATTGGCTTTATGCAATGAATGTTGCCTCTATTATATTCAAAGTAATGTATGTTCAGATTATTTGTTTTTAGTAACGTATGGACATTTCCTACTGAATGGTTTAACTTTTAAAAAACTAAAAATAATAATCATAAGCTGATTGTTAAATTGCTGTGAAATTTTGGCTAACTTGTAAATCTAAAACATATAACAAGGAGATTTGTTAAGTTGCTGTGAATGGCTTAACTTGTAAATCTACAGTTAATAACAAGGCGATTGTTAACCCATTGAGAACCAGCAACGTGTGTTATATTGTATTGTAGCTAAATTTAGACAATATTATGCAGATTAGGAATGAACTGTGACAGTTAAAAGGGCTGGTTGAGATAGTTGCTAGCCTTATTATTGCTAGAGGTTCTTCCTAAGATGAATAAAATCATGTAATAGTTGCCAGAGGATTATAAAAGGGACGTCCCAGGTACTATTTTGGGTTAATTTGCTGTCTTATACTCACGACTTTTCGTACCAACTCCCTGTGTCCTTTGGCCATTCTTTTGTCTGCAATAAGAACATTTTAGTTGAGATTAGAATCAAGGACATTGAAAATCTCCTCATTTGTAATAGTTTCATTACTATGTTGTATATTAATTAGGGAAACAATTAAATTTAGGTTGTTATGCTTCATTATTAAGTATGTAAATGAGAGAACAATAGTGCATATTCAAAAGAACAATGAACAAAATTGTGGCTTCACGTAAATTCACTTCATGTAAAGTGTTGGTTTTCAAGAACGTAGTCATAACTTTAACCCTATCTGTGAAGGGGTCTTTTTGGACCCCTTTGTTTTGCTTCATTCTTTTGGTGATTAAAATGTAAAACTTGAAAAACAAACCAAAACAGGAACCGCACAATATAATGACAAAAGAACTTATCAAAATCACAATGAGGAAATAACGATTTAGCAAAATATAAGACGTTCTGATCCAGTTGTTTGGCGATTATAATACATTTTGCCCCATTCAGGTGTTGATTTTTTTCTGGGTGAGTGATTGTGAGTCTGCATTTAGGAAAAACACAGCATTTGGCCGTGGCAATTTAGTTTGAAGGGGGATCTTGGAGGCGTTTTAAGTGTTTTTTTTCACTTGTCATTTTTTGCTAAATTTGAGATCAGATCCCACATTTACGGGATTACGTTTTTGCCAGGATAAACAAAAATACAGTGTATATACTGTATTTTATAGTTTATAGTGGAGGTATGGAAATGGAGGTAAAACAGAGAGTGTGTGAAGGAATGAAAGTTTTCGGAGCAATGGGAAGTATGTGGAAGACGAGAAATCTCGGAATGAAAGTAAAAAGTGCAATGTATCAAGGAATTGTTGTACCAACAGTGATGTATGGGGCTGAGACATGGGCTCTGAAGAAAAAGGAGAGAAGAAAGCTGGATGTGATGGAGATGAGCTGGTTGAGGAGTATGTGTGGAGTTACTCGTAGAGACGGATTGAGGAATGAAGAGATACGTAGGAGAGTGGGGCAGCAGGAACATTTGTCAGCCAGAGTGGACAGAAGGGTGCTGAGCTGGTATGGTCATGTTGAACGAATGGGAGATGAAAGGCTTACAAAGAGAATATATGAGTCAGATACAAGGGGAGATAGAAGGGCAGGAAGACCCCCATTGAGATGGAGAGACTGTAAGACAAGCTTTAGATGATAGAGGAATGACTATAGATCAGGCAAAGGAAGTGGTAATAAACAGGAATGAATGGAGAATGCTTGTGAATAGTTGAGTGAACATGTGGTCATTTGGGGGAAGGGGTCGGGCGCAAGTTGGACTAGATAATAGTCCATCAGGCGCCTGGCCCGGGGAGACGATTAATATGAAGGGTGCGCCTGGAAGTGTGGTGGGCGGGCTTGTGGCTTTGGCTCCGCTACATGTCTGCCTGCCGAGATCGGATCCACTCCGGGTGGTCGGGGGCCGGGGGAGTGCTGGAGCGACCTTGGTGACCCTGGTCTCTGGGTATTCTCCTGGGTGATCTAGATGTGTGTGAATTTTGTGTTTTGTCTGTGCTTGTTCGCTGTTTTGTCTTGTGTTTTGTGTTTTCCTGTTCTTGCTCTGTCTTGAGTCGGCCACCCCCAAGAAAGAAAATAAAAAAAAATATATATATATATATATATATATATAAAATAGAGGAAAATAAAATAAAAAATAGGAAAAGTGGGGATTGGGCCTGAGCATATAGATAGATAGATAGATAAGTTAAAACTCATGGTAGACAATAATCTAGGTTATCTACAAGAATGGATATGAGAGAGAGAGAGAGAGAGAGAGAGAGAGAGAGAGAGAGAGAGAGAGAGAGAGGAGAGAGAGAGAGAGAGAGAGAGAGAGAGAGAGAGAGAGAGAGAGAGAGAGAGAGAGAGTGATAGTGAGAGAGAGAGAGAGAGAGAGAGAGAGAGAGAGAGAGAGAGAGAGAGAGAGAGAGAGAGAGAGAGAGAGAGAGAGAGAGAGAGAGAGAGAGAGAGAGAGAGAGAGAGAGAGAGAGAGAGAGAGAGAGAGAAATAAAAAACAGATCAGAAACCCATATCTGACTCACTTGTGCTGAACGACGTGGACATAGACCACCCCCGCTACCACCACCATCACCAACACCATCAACATCATCAGTCCCGCCAGGAGGGCAGAGTTGAACGGCGGCTCCTGGGCGATCACTTTGATGGGATCACTTATGCTCACCTCTCTGTGCGATCCTGGAGAGAGAGAGAGAGTGGAAGTTACGTTTACAGTATACAGTATATATAAATATATATATATATATATACTGTACATATATAGTATATACTGAGGAGGAGCACTATATTGACAATGTATCACAGTAGAGGAGACTGGAATATATCATTGACAATGTTATGCTACAGAAGAGTCCTATATCACTTGTCAATTTCCTTAACCCTGAGATCCTTCCTCAGGACCTCATTCTATATCTATTATCTTCCTCTGTCAACTGACTATCATTCTTCTGACCACTTCCATACAACTAATACACTTCAACCAGTCATCCTCATCCATTCTCTCCACATGATCAAACCTTCGCAGTCTGTCAGTACACAACACCTCATTGATACACTCTATACCAAGCCACTCTCTCAACTATACTGAGAGTGTCACTATCATTGGTCCACTCTCACTGAGACATTACACATCCATCTCACCAACTATACTGAGAGAGTGACACTATCATTGGTCCACTCTCACTGAGACATTACACATCTATCTCACCATGTTCCATTCAGTTCACTAGAGTCTTCAGGTGTCACCCCTTCTGTACGTCTTTTTTATTTTATTCTAGTTATATTTAGACGATTATGTGCAGTTTAAGAAGGCTCTGAGGTAGTAAAAATAGTTCGAGGCCTGTTTATTGCGGGAGGCCCATTTAAAACTCAATAAAATTGTCTAAATGTACAGTAGCTACAATAAAATTAAAGAGACATTGCTGGTACAGAAAGGGTTAACTACCTACATCTCACTACCCTAGACCACTACACATTTCACACAGACAGCACCACCAATGAAGAATGGTGCCAGGATGTCAAACTGACACAACAGGGTTTGGAGATGGGAATGAGTGCGGGAAGAGTTATAGGAACATTTACATACTATTGTATTGTTTGGGTCATCTTAGCATTTCCAAAAACATTAGAACTGTAAATGAAAACTTTAACTTGGTATGTTTAACCCGGGAGCTGCGGGGAGACTCTTAAGAGTTCCCCCGGCGCACTGCGGGGAGACTCTTAAGAGTCAGAGAAAATAAAAATCAACTTTTGACATCGAAAAAAAAAAAAAAAAAGGGGCCATGCAAAATCTCAGTCCTCTACCTCCCCTCCTTCCCCACTTTCCTCCTCTCCTTCAGTTATCACCTATTTTCCCTGTTATTCCCTTATTCTGAGGTATATTTTCGTGCTAACATTAGAAATCTGATTGGAGGGTGTGGTCATCACTGATAGCAAGCGAGTGCAAGAGAGAGAGAGAGAGTATCGATCGACTGTGTCTCAGTGGCCTTGGGGGAAATTGGCGGGAAAGCAGATTGCCTCACCCATACATTATACAACTCGCGGGCTATATCTCCGATTTTGACCATCCAAACGCTGTTTTCACTCGTTTTATTGTTGTTTCAGGTTAATACCTTTATAATCAACCCATAATAGGCGCATATGGATAAGTATTAATGCTATTAATGGCACAATGAATATTTTAGTGGCGGAAACACCTCAAATACGTCAGCACAGGGGGACGTTTCCAATTACCCCCATGCGCACTTCAGAGGTTAAGAGTGATGTACAGTAGTTGCTTTTTCTGGCCCCCATTCTCCCTCATGTTTAGCCCCATTGCTTTTGAAATTTTAAGACATTCGTCCCATCAGTTTGTCGATTTTAAGATTTTGTCCCATTTCTCTATTATTATCAAGACCTTTCTTACTATTTAGGGTGTCGATTTTTTCATGGCGAGCAATAGCGAGCCTGTAATTTTGGAGGGGGCCGGGACATTTTCCTGCTGAAATATTTACAAATATATCTCGAAGGGGGGATCTTGAGAATAATTTATTAAGCCTGATGGAGGTATAGGGAGGAAACTAAAATAATAAAGATAAATAGATATACAGTACAGTACCAATAGATAAACCCAACCCCTTTAACCCGGCAACGGCGAGAAAGCTCATAAGAAGTTTTACTGGGCGAGGGCGGCAAAGCTCGTAAGAGGGAAGGCCTAAAAAAAACATTTTAAACGGCCCCAGTAGCACTAAATTTTTTTTTTTTTTTCCCTATAGCCTACCTCATATCACTCCTCCACATCCCCTCCTTCCCCCCTTTCAATTATCACCTATTTTCCCTGTTATTCCCTAATTAGTTGGTATATTTTTGTGCTAACATTAGCAAAAAGTGTGGAGGATGTGCTTATGTGCCTAGCGGGTGTGTACACAAGCGAGAGTGTGGATGAGTAAGCTCAGTCAGGCTTGAGGCCTCGTGAAGGGAGGGGTTGCCTCAATTTGCTCCATAATTCATGAATGGGCTGCTCCATGTATATTCGCGATTTTGACCAGAAAAATTATATTTCCACTTGTTTTATTGTTATTACAGGTTACTATCTTCATAGTGAAGGTAAAATAGGCGCATATGAATAAGTAATAATTATATTTATCGTAAAATGACGATTATAGGCATGAATGGAGCCTAATATGCTCGGCCAGGGGCATGGAGTTCAATACCCCCTGCTCGCCGTTTATAGGTTAATAGTACTGTACTGACAACAACAAAAGGGACTCAGTGTTTGGCCTGGGTTTGAATGGTCTCTTGTTGGTCTGGGTTTGAATGGTCTCTTGTTGGCCTGGGTTTGAATGGTCTCTTGTTGGCCTGGGTTTGAATGGTCTCTTGTTGGTCTGGGTTTGAATGGTCTCTTGTTGGCCTGGGTTTGAATGGTCTCTTGTTGGCCTGGGTTTGAATGGTCTCTTGTTGGCCTGGGTTTGAATGGTCTCTTGTTGGCCTGGGTTTGAATGGTCTCTTGTTGGCCTGGGTTTGAATGGTCTCTTGTTGGCCTGGGTTTGAATGGTCTCTTGTTGGCCTGGGTTTGAATGGTCTCTTGTTGGCCTGGGTTTGAATGGTCTCTTGTTGGCCTGGGTTTGAATGGTCTCTTGTTGGCCTGGGTTTGAATGGTATCTTGTTTGGCCTGGGTTTGAATGGTCTCTTGTTTGGCCTGGGTTTGAATGGTCTCTTGTTTGGCCTGGGTTTGAATGGTCTCTTGTTTGGCCTGGGTTTGAATGGTCTCTTGTTTGGTCTGGGTTTGAATGGTCTCTTGTTTGGCCTGGGTTTGAATGGTCTCTTGTTTGGCCTGGGTTTGAATGGTCTCTTGTTTGGCCTGGGTTTGAATGGTCTCTTGTTTGGCCTGGGTTTGAATGGTACTATACTTTATTCATTATAAATAGGCCAGCAATATTGACCACTAACCTCTGTAACTCAAAACGGACCAGAGGGATCGAGGTAATATTTCTACCATTTGGGAAGAGCCAGTCAGGAAATAGGTGTGGAAAATATAATGTAAAACTTGCAAAATAAGCAAACCAAAACAGGGACGGCACAATAAACAGGTAACAACAAAAGAACAAAGTTAAAAGAACTAATTTACAGCCCATTTTCTCTTGCCCCTTTTTAGTTACAGGGGTTAAGGGATGAGATTATTGTCCTAATTATGGTGAATACACTATAATACCAACTGTACAGAGTTTGGGAGATATCCATGCATTACAGACCATTGGCAACAGAAAGGGTATTTTGTGGGTAGGTTTTTATAGATTGCTCACTAGACCTCCATCAAGCTTAAACAAATATACCCCCAAAACCCCCTTTCAAGATAAATTTGTACATTTTTCAGTAGAAAAATGTTCCGGCTGAAGGCCGGTTTCTCCTGAATTACAGGCTCGCTCTCACTCGCCAGGAAATAATCGACACCTAAATGGCACGAAAGGTCTTATAATTGATAAAAATGGGCTGAAAGGTCATAAAATCTTTAAAAAAATGGGGCGAACGTATTAAATTCTCAAACTAATTAGACTAAACTTGAGGGAGAAGTGGGTCCAGAAAATATTCCTCAAGTAATGATGTCAGTGAGGTTATGATAAGTATTAAGATCAGAACAATAAAGCCCCACATTTCATATCTTTTGATGTCACCAATCACCGTTTCACAACACGATTGTAGATTAATTTCCTATGTCTCGTGGAAAATTATCGTTATTTCCAGTTTTCCACAAAATAAATTCCACTTAACAATATATGCAAAACAAAACAAAAAACTGTACACTGCGATATCATCTGTCACGTTGGTATGACATCATTTCACTTTCTCCCACTACTGAAGCATGTTATTTTCCTATAATATCAAATTCGTAGTGGTTACTGCATCAATGACGCAAAGCCTAATTTGTCTCTTATGGCTCCCAGATACTGATTTAATGAGTTTGGAACAGTGTGCGAAAAACGGAATTTGAAGGTAAATACGGGGAAGAGCAAGGTTATGGTCTTCGAAAGGGGTGAAGTCACAGAGTGTGAGGTGAAGCTGAACGGTCAGGCTATGGAGATCGTCAACTCTTTTAAGTATCTGGGCAGTGTGTTGAGTAAAGATGGGACTATGGATGAAGAGGTGCGGGAGAGGGTACAACAGGGGAAGAGGGTTGTAGGAACGCTAAAAGCAGTAACAAGAAATAGGGTGGTCAGTATGGAAGTGAAGAAGTCCTTGCATGACAGTGTGGTAATCCCGACACTGACTTACGGAAGCGAAGCATGGACGTTGGTTGAGAGACTCAGACCAAGAGCGAGAGCAGTGGAAATGAATTACTTAAGGTGTGCGTGCGGAGTTACATGGAGGGATAGACAGACTAATGAGGAAGTAAGAAGGAGGTGTGGTGTGGAGGTAGATGTGCTGGAAAGTGTGAAAAGGAACAACTTGAGATGGTTCGGCCATATGGAACGTATGGAAAGCGAGAGAATGACTAAGAGGGTGTACGAGAGCGAGGTGGAGGGACAGAGGGGGAGAGGTAGACCGAATATGAGGTGGAAGGATGGAGTGAGGAACTACATGAACGAAGGCGGTGCTGGTTGGGGGGAGGGGCGTCGACTGACTGGGGACAGAGGTGCATGGGGGCGGTTCGTTCGTGGCCACCCCTTCGGGGATCACGGCGTCAGGCAATAGATAGATAGATAGAAACCATAATTTCCTAAGTGATACCTTATCCATTTCTTAGGGGGCATCATAGATGTGCATGCCACTACCGATAAAAAGAAATATTTGATTAATAAAGGGCGCCCCTGTCTTCCTGTTCTATTCATCTGCGCATGGGAGGGAATTCAAATGGCCTCTCTCTGTTTGGTGCTCCAGACCACTGCTTTGACAAACCAACGCGACCTGGAATCCCACAGTGAGTGAAGTGTGTTCTTATTTTGTTTTCAAATTAAATTAACAGGACAAATTTAAACACTGACAATGCAAAACAGATTTTACTCACAATATGGGATCAATTCAAATCATACTGCTACGGAATTCTTTGAAAAACTCTCAAACTTACAAACTGGGATGTGGCTTGTCTCCTGGAGATCCCTCAACCAGAGTCAAAGAAAAGGTCAACTCAACTTCTGACCGTTCTCCCGTTTATAAGTCCACAGCCCAAGCGAGTACGCTCACGAAGTCCACATAGCAAGAAGGGTAAAACTGGAGATGATGGCAACCACTCTCAACTCAGAGTTTCCACTACCCCGGCAAATTCACACACAAATCCAACCCCAAGCTCCAGGAAGGTAGGTCATCGTAAGTGCCCCATGCTTCTTTACAGGCTTCAAATTATGGTGATCTATCTCTATCTATCTATCATATATTGATCTATCTACCAATCTCCCAGAAACAAATATTTCTCAGCATATCAATGTATCAGTTTCACAAGCTATCAATATGCCTGTGTTACAGATGTATCCAAATGTTCAACATCCCGCTACTTTTCCTGTGCTATAAGTGAATACACTATCTTTACTTTAGTCAGTAAAATCTCTTTCACTATTAATTTTATACAAACCTCCCACATTTCCACATGGAGCCGTTCCTACTCTGTTCCAACCTACAGTAATAACATTTTGTAGACAACCGGACAACCACTTCCACTACTTACTCACCAATTGGGGGGGGGGAGATAAGATGTTTACAACTATGATGATACAGTGCATACTATGATAATGGCAATGATTATTATAGGGCTGATTATGACTCATACGGGGATGAGGGAAAAGACTGGGAGGAGGAGGATGACCAGAACCTCTTCATGAGGAGTGCAGGTCCCCAAGGTCTTTCCTCAGACATCTCTTTTCAATTGTCTTCTCCACCTATTCCACCAGGTCTAAACTCTTACCTAGAATCTATGTTCGAGAATAATACTACAGTACTACTAATCAGGCCATGTTTAAATAACTTAAGCAAGAAATTTTGAATTTACATCCTTTAACTATTAATGTCATGCTGCCTCCTCCTTTACCCATTCCCTCACTTCAGTCCTCAGTCAAACCAAGGCCTCCTTCTCCTACTATGATCACACAAACTGTTACTACAACCACAATGTCATTTACAACTGCCACTGTTTCTACAATTCAAGGCAGCATAATGGTGTCCCAAATCCGCCCACTCCTTTACAAAAAAGACCTCAATTTGTCTAAACTAAAACTCCCTCTGCTTTATGGTCCGCCAAAAGCTTGGAGACAAACCACCCTCCCTACCACCACCACTTCTTTACCCCCATACTTCTTTGAACAATTAATTGTCAGTTTCATCAGATTGGCAGATTAAGTGAATGAACTGAATCAAAGCCCATCACTTTATTAGACAATTCATAGTCTCCAAGCAGAATTCACATGCTATGCAGGCAGTAATTGACTCCTTACCTGAAGGTTATACAAGCTCTGCTTTTAAGCACATACAAAGACTTTCCCTTGTAAATTCACTTATGACAATGGGGGATGTACAAGTAGCAATTAATGAGGTAGTCAGAGCGAGGCAAGATGTTGGGTACATTTTACAAAAAAAGCCACCCAGCAGACATAAAATGCAGGGTTGTTCAGTCACCGGTCTTCTCAGAATTCTTCATTTCCACAAAAACCTGGCAAGAATTATACTGTACACTCTAAAAGCGAGCTGTAGCAAACAAACAAGGCAGAGGGAAGAAGAATCGTTCCTGAAGTAACTCGTTTCAAGGTCGGCGACAAGCCTCCTTCTGTCCGGGTGCCGGCTCTCAGTCTAGTAGTCTCAGTCCTTTCAGGGCCAGCGGTGTACCTACAATCCCCGGTCCAGAGGGCGAAGCAGAGGACAAGCCCCTCGTTGAGGCGGCAGGGATAAGGGCTCCTAAAATGCACATACATACACACCAAACCCAGCTGTCTCCCAACCCCAACGTGTATCAAGAACTCAAAAAACTTGCCCACGAAATACACACTTTTCACCTCTCTCTGGCTGCCAAAGTAAACACTGCTACAACGGGGTCCTTTCGTGCCAGGTACCGTGCATGGCTGTGAAAAACCTGGACAAGGAGGGTGGCCAAGAAGGGCTTGTCTTGGAGGTGGATGAGCAGGCCACCACTGTACACCCCCAACAATCATGTAAATGTCTCGGCAGAAATTTCAAATATACTTGACAAAATGCTACTGAAAGATATATGTACTGTACCTCACAATTCCAAAGTATTTGTTTCCAGGTTGTTTCTAGTGCCAAAACAGGACAGCATAAGTTGAGGCCAGTGATCAATTTATCAAATTTATACATTCATTGTCAACGAGCGATTCAGGATGCTAACAATTTTACAGATCAGACTGTGCCCAAACTCTTGGCTTGCCATACTAAATCTCACAGATGCCTAATGGCACGTACCAATAGCGAAAAGATTCCAACATTACTTTTTGGTCATATTTCACAACCAAAGTCTTGCATTTGCTCGTCTACCATTCAGCCTCAACTGAGCTTCCCGAGGCTTCACCAAGGTGGTCAGACAAGCTCTCCTTCTATTACTAGAGAGAGGGTTAATTATTCTTCTCTACCTCAACGATTGGTGTGTGGTAGCACATTCACCAAGTCAATGTCAAGTGGACACTGAGCCGTTACAATGTATGAAATGGAAAACAACGTTAAACCATTGTATGTAAACACTCATAGTAATCAATCATGTCACCAATTTAGGCTTCCGGGTCAATTTACACAAATCCTGAACCACTCTAACTCAGTGGGATAAATCAGTTGGTCTCATTTGGGATACTCAGGACAGTACTACTCAGCAAAGCCCCAACAACGCCTGCTGGCCGAGATGGAAATTGTTGAGGGTTCTCCATACCAAAACATTAACAAGGAGGGCCTGGGAGTCCCTTGTCGGTTCCTTAACTTTGGTCCAACTGACCGTCCCATTAGGCAATTTAATATTAAAAAGACTGAACCTACTAGGCAAAAAGGCCTTCCCAGTCCAGCCAGAACACCAGCTCTGGCCGGTCCCAAAAATTATACATCTTCTGGCTTTTTTGGTGAAACCTGGCCCAGGTTTCAAGGTCCCAGGTTACCTGGGACCTTGACTTCAGTCAAGATGTGGTCTGACCCGGCTCCCATGATCTGATTGGATATGGACGCGGCCGGGACCATAGGCTGGGGTTATCAGTCCGCAGCCAGTCACCAGAACAAATGCCGTTGGTGCACACTAAATTCTTTACATATTAATGCCACGGAGCTTGCGGTCCCGCTGTTCTTTCTACGAGACCATGTGCCCTCTCTACAAAGGATGGTGGTGGCATTCAGACTGGACAACACCTCAACAGTGACCTGCAGCCAGAAGCAAGGCTCCACCAGGTCTCACATTCTGCAAGACCTGTCAGAGAAACTCTTCTTTCTAGCGAGTAAAATTATCAATAACTTTTCATGCTTCCTATCTGCCCAGAGTGTTAACTTTGCACCTCCTCACCGAACACTAGCCTTGTGAGGGCCCTGGCCCAGTGGGTTAGTACTGTATAAAATAAACACATCAACAACAACAACAACTTTGGGCAGAAGCCTTGATACTGGAGGAAGTGGTTACAAATGAGTCACATCTATGCTCATCCATCATCCGGCACCCCTTATATCACCCAACACCACTTTCACTCCTATCCTTCTCAACTCCATCTCACTCTCAATTAGCTTCTTCCTCTTTGCCCTTTCATCTCACTTTCATAGACTCTTTTAGTATTTTTCTTACTCACCATATGCTCCACATGACCGAACCACCACAAGGTGTTCCTCTTAAAACTCACCAACACATCCAGATACAAACCATAAAGCTCACATATTTGTCTATCTCTCCATGTGACTCCAAAAACATCCACGCTTCATTCCTGTTTTTTACATAAAAATAAAAAATACAAATACAGTAAACAATAATAATACAAAATACAGTAAATAAATTGTTGCAGTCCACATCTCACCTGAATTCTTCTCGGTGACGACTAAAAGGCTGTAGGTCTGTAGGTTCTCCAGAGGTTGGTTATGATAACCATTGTGAGTCTGGTTGTCACCAACAACAAAATCATTCTGCACCTTCCCTTCCTCCTGAAATTTGTAGGAATTAATTACTTTACCATCAAGTAACACTGATTATTTATTATGTTCTCTCCACTAACCAACTTTACTCCTAAACTCGATTAATGAAATTAACAAACACATGTGGCAGTCCGGGGATTCGAACCCAGGACGCTCACACCGAAAATCAACACACTTATGCATTGCACCACGAAGATAGTTAAAGAATGTTGAACAAGCCTACGATTTATTATGCAGTTTCGAATCCTGCATATCAATCTAAGCATGTACACACTTTCCAACTGCGCTATCGGAGGCTATGAATATGTGAATGGAAATAGTAATTAATGGGGCACTTAACCCTCTCCGACATATGACGCAATTTTGAGCCTATTAGGGATACTTTAAAGCCTTTGTTACCATCAGAGGTATTTAGAAACCTTTAGTTTAGTTACTTCAACCTCTGCAGTTGTCTTTGAGTTAGCTGTGGGCAGAAAACTAATTTTGGAGAGGTAATTATAAGAGTGAGAGAACTCTATTTCTTATTGCTAATCTGGCAACCTCTGCGTCATATGAGCGTGAAAGGGTTAACCCTAAGGAAGGCCTCTCGATAAACTACTACTGAACCAGAATTAATTATTATGTTCTCTCCACTAACAACTTTACTCCTAAACTCGATTAATGAAATAATAATAGATTTTTTCACCTTACTTAGTAAGAGAATGACTAAAAAATATGAGTAAGATGAAAGGGCAAAGAGGGAGAGGCAGACCGAGAGTGAAGTGGAGTGATGGAGTTGGGAGGTACTGTATATACAGTAAGTAAAAGTGGTGTTAGGTGAGAGGAGGGGCACCAGCTGACAGATAGCAGAGGTGCATTGAAGCATATTATTCAGTGAGGGTGAAAGGTATACTGAGCGAGGAGTTTACAGTTTGCGTCAGATTCCATCCAGGCTCTGTGCTAAGCCCTCTCCTCTTTGTTATGGTTCTGGAGGCACTATCTGGTGATTTCAGAGTTGGGTTCCCCTGGGAACTCCTATACGCAGATGACCTAGTTCGTATCGCATATAGTAAAATTTACCAGAATGTCCCCGACTTCCCAACTTGACTAATTCCTTGAATGTGACGCTAGTGCGTTGTTATGTGTGCGATTAGTTTGCTTGGGAACCAAATTAACTTGCTCATGTAGTAATGTACACCTTATGTGGTGGATTGTGTTCTTTTATTTATAAATTATTATTTTACTTAAGCGATGTTTCCACTTTATCGATTTTGATTAGTTATTTTGTCTTTTTACTGTGTTCGTATAAGTTTTGGTTTGTTTATTTTGCAAGTTTTACATTATAATAGTGCGCTGGATGCCGAAGCCAAGCTAAGAAGATGGAGAGAGGGCATGGAAAGTAAAGCGTTAAGAGTTAATGTGAATAAAACCAAGGTTTTACACAATAGATTAGGGCTAGGAAGGTAGAAAAAAGTGGTGCATACCCATGCACAGTATACAGAAGTGGGCGCGAACTCCATACAGTGTAATAATAATAATAATAATAATAATAGTTCTTAAAGCTAGCGCATGCTAAGCCAGCTAAGGATAGCCCAATAAGGCCAATTAGGCATATTTCCATTGGGGTCCTGTACTACTACCCCATTCCCTTGCTCATGAGGGACGGTAACGACTCAGTGCTTGTGAAAAATCTTTAATGCGCTGAGCGTGGGCGCGATCCTGGGACCTTCTGGGTGGAAGTCCAAGACGCTAGTCACTACACCAGCGAGCCGCATTGTGGTGGTAAAGCTCCGCTGCGGGTCTGCCTGCTGAGACCGAATCCCTCCAGGAGGTCTGGGACTTGGGTGACTTAGCTGGGGACCCCAAAATGGGCGTGGGTCTCTGAGTCTTCTCCTGAGCGACCTAGATGTGTATGAATTATTTTGTGTTGTTTTTGTTTTTGTGTTGTGTTGTCCCTATTCGGGCTCTGTTTCGAGTCGGCCACCCCCAGCTGTGGGCATGTGCCAGTGCCTGAGTATATATACATACTGTACAAACTTTCTCAAACTCCATCCCTCCACCTCGCTCTCGATCTGCCTCTCCCACTTTGCCCTTCCACCTCATTTTATACACTCTTTTAGTAATTCTCTCACTTACCATTTGCTCCACATGACCGAACCACTTTAAGGTGTTCCTCTTTATACTCTCTACCACATCCATATCCACACCATAACGCTCACATACTTCCTCATTCGCCTATCTCCCCATGTGACTCAAAACGTACTTCCCAAGTAAGTGAAGTAACTAATTTTCACCCCTGTCATTTTTTAGCTGGCTCTCCAACAACATCCACACTCCACTCCAGTATATCAATGTTGGGATTACCCCTCCGTGAAGCTCCCTCCACATTCACAGATACTAGTAACGAACCAAATAGTAGCATCGAAAAAGTCCCTAATTTCAAGAAAGCAAACTTCCATAAACTTAGAGCTATGTTTAAAGAAACTGACTGGAGCTTTTTAATTAACAATAACGACATAAATACATCTTGGAAGTTATTCGAAACCACTTACCTAAAAGCAGTGCAAGACTGCATACCATCGAAAATACGGCGTCCAGGCCATAATAATAAGCCCAAATGGTGGAATAAAGATATTTCAAACTGCCTGCTTGCTAAAAAATTTGCTAATGATAGATTAAAATCCTCCCAAAATGACGAAGAACGGGTGAAATTTGTAGAGCTACGACGCAAAGCCAAAAAGTTAATTAAGCAAAGTAAAAAGACCTTAGAGTTACATATTGCGAATCAAAGTAAAACAAACCCGAAAGAATTCTATAGTTATATCAGAAAGAAAAAAGTAGTTACTTCAACTGTTGGACCGTTAGTCGATGAAAAAGGAGAATACACCAAAGACGAAGTACAAATGAGTAATGCCCTCAATACCTTCTTTGCATCAGTTTTTACAACAGAAGACCTCAGTGATATCCCTACACCATCGCCGATTCAGATTGATAATTCAGATGTTCTAAGCAATATCACCGTTACAGAGAGAGAAGTATTGAATTGTTTAGATAAACTCAAGGTAAATAAAACGCCAGGACCTGATACAATCTCGCCTAGAGTTCTAAAGGAAGCTAAGAATGAGCTCTCCAAACCACTGACATTACTATTCAATAAATCCTTGCAGTCTGGAACTATGCCTGATCAGTGGAAGCTAGCCAACATAACACCGATATTCAAAAAAGGCAGCAAATCCCTACCCAGTAACTATCGTCCAATTAGCTTAACCTCAGTTGTATGTAAAATGCTAGAAACGGTCATACGAGACAGACTCGTAAATCACTTAGAGGAAAATAACATACTTAAAGATACTCAACACGGCTTTCGTAAAAAACGTTCCTGTTTAACAAACCTCTTAGACTTCTTCCACGATATCCTCAACCTCTACGATGAGAGTAAAGCTGTAGATATTATATACCTTGATTTTCAAAAGGCCTTTGACAAAGTTCCCCACAAACGTTTACTGCTAAAACTAAAAGCGCATGGAATATAAGACGGTGTGTTGAAATGGATAGAAAATTGGCTCAGCAACAGAAAGCAAAGGGTAGTCATAAACGGTAAGGCATCTAAATGGACCAATGTAAGTAGCGGGGTACCCCAGGGATCGGTACTAGGACCAATTCTCTTTCTAATTTACATCAACGACATAGATGAGGGTCTCACCTGCACAATCTCAAAATTTGCTGACGATACAAAAATTGCAAATAGCGTACTCTCAAAAGAACAAGTTGACGATATGCAACACAATCTAGATAAATTGTCATGTTGGGCCCAAATTTGGCAAATGAGTTTCAATGCGGATAAATGTAAAGTACTACATGTCGGATACCTAAATGAGAAAGCAAACTATTCGATGAATGGCACTCAGCTTAAGAATGTAAACAGAGAAACTGATCTGGGAGTAACAATATCGAGTAACCTAAAACCGAGTCAACAATGTTCAGAAGTTGTTAAGAAGGCAAACAAAATAATTGGCTTTATAGGCAGGTCATTTGAGCATAAATCCAAAGAAGTTATCCTAACCCTTTACAATTCCTTAGTCCGTCCTCTTCTGGAATACTGCGTTCAATCCTGGTGCCCTTATTACCAAAAAGATATAAACAAGCTAGAACGAGTTCAACGTAGAGTTACCAAAATGATACCTAGCCTAAAGAACAAACCATACGAAGAGCGTCTTAGAGAATTAAATCTATTTCCTTTAACCCAGCGCAGATTAAGAGGCGACTTAATTCAAGTGTTCAAAATCATCAAAGGCATCGACAATATGAACTGTAGTAAGTACTTCACTATCGACCAATCTAATTACACGCGGGGAAACGGTTGCAAAATTATTGGTAAATCTTTTAACTCGCACGAATCTAAGAATTTCTTCTTCAATCGAGTTGTCAACTTGTGGAATGGGCTTCCCCGAGACGTTATAGACTGCAGCACCGTTGATTCATTTAAATTCCGCCTAGACAAATATCTCGCATCAAACCCGCGACTGACTGCGTTTGTAAATGAATAACTTTATCCTCCCCTCAGTTACTAACCCATATGTCCCCTACTAACTTCCTAGTCCTGCCACGTTAGTGGCAGGGCAGTAGTTCCCTTTCCAATGTTCCCTTACCCACTCTAAACCACTGTTTGGACACTTGATCCTCAGTGTTTTGGAGGACAAGCAACCTAGAAGGGTCACTAGATCTGTTGTTGCTTGATTTCCTTTGTACTTTGTACTTGTAACTCTTCACCCAATTTTGATCATTCATCCTCTCCCCATGTCCAAACCAACCAAGCCTGCTCAAGCTTTTTGCTATAACTTAGTATCAAAGTACTGTACATGTATGGCACATGTAAATATATTGATATTGGACAGAATGTGGGTGTTCAGTGGGCAATTTGGGAAAATCATTGACATAAACTATATTACACTGACACCTAAAGTATGTGTTTGTTGACCTGGAGAAGAGCTTTGATAGGGAGTTATGAGAAAACTTGAAGAGTGGGTCGTGCGTGTGATAATGAAGATGTACGAGGACTCACGAACGGCAGTGAGGGTGAAAGGTAAACGGAGTGAGGAGTTTACATTTTTTTTTTTTTCTATGTGATTGAGGGAGGCAAAAGGCAGAACTGCCTATAGCGAGTGCCTCCCCCATAGTTGAAAGAGTGACAGGGCCAAAATCAAGGGACGTTCGAGCCAAAATGCCTGGACACGCGGAGTTGAAGCAATTTAAGTCATAGGAAGAGGGAAAGACTGATTCTGGGAGAGAGTTCCAGAGCTCCGCTGTTGAGTAGAAGAAAGTTTGAGAGTAACGTTTCACTCTTGGGTTGGAGAGTTGCACAGAGTAGTTTGCGTTGTAGTCCACCAGTGCTCTGCGTTAAGCCCCCCCCCCCTCTCTTTGATATGGTTCTGGAGGCACTATCTGGAGATTTTAGAACTGGGCTCCCCCTGGGAACTGCTATACGCATATGACTTAGTACTTATCACAGATGGTGTGTGGGATGCCAAGGCCAAGTTCAGAAGATGGAGATAGGACATGACAAGTAAAGGATTAGGAGTTAATATAAACAAAACCAAGGTTTTGCACAGTAGATTGGGGCTTGGAAAGGTACAAAAAAGTGGTGTATACCCAGAAAAGGGTTGGGCACGAACTCCATTCAGTGTAACGTCTGCCGCTACTGGATACACAATGAGAAGAAGCGCTGCACTAGAATAAAGGGACCTCTACTGAGGAAGAAGTCCAAAGCCCAAAGCTAAGAAATTTGTATGCATAGTATGCAAAGATAAAGTTGTGTTCAAATTAAAGTTCAATAACTGCCTTTAGAGTGCTAATTTTGGCTATGAGTCACTGGTGATAGCGGACAAGTTTAGCTACTTGGGAGATACCATCTCTGCTGGTGGTGTGGCCGAGGCCGCCAATATCGCCAGAATTAGATGTAGATGCGGCTGGGTAAAGTTCAGAGAACTGCTACCATTACTTACCATGAGAAGACTCCTCCTCTCCTTGAAGGGAAAGGTGTACGCCTCATTTGTTAGAAGTACAATGACATATGATTCAGAAACGTGGCCTGTCAAAGTGGATGATATCGACAGAACAGAACGTAAAGAGATACATACATACATACATACATAACATTTTAAGACTGAGTGTTCCACACATAAGTGCAGTTTCAGTCTCTTGTCCTAATGGCGGCGTTCCAGGCAACCCTGTTAAGGGCTGCTTCACTTGTCAAGTTCTTGGATTTGAGATCGGCGCGTATAGTCCGATCCCAGGTCTTCCTCGGTCCACCCCTTGGTGCAGCTCCCTCCACAATCACAGACCTGCATTTTGTCACCCAATTTTGTTCATCCATTCTCTCCACATGTCCATACCATCCCAGTCTACTTGTACGCATCACCTCGCTAATACTCTTTATACCTAAACGTCTCCTCAGCTCAACATTTGTTATTCTATCCTGTAGCCTGGCCCCATGATGAGAATGGTGAGCTGGATGTGTGGGGCCAAATTGCAAGATAGGATATGAGGACCTTAGTAATGCAATGTCCTAAACGCCACCTCATCCGTGACACTTTTTTTTACTCGAAGGGGGGTCTTGGGGTATATTTTTATAGCTTTATGAAGGAATAGACATATTATACCTTTATCAAGATTCAAAAATTACCCCAAGACCCCCCTTTTAGATAAATTTGTACATTTTTCGGTAAATAAAATATCACGGCCGAGGTGGCGTTTAGGACATTGCATTACTAAAGTCCTCATATCTAGTGAAGAGCTGAGGAGACGGTTAGGTATCAAGAGTATAAGTAGGCTTGGATGTTTTGGACATGTAGAGAGGATGGATGAATTAAGTTGGGTGAAAAGATAGAAGCCTGTGAATGTGGAAGGAGTTGCACCAAGGGGCTAACTAAGAAAGACATGGGATCAGTACTTATGGTCTGATCTTGAATTCATAAACCTGACAAGTGAGGCAGCTCTGAACAGGGGTGCCTGGAGCGCCACCATTACAGCGAGAGACCAGAACCGCACTTCATGTGGAGCACTCGGTCATTAACTCAATGACTGCGGTCTGTTATATAAAAAATACGGACATCACTGCGACACTTGTCATATGACAATTGCCGAATATCAGCCTAGTACAAGGCCTGGGAGGCAAGCGAGTGAGTAAAAGCAGCGTGGGTCCGCCCCACTAACCGCCAGACGTGTCTGGGCGAATATTAGCGTACCTGGGAGACATCTCCAGCTCCCCTATTGACTTGGGAAAAGCGCAAACCGCTTAAAATTGCTATTTTGACCGATTTAGCGCCTCCTTTGCAATATTGTTGCACGGCAACCAGTGGTCGTACAGACATAATTCAGGTGTCATTGGAAAGTTCTATTCCTCTACTTTAAGGGGTATATCATCGATAGACGTTCTAGCTCTGGCAAATATATGGACGTTAACTGGTACAGGACTAATTAGCTTGATCATAGACTACAGTAGATCTGGACTGGACACAAAAATTGAACTTTGCAGTAAGGGACCCAACATCGGAGAACGAACCCCCAAGTTCGAACCTCGAGACCGAGAAAACGTAAAATTTTCGCGGTTTCGAGGCTCGAAATTGGGGGTTCGTTCTCCGATTTGGGGTCCCTTACTGCAAAGTTAATTTTTTGTGTCCAGTCCAGATCTACTGTAGTCTATGGCTTGATATATAGATCTTGACTGGCAAGAAACTTATCGAAAGCTTGGTCCAGCAATTATAATGTAAAACTTGCAAAATAAACAAACCAAAACTTGGACGAACACAGTAAAAAGACAAAACAACTTATCAAAACTGCTATGTGGAAACAATGCTTAAGCAAAATAGTAATTTATAAATAAAAGAACACAATCCACCACATAGGGTGTATACAAGTTAATCTGTTTCCTAAGCAAACTAATCGCACATATAACAAAGCACTATCGTGACGATAAGTTTTGGGAAGTCTGGGACAGTATGATAAATTTTACTAAATTCTGTATGAATAAAGAAACTACAATTTAATATTTAAATTTAATATTTAACTAAATTTGCAATTTAACAAGATATCAACATTAGTACAAAATACAAACTGCACTCACTAACGATAGTGCTATCGGGTAGGTACCTGTAAGCATAGCATGCCTCAAGTGACCCCTAGCAATTACTACCCTACAAATAACCTACATTTATTGTACAAATAAATTAAGGAATTAAAATTACCTGATGAATCAAAGCCGCTACCCTCAGTGTCGAATCTCCACCACCACTGGGAACATTTCTTCTTCTACGCTGAGATCCTTGGCCCGTCTCACCAGTAGTACCTAGAATATCAGTAAAGTTGATAACATTATAGTTGCCACTGCATTAAAATTGTTACTGCATTAATGTTGCCTCTGTATTAAAGGCACCTCTGTATTAAAGTCGCAAGAAATATTGGGACAGTAAAATTGTTTCGTCATTTGAAGTGTGAGAGAGGATACAACATAGGAGGAGGGTTGTAGGAATGCTGAAAGCAGTGACAAGAAAAAAAGTGGTGAGCATGGAAGTAAAGAAGTCATTGCATGATAGTGTGGTAATCCCAACATTGGCGTACAAGAGTGAAACATGGATGTTGTTGGAGAGACATAAATCAAAAGTGAGAGAGGGGTGGAAATGAGTTACAGTACTAGAGAAGTGCTTGTGGAGTCATATGGAGAGAAAGACAGACACATGCAGAAGTAAGAGTGTGACGTGGTGTAGATGTGGATGTACTGGAGAGTGTAAAGAGGAACAATCGGACATGTGGAGCATATGGAGAGTAAAAGAATGACAAAAAGAATATATTAGAGTGAGGTGGAAGAGCAGAGAGGAAGAGGCAGACTGAGAGTGAGATGGAGTCGAGAGGTACAGTATATGAGTGAAATTGGTGTTGGGTGGAAGGAGGGGTACCGGCTGATGAATGCCAGAGGAGCACAGAGGTGATTCATTCATGGCCACCTCCTTGGGGATCAAGGCATCTGGCAATAAATACATAGACATTTTTATATAGATTTTTATGCTAGCTAGGTGGTGACAATAATGTATTGGCGACTTTATAGTTATACAGTAAATCTGACTAGCAGGAGGACCAAGGGTGTGCCATCAAGATGTCCCTGTACTTAATTTTAATTCACCTGAAATTCCCTCACTTAAGATCCACACCAGACATGTCAAAACTATTTTGCAGAATCTCTCAGTAGATAAGGCTCCTGGTCCAGATGAAACTCCTCCAATAGTACTTAAGAATTGCTCCTTGGTGCTCGCTCCTGTATTGGCAAAATTTTTCCGTCTGTGTACTCATACCTCATGCTTCCCAGTACCCTGGAAAGAAGCAAACATCCATCCAGTTCCTAAAAAAGGTGCCTCTTCAGATCCATCAAACTACAGACCAATAGCTATAACTTCCACTCTTGGCAAAGTTTTTGAAATTATATTAAATAATCACATAATTAAGCATCTGGAGAATAATAAATTAATCAGTGATAGGCAATATGGTTTTAGACGATGTCGATCAACTGCAGACATTCTTTGCCTTCTTACGCATCAAATCAACCAAGCTACAGACCAACATGGTGAAACACATACAATAGCACTGGATATATCAAAGGCATTTGATAGAGTCTGGCATCAATCCTTATTGTCGAAGATGTCACACTACGGCCTTGCATCATTAGTTCCACTAATTTCTTCTTATCTTCATAACAGAAAAATACGTGTAATGGTAGATGGCCTTTATTCTCAATTTCACTCAATAAATGCTGGTGTTCCCCAGGGATCAGTTTTGGCCCCAACTCTGTTCCTCATTCATATCAATGATCTCATATCTACCACTCATAATCCAATACATTCCTACGCAGATGACTCAACACTCCACAGTTCCTTCACATTTACCAATTCTTTCACCCAACCCGATCTTATAAATTCAAAAATAAACACTGCAATTTCTCTGAACCGGGACCTTTCTAGAATTAATGAATGGGGACAAGAGAATCTAGTTTCCTTTAATGCACAGAAAACCAAGTACATTCAATTTTCTAACCGACAGAATCTCACTGACTCCCATATATTTTTTAATGATGTAAATATTCCCACTTCCCCTAGTATTGACATTCTCGGTGTAACATTAACTACTAACTTGAGCTGGACACATTATGTTAGAAGCATTGCTAAGAATGCCTCTAAAAAACTGGGACTCCTGTACAGAGTTCGAGAATTCTTCACTGACGAGCAGTTGGCCGTAATATATAAAAGTCATGTGCGCTCTCAGATGGATTACTGTTCACCTCTGTGGGGTGGAAGTGGAGTGGTTGCATTGAGGCAGTTGGACAAAATTCAAAATAAAGCTATTAGATTAATCAATAACCCTGCAATCACACAGGACCTTCCTACATTAGCCATACGAAGAAACGTTGCATCCCTTGCATTATTCTACAGATATTTTCACAGCAATTGTTCCGAGGAACTTGCTTCAATTGTGCCGCCTCTCCACATCTTTCCCCGTAGAACTAGGGCAGCTGAGAGCGCCCATGAATTTACACTTTCTCCTCCACAATGCAGAACTTCTGCTTATCAGAATTCATTTATCCCCAGAGCTACTACTCTTTGGAATTCACTTCCCTCGAATTGCTTTCCACAAACTTACAATCAACAAATGTTTAAATCCAGTTGTTACAAACATTTTATGAATGGAGGATGCCTTTAGGCACATGGACCTTTTTGTTTTATCTGTGTTTTTCCTTCCTCCGTTCATTGTCTCTTAAAAAAAAAAAAAAAAAAATACTATCAAATATACCGGACTATTTGATGACAGATAAAACTTCTCAAAATGGCATAAGTAAAAACAAAAACAAACAAAATGCATAGACAGGCATAATTATGGATATATGCCAACAGAAGCACAATGACTATAGACCAAACAAATATTTTTGGCTTATTTCTATCTGTAAAATGACCCATTAATATGTTTTCACCAACCAACTTTACTTCTAAACTTAATTAATGAAATCAAGAACTACATGTGGCACTCCTAGGACTCAAACCTAGGATACTCACACCGAAATTCCGCGCATATTTCTCGACACTTAACCCAGGAACTACGACTTTCCTTCTGAAAGGCACGGTACCATATTTAAACATATTAATTAAAATGTAAAACTTGCAAACTAAACAAACCAAAATTGGGACAAGGACAATATAAAGTCAAATTAAAGAACGGTCAGGCTATGGAGGCTCTCAGCTCATTTAATTATTTGGGCAGTGTGTTGAGTAAAGATGGGAGTATGGGGGAAGAAGTGAGGGAGAGGGTGCAACAGGGGAAGATGGTTGTAAGAACGCTGAAAGCAGTAACAAGAAATAGGATGGTCAGCATGGAAGTAAAGAAGTCCTTGCATGATAGTGTGGTAATCCCGACATTGACGTACGGGAGTGAAGCATGGACGTTGTTGGAGAGACACAAACCAAGAGTGAGAGGGGTGGAAATGAGTTACTTGAGAAGTGTGTGCGGAGTTACATGGAGGGATAGACAGACGAATGAGGAAGTATGAGGGGGGTGTAGTGTGGATGTAGATGTGCTGGAAAGTGTAAAAAGGAACACCTCGAGATGGTTTGGCCATGTGGAAAGTATGGGAAGCGAGAGATTTATTAAGAGAGTGTACGAGAGTGAGATGGAAAGACAGAGAGGGAGAGGTAGACCGAGTGAGAGGTTGAAGGATGGAGTTAAGAAGTACAAACAGTCCCCCCAATCCGCGCCTATATGGGCGGCATTACACGATGTGTATTGGGAATTCGCGCATTAGGGATAACATAACTTATGGAGAAAAATACATATGGGCGGCAGCCCGCATTTCCAAACACATTTTATGGTAATTTTTGATCAAAATCAATAGTAATTGGACAACCAAGCATACACAATAATAGAAACATAAACAAAAGTCATTCCTTACATTAAAATTAAATGCTATAAGTAGGTGAGAAGAGTGGGGGCTCCGAGGCATACCCCCGCGACAGGGCGAGTTCAGCTAGGCCTAGGCTGCCCCGGCCCCGTCACTGTCACTTGCCCCGTCCTCGACCCCGGATAAACCAATGGATTTCCCGATCGCAGTAGCACCTTCACCAGTTTATTCTTCCTAGGCATTTTTAAGTTGTTGAAGGGTGTAGGAAGGCGGATGTTACACAATAAATGGGTCAAGTCACGGACACTGAAGGATATCGGGACTGAGAAGGAAGCCTGGAAGCGTCTCCCACAATGGCCTCGTGACGTCACCGTCTTCCCAGCGCCGAGGGGTGTGCGCGCGGAGTAGGGAGGGGGGGTGGCGCGGAATACAAAAAACAAATTTTTTACACCACTCGTCAACCGTGATTCGTGTATTGTGGGGTCAATACGTGTTTTAGGGATTTTGAGTACCTTTTTGACCCCTCGGCGCGGAATAGGGTAAACGCGGACTGAGGATACGTGTAATAGGGGGACTGACTGTATATGCATGAAAGCGGTGCTCGATGGGAGGGACGTTGACTGATTGGGGACAGAGGTGCATGGGGGCGTTTTGTTCATGGCCATCCCTTCGGTATCACGGCGTCCGGCAATAGATAGATAGATTGCAAGTCAAAATAACAAGGAGTCCCTAAAAATGCCTTTTCCCCTCCTCTCCCCCTTATAGAGGTACATAGGTACTATAAAAAGCAATAAAGTAGCCTGGAGACATTTCTGTCATGGCCATCCTCTAGCGGGGGTTTCCCAGGGGGAAACAAGGCGTCGGAGATGATGATGATGATGAATAAACAGAGGTAGAGAGAGAAATCAGTACTGTATAGAGCCTAAAGATAAAAAGAAAAGTACAGAGGGAGAGAGAGGTATACAGAGATAAGACAAAATAAAGAAAGGCGAGAGAGGTAGAGAGAAAGACATTAAAGAGTAAGAGGTAGAAAGATAAATAAGTAGGGAAGGAAAAGTAGAGAGAGAAGGGAGAAGTAGAAAGGGAAAGAGGTAAAAATAAAATAAAGTAGAAAGGGAAAGAGGTAAAAAGAAAATAAGAGAAAGAAGTATAGAGAAAGAGGTTCAGAGAGAAAGAAGCAGAGGAAGAGGTATAGAGAATAAAGCAGAGAAAGAGGTATAGGCCTAGAGAGAAAGAAGTAGGTAAAGAGATAGAGAGAGAAAGAAGTACAGTAGATAAAGAGATACAGAGAGAAAGAAGTACAGTAGAGAAAGAGATATAGAGAGAGAGTAAGAAGTTGATAAAGAGATACAGAGAGAAAGAAGTACAGTAGAGAAAGAGATAGAGAGAAAGAAGTATATAAAGAGATACAGAGAGAAAGAAGTACAGTAGAGAAAGAGATAGAGAGAGAAAGAAGTAGATAAAGAGATACAGAGAGAAAGAAGTACAGTAGAGAAAGAGATACAGAGAGAAAGAAGTACAGTAGAGAAAGAGATAGAGAGAGAGAGAAAGAAGTACAGTAGAGAAAGAGATACAGAGAGAAAGAAGTAGGGAGGGTAAGAAGCCAAAAAAAGGAAAGAGTATATACATACAAGTTTAAAGACTGTTTTGTCAACAGAATGTGGTTACAGTCTCACGTCCTAAATGGCAGCTTTCCAGGCGGACCTGTCAAGGGCTGCCTCTGTTGTCAAGTTCTCTATTTTGAGATCGGACCGGAGTAGGCTAGCCGAGCCCATGTCATTCTAGGTCCACCCCTATGCGCAGCTCCCCCCCACGTTCACAGTCCGGCATTTCTTCACCCAGTTCTGATCATCCATTCTCTCCACATGTCCAAACCAACCAAGTCGGCTCGTGCGCATCACTTCACTGACACTCCTAATTCCCAGACGCCTTCTCAATTCCTCGCTCGATACCCTGTCCCTAAGATTAACCCCACACATCTATCTCACCATTCTCTTCTCATTCCGTTCCATTCTATTGACATCTCCACTTTAACCGGCCACGTCTCCGAGGCATAGGTCATCGCGCTCCTAACACACGAGGTATACACCTTCCCTTTAACTCTCTCACCACGGAAGGGCTCTTGAACGCCCATAAAAAAGCATATAACAGGTACCCGGATGGTCTCTTGAACGCCCAGTGGTTGAAAGCCTGTGAGCTTCGTGTGCGAGGCGTCGGTCCGACGCATGTAAACAACAGCCGGCTGGACCGTCGCCCCGCATCTCCGGCCACAAGAAGGAGAGCGTCGCTTGTTCGTGTGTGCCTGTATGTTGTTGTTAAGTATCGAAAAGTGGTGTAAAGTGGCTGTTTTGGCCATAAAGTTATCTCCAATGAAATCATCATCACAGCTCAACCAGTTGACTTAGAGAGCTCTACTTAATGCCATTCTACAGGTAAATAACACAGCTACGCTTGGGGATGCGCGGGAATGCGGGAAGCAGTCTGATTAACGAATATACGGTAGCCTAGCCTAGACGTTTTTCGGCCAAAACACCCGGGTTTCGAGGAATATATATATAATACATAGCCGGGGCTGGAGGGTTAAGGTGGGGTGGGAGCCCTCTCATGGTCAGGAGTGGCAACAGCTCTCTAAACTTTCCCCAGCCACTTCTGACTCTAGCAATGGAGCTAGCTTCAGCGCCACCTCCGGCGGAAACCGTATCGCCCAGGTAGAAGTACTTATTCACACACTCCAGCGTTACACTGTCGAAATCAACACCGACAGGCGGGTAATTTAATACAAGATCTCCCTTGCACACTGCACATTCAAAGTCTATGATTCTTGTCAAAGGTCCTCTAGCTCCACTACATCTCGTGTACCCATTCACTACAGACGCAACAATGAATTGAGTTACTTCAGACCTCCCTTCCCACATACTGCGCATGGATAGTCGCCGCTTCTTTCCACAGTTCCACGCCTTACTCCACTAATCATGACCTTTGTTTTATCTATGTTAACTCTTAGACCCTTATTTGCCATACCTTCCCTCCATCTTTTGAACTTCGCCTGTTTCCTGCGCACTATATGCGATAAGAACTAGATCATCTGCATATAACATCTCCCATGGGAGTCCTGTCCTAAATTCCCTTGACAAAGCCTCCAGGACTAAAACAAACAGTAATGGGCTCAGCACTGAACCTTAGTGAACTCCAACCTTCCCTGGGAACTCTTCGCTCAGGCCCCCGTTTACTCTAACTGCTGCCTGTGACCCCTCATACAGTCTCATTATCACACGCACCAGCCACTCTTCTACTCCGAGTTTTCTCATAGCCCACTGCACCACTTTCCTGGGCACCCGGTCAAAGGCCTTCTCTAGATCTACAAAAACTAGGTATAACTCCCTGTTTTTCTTTAAGAACCTCTCTTGCATTTGCCTAAGAATGAAGATAGCATCAGTTGTGCCACGTCCCGGCATAAATCCAAACTGCATGTCGCTAATAGCAACACTTTCCCTGATCATGCATTCAAAGACTCTTTCGCTGACTTTCATGACTTGATCGAGCATTTTCAAACCCCGATAATTTCCTGTCTAAGGAGTCACCCTTGCCTTTGTATATATTTACTATAACACTTTTCTGCCATACATCGAGAATTTTGTCCTCCTTTATGATAGCATTAATCAGCTCTGTGACCAATTTTACCCAAATATCTCCAGCTGCTTTTAGCATCTCAGCGACAAAGCCGGAGCTCCCAGCGGCTTTCCCGGACTTCATTCTATCGATAGCACTTTTAACAGCGTCGTACCTATCAAAGGCGGAGGGCCTTGTACTGGGACTACAGTGGTGAGCTGTTCCCTGTTCCATTCAAACTCCACATTAAGCAGTCTTTCATAATGCTCCTTCCACACCTCTCTGATTTCGTGTTCTGTATAAACAGTCATGCCACTGTCATTATTTATGCATCTTACACCCATGACGTCCTGACTACAGTCCCTCACATTCTTAGCTAATTTATAAACCCCATTGGTATTATTAGTGCTGCAAACTTGTTTTATTATGCTATCCTGTATGATTTTCTTTGACCTGTAGACCTCTCTTCTAGCATTATGGTTTTTTCTTCTATGTGAATGAGGGAGACAAAAGGCATAACTGCCTGCAGCGAGTTCCTCCCCCAGATTTCAAAGAGTGACAGGGCCGAAATCAAGGGACGTTCGAGCTAAAATGCCTGGACACACGGAGTTTGAAGCAATTTAAGTCATAGGAAGAGGGAAAGACTGATTCTGGGAGAGAGTTCCAGAGCTCAGCAGTTGAATAGAAGAAAGTCTGAGAATAGCGTTTCACTCTTGGGTTGGAGAGTTGTACAGAGTAAAGTAGGAGTGGAATTGTGTTGCAAGGCGGGTACTGCGTACCCTACGTAGAGGAGGTGGTATACACTGGGAAAGCTCCGAGGAACATTGATTATTGTAGTAGCGATAGAATAGCGAAAGAGATGCAATATTGCGGTGAAGAGAGAGAGATTGCAGAGAGTTGGTGAGTGGACGGGAGTTAATAATACGAAAGGCTTTCCTTTCTACTTTATCTAGGAGTGCGGTGTGAGAGGATCCTCCCCACACATGTGAACAATACTCAATACAAGGACGCACTGTGCCCCTGTACAGAGCAAGAAGCTGCGCAGGGGTAAAGAACCCCTTGAGGCGGTTGAGCACACCCAGCTTCTGGGAGGCTGCCTTAGCGAGACTGTTAATATGGTCTTTCCAAGTGAGAGCAGAAGAAAAAGAGACACCGAGAACATTGAGAGAAGATGAAGGGTTGATTTTTGTATTGTTAAAGAATAAGGGAAAGTCCTCTGGAGGTTCCTGATGGGTAGTAAGGTGGATAAATTGAGTTTTGGAAGCATTAAATGCAACAAGGTTTTCTCTACCTCAATTGGAAATACAGTAGTAGCTAGATCAGAAGATAAGTACAGTATGTTATGGCTTCATTACGTTTACTATTGAGGGACTGTTGGGTGGGGCGTTCTCGAAAACTAATTGAGTGGTGTAAAGTAGAGTCGTCTGCATATGAATGGATGGGACTGGATGTACAGTTGAGAAGATCATTTATGAAAATTAGAAAGAGAATAGGAGATAGGACAGAACCCTGAGGAACACCGGAGTTGATAGGATAAGGAAATGAGCGATGGCCGTCCACAACTGCAGCTATGGAACGGCCGGAAAGGAAATTAGAGACAAAGGCACAGATGGAGGGACAGAAACCGAAGGAGGGCAGTTTGGAAATTAAAGATTTGTGCCAGACTCTATCGAAGGCCTTCGATATGTCTAGTGCAACAGAAAAAGTCTCACCAAAGTCCTGAAAGTTGGATGACCTAGAGTTAGTAAGATATGAAAGAAGATCACCAGTAGAGCGACCCTTAAGGAAGCCATACTGGCGATCTGAGAGCAGATTATGAGAAGAGAAATACTTAAGAAATTTGGAAGCAAGAATAGTTTCAAAAACTTTAGAGATACAAGAGATGAGAGCAATTGGACGATAGTTGGAGGGTTGAGAGCGGTCACCCTTATTTGGGACAGGATGAATGAGAGTTTGGCGGACAGGTATTCTTTCTTGCTGCCACCTTCCTTCCATACTTTGAAATATCTCTTTTTCTCTCTGACTGCAGCTTCAACATCTTTGTTCCACCACCAGGAGAACTTATGTCTGGGTGGCCCCTTTGTTTTGCCACAGACTTTGTCTGAGGTATCGAGGAGGCTGCGCTCTATAAAGTTCCATTTGCTATCAACATCATCTGGCCTAACACCCATTCTCCTTTCGATATCCATAATTTTGTTGCGGAATCTGTCTCTGTACTCCTCTTTTTTCAACAACCATACTTTCCTTTTTGGCAAATGAACTTTCTTTCTAACATAAACTCTACTTAGGCACATGTCACACACTAGGAGCTTGTGTTGGGGGATGCATTCTTCACCTGGTATGATCTTAGTGTCTCTAACCCATTTCCTGTCAGATTTGCTGATAAGGAAGTAGACTATCTGGCTACTGGAGCCACCTGATTCATATGTTATCAGATGACTTATCCTCTTCCTAAACATATATTAGACACCACCATCCCAGTGGCAGTACAGTGCTCCAGTATGTATTCGCCTCCCAGGTTCCTTCGGCCATAACCCTGTCCTCCGTGCACGCCCTCATATCCATTCAAGTCTCCTCCCACAATTACTACCTCCCCTTCCTTGCATCTGACAGCCACCATTAGTAATTCATTCCAGAACCGTTCTTTGACATCTCTAGCTAAGCCTGCTTGGGGGGCATATGCTGATATAACATCTATGACTCTCGCCCCGACTTTCATTCTTAGTAAAATCAGTCTTTCATTAAACCTTTTAACTTCTATAACACATCTGCCCACCTCTCTGCCACCAGGAAACCCACCCCTCCTGTACCATGTTCATTTCCCTTCCATATAAACTTAAAGCGTTAATTTTTACCAGTAAATCCACCTCGCACTCCCCCCTTTCCACCGGGTTTCCTGGGCACAACATACATCCACTCGTCGTCTCTCTAGCAACTCTGCAATCTCACCTGTCTTTCCTTTCATAGTAATAATAATAATAATAAGCATGTTACTTATTTCTCATAAGCGCCAATTTTTCCGAAGAATTCACTAGCGCTCGAAAAGAGAAAGAAAAAGGAACAAAATCAATGCATCAAAAGAAGGCTTATATACAACACACATTTAACAATCACTAGCAGTGGCAAAATAGCCTAAACTCTATAGCCATCTATCATGACACCTCTCTCAAGATCATAGCTTCTCTCAAAGAGAAAAGTCTTAAGTTGTCTCTTGAAGCATTCAACAGAACTCAGTTGTCTCATGGACAGCGGCAACCTGTCATACAACCTCGGAGCCATGTAGGAGAATGACCTCTCAAAGAAAGAAGAATGCTGGAAAGCCCTTGGTTCATCAAGACGAAAAGGGTCATTGTCATGACGCACAACTACACCATGGTGTGCCGGTGGGCGCCTGAGCAGCTCCGCAAGGTACCTAGGCTCACCAAATTTGAGAACCTTAAAAGTCACCAAACACAACTTAAATTCTATTCTTGCTCTTACTGGCAGCCAGTGCAGTTCTATGTGAAGAGATGTAGTAGGAGTTCTAGGTGGAACACCAAAAATTAGTCTTGCGGCCCTGTTAAGAACAGACTGAACTTTCTTCAAAATATAATTTGGAAGACCCACCAACAGGGCATTGCAATAATCAACACGAGAGAAGACCAATGAGTGAACCAACGTCAGGAGGCAACGTCTGCTTATAAACGGCTTCACCAAATAGAGATTTCTGATGTGCAAGTAACAACTTTTAACTATCTGGTTTACATGCTCTTTGAAATCTAATCGGGAGTTCACATATACACCCAGATTTCGAACAGAGTTGGCCGGTCGCAGCTGAGATCCACCCACATTGATGGAGAGGGCACCTACTATATCATCAGCTCTTCTATTTCCTCGGATAATGAGAATATCAGTTTTAGCATCATTTAGTTTAAGTTTTCTCGCTCTCATCCACTTCTTGATATCAGACATCAACAATTCCATCTTACTCCGTATATCAACTATATTTGTGATTCTCACATAAATCTGGGTGTCATCTGCATAAAAGTGAAAGGTGACATTATGTGCACGAAGCAGAAGAGACAAACTGCTAATATAAATTATAAATAGGATAGGACCTAAAACTGATCCCTGCGGAACACCATACTGCAGGGGTGTCTAGTCCGAGACCACTTGATTTACCATCACACTCTGGGATCTACCTGACAAGTACGACCCAAGAAGCAAGAGAGCGGAGTCACGCACACCACAATCATAAAGATCACTCAATAACAACTCGTGATCCACTGTGTCAAAGGCCGCAGAGAGATCAAGCAAGACCAATAGTGAGGCCACACCATTGCAAATGTTCTCAACTAGATCATTATGTACTCTAATCAATGCTGTTTCAGTTGAATGATGCTGTCGGTAAGCAGACTGAAAAATTGGGATAGTTTCATTCTGCTGAAGTAGTGGTTGTAATTGGTCAAGTATTGCACGCTCTAATATCTTTGATATGAAGGACAGGTTGGAGACAGGACGATAGTTCAACATGTTCTCAACATCAAGTCCAGGTTTCTTTAGAGTAGGTCGGAGTAGTAGTGCATGCTTTTCAGAATGTGGGAAGCTACCTTCAGAGAAGCACTTATTAATTATTTTGGAAATAAACTCAACTGTGTGATCATAGACTCTTGGTAGCTTGGAAACATTTATGGGATCCAACGGGCAAAATGTTTTATTGAGGTTTCTTATGTAGGACGAGATCATGTCCACCTCTACTGAGTGAAAGGATGAGAGGACATTATTAGGAATGTGTCGGGGTTGGAGTACAACTGAAAGTTCTTCACCAACAGAAGCATCATCCAGTTCCTGTCTTATGCGAGTTATCTTGCCAGCAAAAAATGCCACAAAGTTGGCAGCCAACTCGGCATCGGGTACAGAAGGTCTTAAGCTGACTCTTGTTTTTCCAAGTAAACTGTTTACAATTGAAGCCAACCTCCTCTGGTCGTTACCACATGAGTCAACTTTTCCCTGATAATACACTTTCTTTTCATCTTTGATTGTGTGGACCACAGCTCTTCTGGCTGACAGATATTGCAACCATGTAGAGTCTGTTTTATTTTTCCGCCATTCACGTTCAGCTCTTCTACGCGCTCTTCTAAGAAATTTAACTCGAGTGCTATACCAGGGTGAATCATCTCGTACTATGATTTTCTTCTCTACTTCTGGACAGTGATGATCGAACACTAATTTAAGTGCATTTCCATGTACCTCCACCAGCTCATCTGAAGTAAGGTTGGAAGTATCAATACTTCCCAAGTACTGTTTTACTTCACTGCTAGCCAAATTTTGGTCTGCATTTTTATAATTTCTAAATCTGATTACTTTTTCAGTGTGAGTGGCTTAGGGAAATCAAAGCTGAAAGTAATCAAAGCATGATCAGAGGTATTAGGGTCAGCATTCTCAACATCAACATCCAGAACACCACCACAACCCACAGGAGAGAAAACCAAGTCAAGGGTGTGTCCTAAGATATGAGTTGGGTGGGACACATGGTTTACAAAATTGTTCTGATCAGTCAACTCAAGGAACTCAGGAGAGAATGGCTTCAGATGAGGGCTGTCAACCCAGTAATTAAAATCTCCACATATCAAAAGTCTTCCGGTTTAGTACCCACATTCACACTTCCGAACCTAAACTTGGGGGAAGCATCTGCGGTAGTTTCTTACAGTAGATCCTCTGGAAAAAGGCAAACTAAGCCTGTGTATCCAGCTCAATGCCAGTACTCGCACTGCTGCGGTATTGTCCTTTTGCGATTTTGTATCAACTTACGTTTTCTCTGATAGTTATTTTTTGTCATGATTGGTATTTTGCCAAAGTTGGAGGTCACTATCCCCAGGTGTCCAGCTCTAGGCAAGAAGTAGAAAGAGAACGAAATCATATTAAATCCCACGTCAAGCGCTGTGCTGGCGTGTTCCACAATAAACTTATCTTATCGTTCATGTAATGGATGGCCCCAAGGACACCTTGGTGATTGGTTGTATCCATGTACAGTCATGAGCACCAATAAGGCTATACCCATTTGAATCAGTACCAGTATCAAACACACAGGCATCAAAACAATGATCTACTATATCACAAATGCTTCATAACTTGGCTTTAAAGGTTCACATATTCAAAGTGGTGTAACATTATTTATGCTCCTAACTGTACTCTTTCAGTGTGTCTAACACATTTGATTTATATGAATAAAAAGCATGATTGTCTTACCAGTCAATTTCTCTCTCTCGTGTTTGACCAGTTGTTGAACATTCTTCTTCAGATCTTCCTGTGTTCCTTCCTTAATCTGTTTCCCTTCTCGGTTTGTTTCTATTTTCTTTATCACAATCCACTGCCACCTGAAACAAATATAATTATAGGAGTCAAATCTTTTTCAATAAGATGACATATTTTGTCACTTTATTGTGGTTATCATTACACAAATTTATTCAGCTTGGAATGGACCTATACATGCATACATATTGTATATTAAAATAATTCATCAACTCTTTGATAACTTTGACACATTCCCAGTCATAAATGTAACCCTTGCAAGGTCAATCTCCAAGGTAAGAGACTATGTGTACCTCCAAAGTTAACCAGGTGAGGAACACATAGTTACAAGGATCTGCTCATAATCCACTAGGAAAATATCTATTCTATTTAAAAAAAAAAATTAGATACATGCATGCATGATAGACATGCACGCCCATTTGAGCCCTGGTCACCCAAAGATGATTATGGAAACAGAGAGGATAATCCCTAACTGCAACACATCAGTTATGTGCGAGTCCCTGGCTCCAGCACCACAATACCACCTCCAAGGACCAGATGAGACTGCTGTATGCAGCACACTGCTCCAAACAACAGGGCGGGTGCCCAACCCCGAAAAGGGTTGAAATAGGGGAGCTATCCCCCCCGCCAAAGGCGGCTTTCTAGGGCCTTTCCTAGCTGATGCTGAGAGGATTGGGTTCTAGTCATGTGGTGATGGGCTGGTCTATCAGAGTGAGAACTGAGCAATCTCTGCCATACCCATAGCTTACTCTGACTGTTCCTTTTACTTATATATTTTCTAGATCTCAAGTGACGGCGTCTCTTCCGTGGATTGACCTCCCAATCTACCAAGATTGGAAGCCAAAGCGTCACATTTTTCCCTTGCCCCTCAACTTTCTCTTCATAATTGCTGAGGGGCACAGGGCCCTGGGTGGGGCTTTGGTTTCCCGGGCGTTTCCGCACCCTCCTCAGCTCCCCGCCATGGAGTGGCTTCGGTCACCCAGGCTTTATTGAGGTCGGCGGGTAGGGTTCTGTGGGGGCGCTTGGTTATGGCCTTGCTCGGGGCCTTGGGGCTGTTCGGCCAGGCAGCATGGGGAACAACAACAACAACAGTGCCTTATATCCTTACTGGTACCCCAGGCTATATTGTCAACCACTTTGACGTGATGTTGGAAAGTGTAACTGGTCACTAACCCGATGCACTTGATGGAGTTTTACTAGTTAATAGGCATAGTTTTAAATATTTTAATTTCTAGAAGTCCTTCCTAAGCTAATTAAAAAGGCTTAATATTGGCCTAAATAATACAATAATGTATGAATGTATATATACAGGCACATACCCCATAGCTGGGGGTGGCCGACTCGAGACAGATCCCGAACAGGGACAACACAACATAGAAAAACAAAATATAAATTCACACACATCTAGGTCACCCAGGAGACGACCAAGAGACTCAGGAACACTAGGGTCCTCCAGCATTTCCCTGGCCCCAGACCTCTGGAGAGGTTCTGGTCTCAGCAGGCAGACACGCAGCGGAGTACGACAATGTCCGCCCACTATGCATCTAGGCGTACCCTTTATTACTACCGGCTACCCGGGCCAGGCGCCTGATGGACTATTATCTAGTCCAACTGGCGCCTCCCCCCCTCCCCCAAATGACCGCGTTTACACTCATCTATTCACTGGCATTCTCAATTCATTCCTATTATTACCACTTCTCTTGCCTGATCCATAGTCATTCCTCTATCTTCCAACGCTTGTCCTACACAGTTTCTACATTCTCAATGGAGGTATTCCTGCCCCTCTATCTTGCCTTGTATCTGACTCACATATTCTCTTTGTAAGCCTTTCATCTTCCAATCGCTCAACATGTCCATACCAGCTCTGCACCCTTCTGTCCACTTTGGCCGACAAATGTTCCTGCTGCCCCACTCTCCTACATATCTTTTCATGCCTTAATCTGTCTCTACGAGTCACTGCACACATACTCCTCAAGCAGCTCATCTCTATCACATCCAGCTTTTCTTCTCTCATTTTCCTTCAGAGCCCATGTCTCAGCCCCATACATCACTGTTGGTACAACAATCCCTTTACTGTACTTTCCTTCCTTCACATACTCTCTGTTTTACCTCCATTTCCATACGTCCATTGCTGCTTATCATTCCTCCTAGATATTTAACACTCCACTTGTTCCAGAATTTCCCCATCCAGCCTCATATCTAGATTCACCCTACGATACAAATATAATAATACTGTATATCTAAATGAAGAGGTATACATTGTGTGCAAGAATCATAGATATATAAACAATTTCTGGTAGATATTTAATAGTTAAAATTTGGCAGTCAAAGTCACAATATCATTTGGTTACAACATATGGCTAGTATGGTAGGTAGGTGGTACTCATCATTCACTCACTTCGAAGCAGAGCCAATGTAGCTCGTATAAAGTGACAAGCATAAACAGTTTCCAGTTTTTAACCTGCAAGTTGTTTGACATTACTGAGTGGAAACTACAGTACCGTATATTAGGTATAAGAGCACAATACCTTAACATTAGTCTCATAGAGGACCACTGTTAACCTGGTAATTGTAACATTGTTACTGGCACTATATTAGGTATAAGAGCACAATACCTTAACATTAGTCTCATAGAGGACCACTGTTAACCTGGTAATTGTTACATTGTTACTGGCACTATATTAGGTATAAGAGCACAATACCTAAACATTGGTCTCATAGAGGACCACTGTTGTTGTTGTTGTTGTTGTTCCCTAAGATGCCTGGCCAAACAGCCCCGAGTCCCTGAGGAAGGCCATGGCCACGATCAGGCTTTCCCACAGAGCTCTCATTGAGTGTAGATTGTGTTGTTGGCGTAAGTGGTTGTGTGAAATGCAGTCTTCTATGATGTGTTTAATGGTATGGGGTGCTGTGTTACATCCCGGGCAGGTGTCGACGACGGAGTCATCCAGTCTCTTCTGATAGCTCAGAAGAGCTGGATGGTGTCCGCATCTCAGCCTGGCCAGGTGGACTCTTTCCTCGCGAGGAAGGGAGGATTCGGAAGGATGGATTTCGGGAGGTCGTGCTTGCAGCTGCGTGTTGTCCATGAGTGAGTGGATGGATTGGCGAGAGATATGAGTATGGATGTGCTTCTGGAAGTTGGTTTGGGGTGGGCAGGGAGGGAGAGAGGACAGTATTTGTGTGTGATACCGTGTGCTGGGTGTTGTTTTGATATTTCTTGGTGTCTGTGGGTGTGTTGCCACTGTTAACCACACTACTATCAAGTTACCTAGAGGTGGTTAGGTGGTGCTGGAACCGAGGACTCCCTCACAACTACTGTGTTACAATTGGAGATTCCCTTCTTATTCCAATACCAAGAGTACCTCCTTTGGGTAATCAAGACTCACATGTGCCAATATGCCTGTTATACTATATTATCCTAACATATGTTTCTCGCCTCATCAACTTTGGAGGTAGTCTAATGCTTTGGAAATTACCTATAAATTACATTTATGGTTGGGATTGTATTAAAAATAAATAAATTAAATAATTGTCTTTTTAGAAACAGGTATAAGTATAATTAACAAGTTTCAGATCAATTGTGACATAGTTTCCATGGAGCTTGAATTATATATAGGTTTTGACAATATTTTCGCTTTAGTTAAATATTATCTTATTCTAGCAAAATTAGACGATAGTACTCAACTTATGAAAGGCCTTTAGAACAAAAAAGACTAAACTATCTAAATTAATAACCCTTGAACTCCCATACATCCTTTCTAAATCAATAAAATAATCGAATAATATCTAGAATCTATCTATCTACAGGTATATACTTTTTAACCAAACAAAATATTGAACTACTTTTTCAACCTGCTACTGATACTACTTAGAGAACTTTTATCAAACTTTATAACAATGAAAAACAAAATGCATACAGGGCTGTATAATACAAAAACATAGAATAACTGTATGGTACATGACCAATTTCAGCCATATACAGTACTGTACCACCAAAATGACAAGTAAGCAATAACCAATAATATCTTTGACATAAAAAAGATGGACAATGCAAGATCAAAATGACAACCAACAATGAAAGCCAACAAAATGAGCCAATTCACAAAAACTTAGGTTTTAAAACAATAAAAACTAACTCTGGAGTGTGTTGTTGAAATCTCTTACTTGGGGGATATGATCAGTGAGGACGGTGGTGAAAAAGTCAGCATGTACTGTAGCAAGAGTCAGAAGTGGGTGGATAAAGTTTAGAAAGAAGCTACCACTAATGACAACAAGGGAACTCTTCCACTGCACTAAGGGAAGCTGTATACTATACTGCATGTGTGAGAATTGTGCTGCTTCATAATAGTGAGATGTGGGCAGCCAAAGAGTATTGAATGTACGAGTGTCCTGAAATGAACATGGATGGATGGAACAAAGAGAGACCAGTGAGAGCAGATTGCAAAGAATGACTTGGTATAGAGTGAATGGATGAGGTGATGCTTACTGAAAGACCGAGAATATTTGGCAACTTGGGGTGAATGGATGAGGATGATTGGGTGAAGTATATTACGAGCATGAAAGTGCACGGTGGGGCGGCAGTCTGCAGACGAGAAAGAGCGGAGACAAAGTCCTAAGGAAGGATTTTAGGGTTAGGGTTAAAGGACTTGTTAGAGATGCTGCAAGGGACCGTGAAGCATGGAGTGACCATCAGGTGATCATGCCATACCAGTACAAAACATGGAACAGCCTTTAAAACCAATACCGTTATCAACACATTGCATAAAACAAGTAACAAAGATCACTATAAGACTTACCCTGGTAGGTTCATGAGGGAGGGAAGACTGATGGAGACAGTGGTGGGTGATGAAGTAGACATCTTCACCTTTCCCTCCACCCTTGGTTTCTCTGGTCGGGTCCAGAAGGTCAGGTTCAAGGGGTCGCTGCAACTCTTATTGTTGCAGGCAACCACCATCACTACATACTTCTTGCCAGACACTAAACCATCAATCTGCAGACATGATGACAATAATAATATTAGACCACTACACTGCATATAGAGTGAATGGGGGCCTGAGCAAAGAGTTCCCAGTAAAAGTTGGACTTCACCAAGGTTCTGTGATGGTCATGGAGGATCTGTCAAGTGACTTTAGAACAGGACTCCCATGGGAGCTGTCATATGCAGACAATCTAGTTCTTATCACAGATAGTGTGCAGGAAGCAGAGGCAAAGTTCAAAAGATGGAGGGAGAGTATGGCAAATAAGGGCCGAAGAGTTAACATAGATAAAATAAAGGTCATGATTAGTGGAATAGGGCGTGGAACTATGGAAAAAAGTGGCGACTATCCATGCGCAGCTGCGCACAGTACTGTATGTGGAAAGGGTGTATGAAGTAACTTAATCCAATGTTGCATCTGTGGTGACTGGGCACACAAGAGATATAGTGGAGCTAGAAGACTAAGTGGCGTAGCCAAGGGGGGGCATGGGGGGGCATGTGCCTCCCCATGAGAAACCTGTGCCCCCCCCCCCCCCCCAGGTGCCCCCCCACCAGACACCACAGCCCTACATATACTGTATACCTAATTTGTTATTGTTAATTTGTATTCAATAGGAAATTAGGAACTCCTGGATACAAGGCACCACCACCTAAAACAACAATTAAAATCATTAAAGATCATAAGTATCTCCATTTAAAATTATCACTTCACCAACAGCAGTAACAGTGAACATTTGTAAAGGAGTATAAAATTATGATAGTTACTGCCTTAACCCTCCAGCCCCGGCTATGTATTATATATATATTCCCCGAAACCCGGGTGTTTTGGCCGAAAAACGTCTAGCCTAGGCTACCGTATCTTTGTTATTCTGACTGCTTCCGCATTCCTGCGCATCCCCAAGCGTAGATGTGTTATTTACCTGTAGAATGGCGTTAAGTAGAGCTCTCTAAGTCAACTGGTTCAGTTGTGATGATGATTTCATTGGAGATAACTTTATGGCAAAAACAGCCACTTTACACTACTTTTCGATACTTAACAACAACATACAGGCACACACGAACAAGCGACGCTCTCCTTCTTGTGGCCGGAGATGCGGGGCGTCGATCCAGCCGGCTGTTGTTTACATGCGTCGGACCGACGCCTCGCACACCAAGCTCACAGGCTTTCAACCACTGGGCGTTCAAGAGCCCTTCCGGGTGGCTCGGATATACCATGCTTTTTTATGGGCGTTCAAGAGCCCTTCCGGGCCTGATGGGTTAATCATCGGTTGGAGGCTCGTTTTCTTTCGTTTTTATACCTGTTGGAGCTTTGATTTTTCATCCATCCAAGATTGGAAAATTGAATAGTAATGTTATATCTGAACTATTTCTTATTCTTAATATATAAAGTTAAAACATTTTCAGTTAATTTAAAGTAGAAAAAACAAATATTACTACAAAAGAAAATTATTTCTCGAATGAATGCTAGGAAACCATTTTTTTTTTATAATCGCTCAGCTGATTGCTGCGTGGTGAAGAAAGGGACGAGGAAGGACATTTTAGGTAAGAAATGTTTTTGGTTTGTGGCATTTCTTGTACGATTATCATGATGTCTCATGATGTCTCATTATATATTATCTATATACAGTATTCAACTCTAAAATAATTTGCAGGCATTGTGTAAACACAATAATGTCACTAAACCTTAATTATAGAGATTATACAGTACAGTACACCATATCAATACAATATATAGCCTAGCCTAATCCTGCAAGTACTGTACAGTATACTATTTTCATAACTTAAGTGAATCAACCCTCCCTTAGATTATGCAGTAGTTATTTTTGTATGTAATGGATATTCCTCTGATTATGTCTCACAAGATTTCTTTGGTTCAGGTTCAATTATGCGAATTAGCTTCTAATTTACAAAATTTCTGTCCACAAATATACAGTACAAGTGTTTAATAAAGCTCTGAGAGGATTGTGTGTTTACAATATTTATATACCAAATTGGTTATGTAAATTGAGTTAGTGTTAGTTGAGTTTAATACAATATAGGCTAATGATTAACCATAATTATAGACAAAGCTAAAGAAAAAATCAAAGAGGAGTTCCTTAGAATCATTAGTTGATAATGCACTTCGCTCGCCTATGGAATTTATAGGGGCCCACAGCCTTACGCGGCCACAGCACCAGGGCTCAATGAAGTCTCTACCTGGCCCTGAGTATCAGGTGCCCCTCCCATGATAGTGATACCCCCCCAGGTGCCCCCCTCCTGAGAAAACCCTGGCTAAGAGGACCTTTGACAAGAATCATAAACTTTAAATGTGCACTGTGCATTGATTGGCAGTGTGCAAGGGAGATCTTGTGTTAAATGACCCGTCTGTTGTGCTAATTTAGACAGTGTAACGCTGAAATGTGTGAATAAATTCTGGTACCTGGGTGATACGGTTTCCGCCGGAGGTGGCACTTAAGCTGGCTCCATTGCTAGAGTTAGAAGTGGCTGGGGAAAGTATAGAGAGCTGCTACCACTCCTGACCATGAGAGGTCTCCTACCCCACCTTAAAGGGAAGGTGTACTATTTGTTAGTAGTCTTGGCAAATCCAACATCAAGGCTATTAACCTAATTGCAATTCTTACAGTTTCTTACAGTAGATCCTCTGGAAAAAGGCAAACTATGCCTGTGTATCCAGCTCAGTACCAGTACTTGCACTGCTGCGGTCGTTCACAGTGTTGGCGGCGGCGGTAGCAGACGCAACATTTTTACTATTCTGTATTTTTGTTTTATAATCAAACTTCAAATCTTGTCTTCCCCATGCTTTATCAAGATTACTTTCAAACTCCCTTATTGATTCGGAATCGACTACATACTGGGGCAGTGCGTTCCACTCATTTACCACTCTATCACAAAATGAGTTCTTTGCCTTCTCAAGCCTATTTCTTTCTTTGTAAATTTTCTTAGAGTGTCCTCTCGTTCTTGTTCCCTCCCGCATCAAGAAGATACCTTCACACACATCCTCATCGTACTTTCCTGACACTATCTTAAAAGTCTCTATCATATCCCCTCTCTTTCTCCTATATACCAGTGTCGGAAGCCCCAGTGTCCTCAACCTCTGCTCATAGCCCGCGTTCTTCAACGTTGGTACCAGCTTGCTAGCTCTCCTCTGCACTTTCTCCACTTCTTCTATATCCTTTACCATATATGGAGCCCACACCTGGTTCGCATATTTCAGGTGCGGCCTAACCAGCGCTGTATAGAGATTCCTGAAGATTTCTTCGTCAAGTGACACAAATGTCCTCCTTATCAGCCCTACAATTCTATTGGCTTTGTTTATCTTTTCCGCTAAATGTTCTGAGAAATTTAACTTATTGTCTATCACTACTCCTATATCCTTTTCTGCATTCACTTCCTCCATCGCTTCATACATACTGTATCCTACCTTGTCTATCTTGCTGGTCCCAATCCGCATGTACTTGCATTTTTTTGGATGAAAAGGCATTAACCAATGCTCAGACCATCCCTTCATGCCCTCCACATCTCCTTGAAGCAAACCCATATCTTCCTTACTCCTCACTCTTCTATACAGTTTAGTGTCATCCGCATACAGGTATACCTCACTTCCATTAGTTATAACTTCAGGCAAGTCGTTGATAAATATAACGAACAGCAGTGGTCCCAACACAGATCCCTGAGGTACCCCACTTGTAATTTCCCTCCACCCCGAGCCTATTCCATTCACCAGTACCCTCTGTCTCCGATCTTTCAGGAAGGCTTCTATCCATTTCACACATTTCTCCCCTATATTATAGCTTCTAACTTTCTCTATTAACCTTTTATGTGGGACCTTATCGAAGGCCTTCATAAAATCGCAATATACCACGTCTATTACATCACCATCTTCTAGAATTTGCATCCAATCATCTACCACCTTAATTAGCTGTAGTACCGTCGACCTCCCTGGCAAGAATCCGAACTGTCTCCCACTGAAAAGTTGGTTTGAGTTCATATGATCCATTATTCCTTCTCTAATTACCGTTTCCATTAGTTTACACACAACACTTGTCAAACTGACTGGTCTATAATTCCCTGGGTCATTTCTCTTTCCCTTCTTAAATATAGCTGTTATGTTCGCCTCTCTCCAGTCCATCGGGATTTGTCCTGTATTAAACGATACCTCAAATAACATTTTCAATGGCTCTACTAACATCTCCCCTCCTTCCTTTATGATTCTTGGGTGTATCCCATCTGGTCCCGGAGACTTACTTCTGTTCATTTTTTCTATAGCCCTTCTTATTCTAGCATGGGAAAACTCTATTAATTCTAGTGCCGGTGCCTGTTTGATGGGAATAGTAGGCACTGCATCCTCCGACTCCACTGTTAGTACCCCCCCAAAGTATTTCCCCAGCACCTCTGCTTTCTCCTTATCAGTCTCCGCTCTACTCCCATCATTCAACCCCCCTACCAGCTCTGGGATCCCTACTCTTCTTGTTAACTTTTCCTGAATGTACTTCCAGAATATTTTTGGATTATCCTTCACATTTCTAGCTATCTCTCTCTCCCTCTACTTTACCCCCCTCCTTGTTTCCCACCTTATTTTATTGTTTATTTGTCTGCGTTCCAGATCCACTTCTTTAGCCTCTATACTAGACCCCCTGTTCTTTTTTAACAATTTTAATCTTTCCCACAATCGTTTCTTTCTTCTAATCAATATCCAAAGCTTTCTTTTCATTGGCAATTCTGGGTTAGTTCTTTTCCTCAATTTTGTTTTATCCTTATATTCCCTTACTGGTACACTTTTGGATACAGCATTCTCCAGTTTGACTCTAATTTTCCTCCACATTCCTTCAGCGTCTTCACCATTCAAGTATTCCCCCCAGTCAATGTCCAGACACCGTCTCAGCAGCTCATAATCTGCTCTATCATACATGTATATTTTTCTATTGCTTCTATTATCCCTCTCTGATTTAATGTTACAACTAAAGCTTATACAGGCATGGTCACTACGACCTATAGGGCTAACCACATTAACATGTTCCACTATATCCTCTTCATTGCTAAAAATCAAATCAAGTACACTCCCCTGCGTCCCATCTCTATATCTTGTCATCTCTACAATATGTTCCGTTAAAAAACAATCTCTCACTTTCTCTATAAACTTATTTTCCAGGCTACCCTGTCCCGCTGGAGTAGTACAATTTGCCCAGTTGATCCTTGGCAAATTGAAATCTCCAATCAAAATTTTATATTTGTTCTCTCTATTATCTATCTCCTCCATTGCTTTCAGTAGGTTATCATCCTCTCCCCTGCTATTATTTGGGCTTCTATATAATTATAGAGGCAATTAGAATTGACCCTCTTACACATTTTACTTCAATACACAAATACTCACAATACTGCTGTCTCATATCCACCTCATTAACCTTGAGCTCTTTTCTTACATAAATAAACAGTCCTCTTCCAACCTCTGCTCTAATAGCATTTCTCTCATATAACTCCAAACCCTCCAAACTATATTCCACCAGTTCCCTTTCAATTCTAGCATTTTTTGGTCTTACTTCCTGTAGGGCTATGACATCAGGTTTTTCCTCTTCATCCTGCAACCTACATATCAGTTCTCTTTTCTTGTCCTGGGTAAACACATCCACATTACTAAACATAATCCTTAATCCATCTACCATTCCTTCAGCAATTACACCATCCCGCTCCTCCAGTCCGTACCCTACTCCCCCGTTAGCACTACTGGATCTGCCTCTTTGTCTCCTGTCTCTCCCTGTGACACCTCCACCCCGTTCTCCTCCTCCGTCACAACTCCCATCACATTCTCTCCCCTCCCTTCTACTCCTATAAACCACTTCCTCACTTTTCCGTCCCTCACTCTCCAGTAAAAAATTCTCTTATCCTCCTCATCCAACTTTCCATTATTTTCATCAGCCTTTTCTTGTAATTCCTTAATTTTTTTTCCTTTGTTCTATACTCAAATCCTTCTTTAGTCTTATGTGTTTCAGTTTATCATTTGTATTTAGCCTCCAACTAAAATTTGTCACAGTCTCCGCCACTACCCTAGTTTTAAACTGTACCCTTATAGGTCTCATCTCTCCCCTTTTATATCTACCTATCCTACTGACCTCCTCCACCTGCCCTTCCCATCCATATTTGTCCTCATCCACACCTTTCAAGACCTCCTTCACTGTCTCCATATCCCTCACTTTTCTCACTCCATTATCATTCATATGAGTCTCTATATCTCCATACAAGATTACACCCCTATCCCTGTCCATGGCCTCCCTCACGACACTCTCCTTGTTCTTCATGACCCCTACAACTGCACTCTCAAAACTTTTTTTGGTCATATTCATTTCTTCCTTTTGCTCTTTCATAATATCCTCCAAATCCTTGACTTTTTGTTTACCTACCACCGTCCATGCAGTCGACTCCTTTACTTCCGTGAAACGTCCTTCGTATTCCTTCAGCTGCTCCTTCAATGCCATATTCTCTGCTCCCAGTTCATCTACCCTTTTCAATACCATCTCTAGGCTCTCATTAACTGCCAAAATAGGCCTGCATTCACTTCCTTCACTAGGCCTATTCCCTTCCCCACCTGTCACACCACACATTACACACAGTGCCTTAACTTTCTCACCAATATCCCCCTTCCATTTCTCCGACAACTTGTCTATTTTGACTGCTATGCCGTCATCCCAATTGCGGTTAAAAAAGAAAACGTCTAGTCTACTCCTAACTTGCTCTAGGAGACGTTGTACATTAACCAAAACTACCACCGAAGGTGAAAAATGCATAGAAGAGAAGAAAAAGGGATTTACCTGAGTAACAGCTGACAGACCATACCGTCTTCTGTCCATGTTGACACCTGGTCGAATCTGAGCGCATGCGCCCCTTTCCAAGCATCATTTTCACCCGCGCCCTCATATGATTCAGACGTCTCTGCCTTGTGTTCTTCCATCCACCCTGTCACCGGCATTTTTCGGCTTCTTCAGCCTTCTTTTATGTTAGACAGATGCTACGTGGTTTAGGGCACACGTGAAATGGGCTCCAGAATGTTTCATATGGAGGTCGCGTGTGGAAATAGTCTACCGGACGTTCGTGGGCTGCTTGGCGTCCTCCGTCTATGTTTTTAAGTTTCTTTCTCTTTTCATATTGTCTTTTCTGTTAACTGGGCATAGTTTTAGCTTATTTATAGCCTAGCTTGTTTCTCATTCAGGTTTGACTATGCCCAATTGAGTTTTCAGATTTTCATAGCCTAGGTGTTTACGTTCGGGTAAAATTCAAAAATCACTGGGGGCCTTGCTTTATTTGTAATGTCTGTGTCGGTCTTTTTTCATCAGCGTTCTTTCCCGAGTCCCGCCCTTCCGATCCTCCAGAGTGGGTCAGGGCCTGGGCGTGGTGGGTTTTACTCCCCCTTTGGCCTGGTTGGTTGGGCGTTTGTTTCTCGGAAGACACTGTAAAGCTTGTGGGCCCCCATGCACAGCTTTAGAGGAGCCTGCATTTGCTGGCTTGTTTTTACCCTTTACATATCAACTCCATCTTTCGCCCACCTTGTCCTCGTGCCCTTTCATGCAGTTGGCGAGATGTAGCTGTTCTACTAGAGGCTAGCCTGTACCACACTGGACTGGGTTAGGCTAAGGGGGGGTGGCGCTCCCTGCTGTGTCGTCTTGTTTTTCCCAGCTAGAGCCCTCCTCCCCTGCCCTCCCCCTAAAGGCTAGCCTGTACCACACTGGACTGGGTTAGGCTAGTGGGGGGCGACGCTCCCTGCTGCGTCGTCTTGTTTTTTCCAGCTCGAAGGCTTCTTCAGCCTTCTTTTATGTTAGACAGATGCTACGTGGTTTAGGGCACACGTGAAATGGGCTCCAGAATGTTTCATATGGAGGTCGCGTGTGGAAATAGTCTACCGGACGTTCGTGGGCTGCTTGGCGTCCTCCGTCTATGTTTTTAAGTTTCTTTCTCTTTTCATATTGTCTTTTCCGTTAACTGGGCATAGTTTTAGCTTATTTATAGCCTAGCTTGTTTCTCATTCAGGTTTGACTATGCCCAATTGAGTTTTCAGATTTTCATAGCCTAGGTGTTTACGTTCGGGTAAAATTCAAAAATCACTGGGGGCCTTGCTTTATTTGTAATGTCTGTGTCGGTCTTTTTTCATCAGCGTTCTTTCCCGAGTCCCGCCCTTCCGATCCTCCAGAGTGGGTCAGGGCCTGGGCGTGGTGGGTTTTACTCCCCCTTTGGCCTGGTTGGTTGGGCGTTTGTTTCTCGGAAGACACTGTAAAGCTTGTGGGCCCCCATGCACAGCTTTAGAGGAGCCTGCATCTGCTGGCTTGTTTTTACCCTTTACATATCAACTCCATCTTTCGCCCACCTTGTCCTCGTGCCCTTTCATGCAGTTGGCGAGATGTAGCTGTTCTACTAGAGGCTAGCCTGTACCACACTGGACTGGGTTAGGCTAAGGGGGGGTGGCGCTCCCTGCTGTGTCGTCTTGTTTTTCCCAGCTAGAGCCCTCCTCCCCTGCCCTCCCCCTAAAGGCTAGCCTGTACCACACTGGACTGGGTTAGGCTAGTGGGGGGCAATGCTCCCTGCTGCGTCGTCTTGTTTTTTCCAGCTCGAGGGCCCCCCCCCCCCCTATTCGTCGCCGATTTTTAGGGCACGATTTCGGTGGGCATTCATCCTCTTTCATGCACGGTTCAGGGGTACCCTTCAGGGGTCCCTGTTTGTGCAACCACCCTCCATGCCACTGTCTCTTCATGGGCTATGCTCTATCTCTGTAGGTTGGGTGGTTCCTGGGGGATGTGCCTCCTCTCCCCTGGTGTGTCTTCCTTGCCCCCTCCCTTGATCGGTTGAGATGGGTTACTGTTCAAGGAAGACACTGCTCAGCTTGATGGCCTTTCCAAGCTTAGAGATCTTAAGGAGTTGCCCGCATTTTTGCTCAGCTTGAGGGCCAACACACCAGCTTGGAGTTTATAAGAAATACTAAGGGTCCTGGGGGATGTGCCTCCTCTCCCCTGGTGTGTCTTCCTTGCCCCTCCCTTGACCAGTTAAAACGAGTTCCTGATCAAGGAAGACACTGCTCAGCTTGATGGCCATTCCCAAGCTTGGAGATAATAAGGAGATGCTATAGGAGTCCTGGGGGATGTGCCGCCTCTCCCCTGGTGTGTCTTCCTTGCCACCCCTCCCTTGACAGGTTGAGATGGGTATAGTACTGTTCAAGGATGACACTGCTCAGCTTGTAGGCCCTCACACAAGCTTGGAGTTCTTGCTCAGCTTGTTGGCCATCACACAAGCTTGGAGATCATAAGGAGTTGATATAGGAGTCCTGGGGGATGTGCCTCCTCTCCCCTGGTGTGTCTTCCTTGCCACCCCTCATTTGTCAGGTTGAGCTGGGTACAGTACTGTTCAAGGAAGACGCTGCTCAGCTTGTAGGCCCTCACACAAGCTTGGAGACCATGCTCAGCTTGTAGGCCCTCACACAAGCTTGGAGAGCATAAAGCAGGCGTCACACCTAGCCGATTTTAGGCCAAGACTGTCCGCGACCTAAGGGTCGTGGACAGTCTTGGTCTACGTCACCGCGCATCATGGGCCGTCGCCAACATAACAAAGAGGTCGGGATGGGTCTTCACATACCCCCTCAAAAGTTCAACATGCAGAACTTTGAAAATCAAGTCGGTGTGGAGTGAGGTCAAAAAATGGGATGTGAAGGGGACGGGAGGCTGATGGCGTGTGACGGCGCTTGACGGGAAAAGGTAGGCGTCAGTGCGGCGGCACACGGCACCATAAATGAGGTCTGCGTCAGGCGGCGTCACCATAACAACCTGCGGGGATCAGCGGCGGCTTGCGGCGAGCCAACGATGCCCTAACGGTCAATATATAAATAAACGACATACTGTAATTAAATAATTAAATAATAAATATATTATCAATAATAAGTAGGGTTAATCAAAGGTATAGCATATTTATTTAATTAAGGGGGGTGACCTGTTTTTGTTCTGTCCTCTTCTATCTTTCTCTGGCTTGTATCCATTTGGCCCCATTCAGCCTACTGTTTTAAGACGTTTATATATAATAATTATATAAATATAATATATAAATAAACGACATAATTAAATAATTAAATAATAAATATATTATCAATAACCATCAAAATATAAGATTAGGTATATTAATTACAGAAAAAATGAAAAATAACAACATTCAATACATAATTAAATTAAGAATAATAATAAAATAACAAAATTAACTGAAATAATCAGTTAATAATCAGCCGTCCATACTGAAGGGGTCGCCGTCCATCGGCACAGTAATGCATATTGACGCCGCCCTACCTCCTGTCGACGCCGTTCGTCGGGTCGTTGTCAACGCGCTACGCCGCAGATCGGCACTCCAGCGGCGACCTAGGTCTCACCTTCAGTCCTGCATGGGCGCCGCTCTACCCCATCAGGTCGCCGTCAGGCGGCGTGGCCATCCATACTGCGTCCCGTCCAAAACTCCCCCCCCCCAAATCCTTAAGCTCTCCGCCGAAGGTCGGCACTCCTGACCACGACTAAAGGTCGTGGTCAGTCTTGGCTCAAGTCGGCATGGTGTGACGCCTGCTTAAGGAGATGCTAGGATCCTGGGAGATGTGCCTCCTCCCCTGGTGTGTCTTCCTTGCCTCCCCTTACTTGACAGGTTGAGATGGGTACAGTACTGTTCAAGGAAGATAATGCTCAGCTTGTAGGCCCTCACACAAGCTTGGAGAGCATGCTCAGCTTGTAGGCCCTCACACAAGCTTGGAGAGCATACTCAGCTTGTAGGCCCTTACACAAGCTTGAAGATCATGCTCAGCTTATTGGCCCTCACGCAAGCTTGGAGATTATAGGGGATGCCTACTACCTTGCGGCCTGTTTCCCCTAGTGTGTCTTCCTTGCTGCCCCCTCCCTTGACAGGTTGAGATGGGTGATGTTCTTGGAAGACACTGCTCCGCTTGTAGGCCCTCTCCCAAGCTTGGAGTTCATAGGAGATGCCCGCAACCTTGCGGCCTGCTTCGGTGTTGTCTCGGACACTCGATTCACTTTTTCGGCGTGGACCTGGCCTCGCCATGGTCCCGCAATTTTGTGGGTCCCAAAAGGAACAGTGTTCAGATGAGACCAGTCGTAGACCTGTCTCGTTTGAACCAATACATTCACAACACATCGGTCAGGATGCTCACTGTGAATCAAATCAGGCTAACACTTCCGCCGCAAGGTTGGATGTGTTCTCTAGACCTGACTATGCCTATTGGCATGTCCCGGTAAACAAAAGGTTCCAAAATGTCCTCGCTTTGAGGGTCGAGCATCAGACTTATGTCTTTTAAAGAATAATAATAATAATATTTATTCAGTTAGCATTTTACAATGTTGGTACCACATAATATGCTACAAATATGACATGTACCAGCCTTGCATAATTCCAACTAAGGATAGCCCAATAAGGCCGTTAGGCATATTTCCATTGGGGTCCTTGTGGGATTAGGTTAGCTGGGGAAAAAGGGGAGGATAAAAAAAAGTAGATACTTTAGAGAAAGTATTTCTAGAGGGTTATTTTAAGATACCTTACATCCTATAGTAATTATCAGTAATCAGTAATCATTTCAGTTTGTTTTGGCTATCTCTTACATTGTATTTAGTAGTACAGTAGACATAAGCTTGGTGCTCCCTTCTCGCAGCTGTCCGGTTCAGGTGCTCCTTCAAGCTACGTCTGAAGGCATACAGTGTTCTCTTTTCACGGACTGACTGGGGTAGGTCGTTCCAGTCTTTGATGGCAGTGAAGAAGAATGTTAGCTTACCCTGTCCTTGGATTCTCGGGACCGTAAAATTAAACATCCTATTTCTTGTATTAAGTCCACTCCTCTTATTTGCTTTAACAAAATTAATCTTTAAATACTCTGGAGCTCTGTCATAGAATATCTTGAAGGCATTAGTGAGCCTGATTTGTTTGGCCCTGTCAGAGACATTGAGCATACCAAGTGACTGCAGTTGTTCCTGGCCAACATGTGATCTGGGTCCTAGGTTCAGCATGAACCTAACCATTTTATTTTGAGTGACCTGAAGTTTGTGCTGTGCTGATTTAGATGATGCAGAGTACCAGGATGACACAAAATAGTCAAAATTACATTAAACAAGCGCTTGGCATAGGGTCTTTTTGGTCGCCGCTGGCAAGCATCCCACCTGTCTATACAGGTATTTTACACGTGCTCTAAATTTACTCAGGATAGATTCCAAAATTGTTTCACCTGACATAGTCGAGTCCAGTTTTAGTCCGAGATATTTCACTTATGACACTGTTGTTATAGGAATATCATTACAGTTGACCGAGAAGCCCACAATGTCTTTCAGTTTGCGATTTGTTCCACATAAGATGGCTTCTGTCTTGCCCAGGTGAAGAGATAGTCTATGGTCCACTAGCCAATCACTACACGATTCTAGTTCTTTGGAAAGTGAAGCGGCAATACTTATTGGGTCTTTTCCTGAAACCAGAAGCACGCTGTCGTCAGCATACAGTAATAATTTACACGAGACGCTCAGTTCCATGTCGTTCACATAACAGAGCAAGAGTAAGGGACCAAGGATGCTTCCCTGCGGGACCCCACAGTTAATTGGCATAGGATCAGATATATTATCATCAATTTTGACTTGTGTTCTACCACTAAGATAAGATTTAAACCAGTTCACTGACCCAATGCCCATTGCTTGTAGTTTATTACAGAGGATATCATGGTCTACTGTATCAAACGCTTTTTGTAGATCAAGAAGAACCATACCGGTGTAGTTACCTTTAGACATTTCTTTACGAATGTGATCTGTTAAGTGGATGAGACAGGAGTCTGTCGAGTACATGCATCTGAAACCTGATTGAAACTTATAGAATAGATAATTTTCTTTGAGGTAGTGTTCAATTTGGGTGTATACAGCTCTTTCAAGGATTGTTGATACAATACATAATATGCTAACTGGTCTGTAGTTGCCAACATCTAGTTTATTTCCTTTCTTGAATAGAGGGGTTACAATAGCTTCCTTCAGTTCAGCAGGTACAGTGTTGGTGTTAATTGACAGGTTGATGATGTGGGTTAGGGGACCTGCTATACCAATGGCTCCATCTCGTAGAAATTTGGCAGGAATTTTGTCTGGTCCTGTGCTTGTATGTACATTTTGGTTAGAGAGCTCGTCAAATGTGTATTTTGGTGTAACATTTTGCAATCCAAAAGTGTTCGGGTGTATGCCTTTATCCCTGTAGAAATTTCGAAAGGTGGCCGTTGGTGTCGTGTATTTATTGAGAGGTTGCGGTAGGTTCTGTGCAAGTGTGTTTGCTATGGAGGTGAAGAAGGAGTTGAAGTAGGTTGAAATTTGTCGTTTATCGTGGCAAACCTGATCATTAATGTTGAGAGCAATATTAGTGTTAGACGAATCCCTTGCCTTGTTGCTGTAGCCTGTTGTTTTTAAGTGCCTCCATAGTTTTTGGGGGTTATTCTGATATTCCTCTGCCTTACTGTGGAAATAATTGGATTTAGCTGATTTAATTTTCCTGCTTAGTTTATTCCTAGCCCTGTTGAACTCATGTTTCAGACCTTGATCCTGTCTATGTTTCACTAGCCTTTTTAACAGATTGTCTCTGTGTTCCAGAAGGTGTAGTATTTTATTGTTGATCCATGGGTCTGACCCTGCTTTAATTCGTATGTCTTTCAGAGGAGCTATTTCGTCTAGGATATTTGTGATGATGGTTCTGAAGCCAACCCATGCGTCATTAACGTTTGTATTTCCAAACACTGGGAACCAATCTGTATTCCATAAAATGTCCATAAATGTTTCTTTGTTGTAGTTTCTGAGTGACCTTGTTTTAATGACCTTGTGATTCTCTAGGGTAATTTTTGGAGTTTTACTTGTGCAATATGTGACGAAGTGATCACTTATCCCAGTCTGTATAACCCCTGATTGTGATATTTTGTCCTCTCTGTTACAATTTATATGGTCTAATATTGTAGCAGTGTTCTCGGAGATACGTGTGGGGGTTGTGATGAGTTGTTTGTGATTGTGCATTGTCAGTATGTGCCTATATTCTCATACAAGCGTATTATTTCGTTGTTTGTAACACAAGTTAAATTCCCTAGTATAATAGATTCATTCCAGGGGTCTAGTTATGACAAAGTTCGTTCAAATTTGGTCAAGAATTGTGTGTCGTCTGGTGGCCTATAGCACACTCCAATTGTGATGGGTTTTGTCCTAGGCAGGTGTAAGTCAATCCAAAGAGCTTCGTGGTTTTCTACATGGAGGTCGGTCCTAGTTGTGTGTGTGAGGTTGTTTTTTACATACAGACATACTCCTCCCCCTTGTCTATTGCGATCATTACAAACCATATTGAAACCTTGAATGTTTATTTCACCATCGTTTATACTCGAGTCCAGCCAGGTTTCTGTAATTGCAATTATTGAAGCTTTGGCCTTATTAGCTAACAAGTTTATTTCTGACAATTTATGGTACAGTACATTGATCTGGCGTTAATGTGGATAAGATGGAGCCCTTTGTTGGTGAACACTCTGTATTCATCTTTGAATGTGTTCTGGCTGGATTCTGAGTTGTTAATACTTGGGTCATTTACATTAACATTCGGTAATAAATGCAAGGCACACTTATTGCATAAGAATTCACGTTCTTCACTGTTGGTCTTCTTAGAGATGCACTTCATGTGAGCTACAGTTTTACACTTAACACACTTTAGGATCCTTTGTTTTAGTGTTATGAGTGATTCACATATATCACAAATGTTTATAGGATCTTTTATAGCTAATTCCCTACATTTATCGCATTCCACTTCGTTTCTACTAGTAACGTAAGTACATCGATCGTGTACTGTTTCATTACAACTACTACATTGTGAAGTTGTACTCCTTTTGTTGAATCCAATATCGCACACTATACAGTACATTTTTTGTTTTTTTCTATATTCCAACTACTCCCTCTCGGGCATAGGCTGAGAGCCTGTACATTCCACCGCTCAACACGGTGAAGCCCGTGAGGTCTTGTTCCAGTCTGGGGAGTGAGACATGTGAAGCAACCATCATGGCTCGAAGCAGCTCCATCTCTGAAGCGGCCGGTTGCTTCGCCCAAGTGCTTCACCGTCTCACCCTCCAGACTCAGACCCTCACTCTCAGAACGCCACCTATTGAGCAGTGAACTCCCTAGGCATTGTCCCCCTGTAACATATTTTGAATATGGGAATATTCATACAGTGTTATTTAATCAGGGAACAATGAGGGTACTTTTTTGACGTTTCGGTGGGCTTTGTGGTAATGCACTGATACTAGGTACATCACAAATTCAATCCCAATAATATCTTCCCATTGACATATCGGGATTTGAACCCGGGTCCATTGGATTACCAATCCAGTGGCATGACCACTCCACCACACCTCCCCTTTAGTTTCCTTTTACTGTTTATCGTATGTCTGGCGGTGTGGTGATCAGCTGAGCGGCTGGGGTGTGTGCGCGAGAGAGGGGGACAGGGTGTGGCTATGCCTACCCCTTGGCCCACTCCCACCCCTACCTGTAGTTGTTGTCCTTGTTCTTGGCCGTTGTTGCTACTTTATTGTTGATGTTGTTGCGACTGATACCTTCTTTTTTAGCTGTTCTGGTTACATGTTAAGCTACTTGGGTTGCCGATAGTGTTGTGTTGTAGGTTTGGTTGATCAGCTGGGCAGCGGCGTCGTGTTGTAGGTGGAGGGGGAGCACATAAGCCTACTCCTTCGCTCCCTACCTCACCAAGGCACCAAAGCTTGTTGATTTGAACTTTGATGCTAGGGACTGTTGAAATGTCGGTGTCTGCCTTACTTGTTTGGTGGTGAGGTTTCTTCAACGTTGAACTAGGGCCGGGGTTGGTCTCTACATCTCCGCAGCGCGGCGTCTTCCCGATATATGAAATTGACCAGGCAGGAATGGTGACAGAAATGTCCTTTGTGTGCGATTTCTGTGTGACGAGGTCCCTCAATACTTGCTTAGTGTTGACCTGGTACACTACCGGTCCCCTCTGCACCTGCATATCAGCACAGCCCCTCTGGATGTTGAGAAGGATGATACATAGAGAGAGAGCTACGCCCGCCCCTTCATCCCTCCCGCCCTTTGGGTTGAACCTAGCAACGAGAATATTCACCAAATTAGTCCGACAAGCTTTGCTACCACTTTTAAATCAAGGAATCAAGATACTGTGGTACCTAGACGACTGGCTGGTGGTGGCAGATTCCGAGAACAATGCCTCAATCATGTAACACAAATTATAGACCATGTCAAATCCCTAGGGTTCAAGATCAACTTGGCAAAGTCGAATCTTTTCCCAACACGGGTAATTCAGTGGATAGGTCTGGTTTGGGACATAACACATCTCACTCTCAGTCAGAGTGTGGACAATCGGAACAGATTTCGCAGGAAATTGTTTTGTTTTCTCCACAGCCTGACTACCACGAGAAAGACATGGGAGTCCCTAGTCAGCTCTCTCAACTGGATTCAACTTACTGTAAAGTTGGGTCGGTTGAAAGTCAAGAGGTTAATCTTAGAGGGAAACAAACATTTTCCGCTGTTGCCGGCGGGAAAGTTATGGTAAATCCCAACATTAATCCACAACTTCCTAGCGGTTTGGGCGAGGCCGGAAGCATTGCACTCAATCATGACATGGACATCTCCTCCACCTACGGTTTGGGTAGATACGGATGCGTCAGGGACAATAGGCTGGGGTTATCAGTCAAGCCTCGGTCATTAGGGTCAAGGGCTTTGGTCCCAATCCAAGGAGTATCACATAAATACAAAACAATTACTAGTTTCCTTAATTTTCCTGCAGGCGCACAGTTACACTTTACAGGGAAAATCAATAGCCTTTCGAATGGACAATCTGAATGCAGTTTCATTCATTCAGAAGCAAGGGTAAACAAGGTTTCGAACGTTGCTAGGGTTGTCGGAAAAGATTTTTGTTCTAGCCGAAAAGCTGAACATTCATCGTCACGCATCATATCTGCCGGGCGTGGCAAATGTCTGGGCAGACGCTCTGTCACGGAGACAGAGCACAATTGTAGAATGGTCACTCAAGCAAAACATCTTCAACCAGATGATTTCAGAACCCTACCATCCACAAGTGGACTTGTTCGCGTCCGAGGGAAATCACAAAATCCTCTCTACCTAACCCGCCGGAGGATGACTCGAGCGGAGGGTCCAGACCCATTGATGGAGGATTGGAACAAGTGGAATTCCATATATCTGTTTCCGCCTCCAGACGCTTCACTCATGTGTCAAGTAGTTCACAAACTACAGGATTATCAGGACGTAGTCTCGCTAATGGCGCCTCTGTGGCCGGCTCAAGTGTGGTATTCCCAGTTGAAGACGTGGTGCGAGAACCCGGTGTCACTTCCGATCTCGTACTTCCACTTAGAGACAATTGGAAACCTCAAGACCTCACTGACTTTTGCATTATGGATATTCAAAAGGCTAAATGGTTAAATACCTATGGTGAAAGTGTATCTAATAATTTATGAATCAGTACACTTCTTCAACCAGACGCCAATACCAGTCTCATTGGAAATCATTTATGACTTAGATAGTGGAAACTGTTCAAACTGATGCATCAGTAGCTTTAATATTTAAATACCTTGATTACCTATTTGAATATAAACGATTGTCAGTAGTAACACTTAAGAACCATTTGACAGCAATCAGAATCCCCTTTTGTGATTTAACCGGGCTATCTGTACCGCAAGCGGAGGAGAAAGGTTTCATGAGGGCATGTTTTAAGCTTCGTCAGCTCATACCTACCTGGTCGCTGGACAAAGCTTTGTCTTTACTTTATTCTCGGAAATAAAGTCACAATCCAAATTTTGATGAAATCTTAAAGAAGGCTGTGTTCTTTATGACTTTGGCTACAGGAAACCGGGTATCAGAGCTGGCGGCGATGAGCAACGAACCTAATTGTCTCAGGTTTGGACGACGCAATGTAGATGTGCAAATTGCGCCGTCTCCTACTTTTATCGCCAAGAATGAGCATAGCGATCAAGTTTTTTCTGCTTTTACGATCCCAGCTCTAAAAAGAGGGGATAAGCTTCATAAGTTATGTCCAGTGCAATCTCTGATTAAGTTAATGGGAGTGTCCAGGCCTAATCAACCAGGAGCTCTCTGGGTTAACAGCACAGGTAAGCACGTTACAAAAAGAAAGTTAGCCTCCCTGATATTGGAAGTCATTAAAGAAAGTAACTCCAGCATAGTGGGTAGAACTCATGACATAAGGAAATGGGCAGTCTTTTTATTAAGGTTCCTAAAGAATTTCTCGGTAGATGACATTGCTGACACACAGCTATGGGCATCTAACCACACTTTTTTGACGCGATACCTGTCTGTTGCCCTGGATAGGCCAAGTCTCACCTGTGTAGCATTACGACAAAGGGTCTGAATGGTCAAGTGCTGTTAGAATTAAGGATAATTTTAAGAGTGAAAATGGAGGGGGATACTGGAGAGCTGACCGCCAGCCCCTCTGCCGGAGAATGTGATATATGTACAAAGGTTGTGATGCACTTAATGTCATTGAACTGGTTTTACAGTTCCATAATTATAGTTTTCTTTTTCAGATACATAAATAGTATACAAAGACAGTATACAAGACTATGTGATATTATCATTATGTAGACTGGTTTTACAGTCCTAGAATGTCTTCAGTTGTTGTTGTTGTTGTTGTTTTTCCCCAAGCTGCCTGGCCAAACAGCCCCATAGCCCTGAGCAAGGCCAAGGCCATAACTGAGTGCCCCCACAGAACCCTCCCTGCTGACCACAATAAAGCCTGGGTGACCGAAGCCACTCCATGGCGGGGAGCTGAGGAGGGTGCCATAAAGCCCGGGAAATCAAAGCCACACCCAGGGCCCTGTGCCCCTCAGCAATTATGAAGAGAAAGTTGAGGGGCAAAGGAAAAAGGTGACGCTTTGGCTTCCAATCTTGGTAGATTGGGAGGTCAATCCACGGAAGAGACGCCGTCACTTGAGATCTAGAAAATATATAAGTAAGAGGAACAGTCAGAGTAAGCTATGGGTATGGCAGAGATCACTCAGTTCTCACTCTGATAGACCAGCCTATCACCACTTGACTAGAACCCAATCCTCTCAGCATCAGCTAGGAAAGGCACTAGAAAGCCACCTTTGGCGGGGGGATAGCTCCCCTATTTCAACCCCTTTCGGGGTTGGGCACCCGCCCAGAATGTCTTCAGTTTTTAGACATATTGTATAGGAATACAGTGAATTTTAAGGAGAAATGTTTGTATGTGATAAGACACAACCAAATAATCTTGTACCTGTCAGTACTCAGACTAGTCAGAGTCAGGAGTATCATATTTTTGTAGAATTATTCATAACAAACATATATTGTTTGATTGTAAGAATGTTGGATACATATATTATCTATAGATACATGTACCTATGAGGTATTGTACAAGCAGGTCTTCTTTGAAGTGCGCAGCCTGCTTTCTTTTCCTGTTTTTCTATAAAGTATTTTGTATGAACAAAATAAAGTTAAGAATGCTAGTTTTGGGTGTTTTACTCAACCTGTTTTTTATTTGTTAGTGGTTTGATATTGTCACAAATGTCCCCCTCCAATCTTCGAGATATCAGGCATATCGTCAATGATGAAGGGGCCACTAATAAATTATAGGTTTGATTCCCGGAGGGAAGAAAGAAAACCTAATATTTAGTAGTGGCCCCGGAATCATTGACAACGTGGGCCCTCCCTTCCATCCCCTTCCCATTCATTGATGTTTTTAAGTTAATCTTGATATAAGCATTGAAGAACGAGAATGACGCTACGGATCAGCGTCTGGGAATAAACGGGCAAAACATCCACAAGTTGGGAAGCTTGGTTATAGTAGTTCTTATATTAATTTTTCTTTTTTATAATTTACAAACTTTTTTCGTAGTGAGTACCCGATCATAAGGACGATTCCGTAAGAGAATTAGCGTACCCTTACGATGCTGTCTCTCTGTGGCGGGTGTTTTAAACATGTGGCGCAAGGGTTTAAAAGAGTGCCATTATGTAATAGGCATATCGTCAATGATGAAGGGGCCACTACTAAATATTAGGTTTTCTTTCTTCTCTCCGGGAATCAAACCTATAATGTATCAATATGCATTAACCTGGGGCTACAGTATATTATAGAATTTTATTTGGGTTTTGTGACAAATTTATTTTGAATTTTGAAACGTACAAAAGAATTGATGCCAATCCTGACCATGAAAAGAATGCCTCTCCCCCTGAAGGGAAAGGTGTATGCCTCATGTGTTAGAAGTGCAATGACGTATGCCTCAGAAACATGGGCCGTTAAAGTAGAGGATGTCAACAGAATGGAGCGTAATGAGATGAGAATGGTGAGATGGATGTGTGGGGCCAGGCTACAGGATAGAATAACAAATGTTGAGCTGAGGAGACGTTTAGGTATAAAGAGTATTAGCGAGGTGATGCGTACAAGTAGACTGGGATGGTATGGACATGTGGAGAGAATGGATGAACAAAATTGGGTGAAAAAATGCAGGTCTGTGATTGTGGAGGGAGCTGCACCAAGGGGTGGACCGAGGAAGACCTGGGATCGGACTATACGCGCCGATCTCAAATCCAAGAACTTGACAAGTGAAGCAGCCCTTAACAGGGTTGCCTGGAACGCCGCCATTAGGACAAGAGACTGAAACTGCACTTATGTGTGGAACACCCAGTCTTAAAATTTTATGTATCTTTATGTATGACAGATAGGTACACCATGCAACATAATTTTAGATAAATAAATATCATACATTATATCCTGCAACACGCATCTTTGACTTCCTTTACCACTGCACTGCACACATTTTCCTACCACAAATTTGTCTACATTTGGCTGCAAAGGAGGTATTCCAAGTTGGAGGATGGCATCCAAGTGTGTGTCTGTAATATTAGTTTGGTACTTGGATTTATTCCTCTTCATCCGAGAGAATGACTGTTCACAGAAATAAGTACTTCCAAACTGAACAGCCCAACAGCATACATTGTGATTGAATTCATAAGATTTAGGCACAAAGGCCAAGCACTGGGACATACATTGTGATGAATATGTGGTAGCTTTTCTCTTCCTACTCTCGGATAAAACTCAACAAGAATTTGATTGGAAATTAATCCTTGGATAGCAGAGTGGACAGTGTGGTAATCCCGACACTGACTTACGGAAGCGAAGCATGGACGTTGGTTGAGAGACTCAGACCAAGAGTGAGAGCAGTGGAAATGAATTACTTAAGGAGTGCGTGCAGAGTTACATGGAGGGATAGACAGACTAATGAGGAAGTAAGAAGGAGGTGTGGTGTGGAGGTAGATGTGCTGGAAAGTGTGAAAAGGAACAACTTGAGATGGTTCGGCCATATGGAACGTATGGAAAGCGAGAGAATGACTAAGAGGGTGTACGAGAGCGAGGTGGAGGGACAGAGGGGGAGAGGTAGACCGAATATGAGGTGGAAGGATGGAGTGAGGAACTACATGAACGAAGGCGGTGCTGGTTGGGGGGAGGGGCGTCGACTGACTGGGGACAGAGGTGCATGGGGGCGGTTCGTTCGTGGCCACCCCTTCGGGGATCACGGCGTCAGGCAATAGATAGATAGATAGATAGCAGAGTTGGCCTGAATGTCAAGTATTTCCAGCTTCATAGCTACATCACTAAACTCCCCAGCATTCACATGAAAGAGGTTTTCAAACAAAGATAGGCTGTGTTCTCTTCCATGAAGATCTTGGAAGCCCTTCTCAAAATCTACTTTCAAGTCTTCACAATGCTTGGCAAATCTAAAGTAGTCTGGTTGTGTCACAGATTCACAAAGAACTGACTGTATTGCTTTAAATTGCAAAATATTCCGTAAAACAAGCAGAGAGAGAGAGAGAGAGTCAGTCTGGAAGGCAGATAAACCGATTATTTATAATTTTAGTTTACAAATGTAGCCTACAATGCTCAAAAACAAATTAAAAATATATATTTGCATAAAACCACCCACACGACATAAGCCTAAACACGTAACGCTGTATCCTTCAATAAGAAAGTCTTGCACAAGGTGTTGGTTACCGGTTTTGAGTATTCCCTACTTTTATTTCAAAGGTAATCCTTAAGTCTGTATATATTTAGTTATAGTTTGGTTAACTGAGCAATTAAAAAGCGAAGTATAACTCACGATTTCGCTACAGAAGTGGCGTGATTTTATCAGTGTAGTGAAGTCGTACACCGCTTCTCCGTGTTTTTTTGTTTAAACGTTTGGCGGCTCATGCGTTCAGATACCAGCAATGGTTGTGTCTTCAGTTTTAAACAGATTCGTTATATTTATATATACAGTACAAATATTCCCTTTACAAAAACAATATTATAAGCATTTAACTTAGATTAAAGTATTACCATTATGAATAATAGGTAATATATGAAGTTTCTGTCTCCTAAAAATATTATAATTTCACGGTCAATTAAATCTTACTGTTGTCTCGCGGGCCACTTATTCTTACAGTTTCTTACAGTAGATCCTCTGGAAAAAGGCAAACTAGGCCTGTGTATCCAGCTCAGTACCAGTACTTGCACTGCTGCGGTCGTTCACGGTGTTGGCGGCGGCGGTAGCAGACGCAACATTTTTACTATTCTGTACAGTATTTTGTTTTATAATCAAACTTCAAATCTTGTCTTCCCCATGCTTTATCAAGATTACTTTCAAACTCCCTTATTGATTCGGAATCGACTACATACGGGGCAGTGCGTTCCACTCATTTACCACTCTATCACAAAATGAGTTCTTTGCCTTCTCAAGCCTATTTCTTTCTTTGTAAATTTTCTTTGAGTGTCCTCTCGTATTTCCCTCCCGCATCAAGAAGATACCTTCACACACATCCTCATCATACTTTCCTGACACTATCTTAAAAGTCTCTATCATATCCCCTCTCTTTCTCCTATATGCCAGTGTCGGAAGCCCCAGTGTCCTCAACCTCTGCTCATAGCCCGCGTTCTTCAACGTTGGTACTAGCTTGCTAGCTCTCCTCTGCACTTTCTCCACTGCTTCTATATCCTTTACCATATATGGAGCCCACACCTGGTTCACATATTCCAGGTGCGGCCTAACCAGCGCTGTATAGAGATTCCTGAAGATTTCTTCGTCAAGTGACACAAATGTCCTTATCAGCCCTACAATTCTATTGGCTTTGTTTATCTTTTCCGCTAAATGTTCTGAGAAATTTAACTTATTGTCTATCACTACTCCTATATCCTTTTCTGCATTCACTTCCTCCATCGCTTCATACATACAGTACTGTATCCTACCTTGTCCCTACCTTGTCTATCTTGCTTGTCCCAATCTGCATGTACTTACATTTTTTTTTGATGAAAAGGCATTAACCAATGTTCAGACCATCCCTTCATGCCCTCCACATCTCCTTGAAGCAAACCCACATCTTCCTTACTCCTCACTCTTCTATACAGCTTAGTGTCATCCGCATACAGGTATATCTCACTTCCATTAGTTATAACTTCAGGTAAGTCGTTGATAAATATAACGAACAGTAGTGGTCCCAACACAGATCCCTGAGTAACCCCACTTGTAATTTCCCTCCACCCCGAGCCTATTCCATTCACCAGCACCCTCTGTCTCCGATCTTTCAGGAAGGCTTCTACCCATTTCACACATTTCTTCCCTATTTTATAGCTTCTAACTTTCTCTATTAACCTTTTATGTGGGACCTTATCGAAGGCCTTCATAAAATCACAATATACCACGTCTATTACATCACCATCCTCTAGAATTTGCATCCAATCATCTACCACCTTAATTAGCTGTAGTACCGTCGACCTCCCCGGCAAGAATCCAAACTGTCTCCCACTGAAAAGTTGGTTTGATTTCATATGCTCCATTATTCTTTCTCTAATTACCGTTTCCATTAGTTTACACACAACACTTGTCAAACTGACTGGTCTATAATTTCCTGGGTCATTTCTCTTGCCCTTCTTAAATATAGCTGTTATGTTCGCCTCTCTCCAGTCCATCGGGATTTGTCCTGTATTAAATGACCATCCCGAGGGCCACATTTGGCCCGCGGGCCACGAGTTTGACACCCCTGGTCTAATCTATAAGCCAACATTGACCATTATCATCATACTATTTTGATGACCATGTTCCCTAGTTATTAAAGGTGAACTACAGGAATGAACGAAAAAACAAATATCAAACAAATATCAAACAAATATCAAAACAGGATCATAACTTGGCATGAATATACTGTAATATGTATATGGGCAATATCGATATAATTCCATTAAACTCCAGACAAAAATACTAATATATAACGTCGTTGGCATTCTCGGCGATCAGCTGGACGAGTTCAGCTAATCGGGAGTGACGACATTGTATAGAGAGGCAGTTTGTAAACAACACATGCAGTCCTGGACTGTCAGGTCTGTTTTTCGTAATTAATACCTTTCAATTCAATACTCAAGCTCTGCAAAACATCGAACAAGGTCCTGAAGATGTGGTGCACATCAAGCAATAATCCAATCTTGCTAACAATAAACATACAGGCAGTGTTTTTATAACGTTTATCCTGGTCCAGAGTTAAGGGAGGTCGCTTGTAAGGCCTATTTCTTGATGATAGTATCGTTTTCCGTTAATTTTATATATCGCAGTCGCGGCAGTCCCTTGACCAGATAGTGATTACGCCAAATGTTAAGCTGTAAACATGCATACAATTTATAAGAGTTTCTCACATAAAAAAAACCCCACAGATTCACCCATTTCCCATGTCGAGTGTTCACGCCATTCCATCCTATGACGTCATGGTAAACACGCCAGTTCTTGCCACATAACTTAGATAAGCTATATTTCAATGTTAGGACACATTGATGAAAGTTCTTCAGTATCATATCCCTAAAACCAAGCAGATCCCAATGGGTATTGTAGTTTGAATAGGTTTCATCTCTGGAATTCACCTTTAAGAATAAAAACTTGTGTAATCATTGCTTTTGTTTTATGCCTGTTGTTTATGTGGTAACTTGGGGAAATAAGGTCAGTCCTCGCCCAGTCGAGAGTTCTTAATTGAAGATAACTGCATATTCCCAGTCCGGGAATCGCAATCAGAATATATTACATTTCTTAGAAACGTGGCATAACAGGATGTATATGCGATACCTAATCTAGTTTTGAAAGAGCCAACCAGATACAATAAAGATATCAGAAAAATATGTCCCCTTGAGTGTAAACGGTCTCTAGACCTACCTGAGTTGTTGTTTCTGCAACCTCTCTGTCAAAGAGATGTTGATGAAGACTGCCCTCCGGACTCCTTATCTCATATCTGACTATGATTCCCTCTGGTTCTGTAGGTTCACCCCACTTCAGAGTCAGGCTGGTCAAGGTTATCATCTCTGCTGTCAGGTTAGTCACCAGGCTGGGCTCTGCCAAGCAGGGTAAAATATAATAATAATAATAATAATACAAAAAAATAATAATATATATATATATATATATATATATATATATATATATATATATGAATAAAGTAGACATGCCGTTTTGCCCAAAATCAAAACGTCATACCCAATTCTGCGATGGGTCACCATCATCACTACTATACTGTAGGTAGCACCAACGAACTTGACATAATCTGGACCCCTTAACTTCTTATAACTCAAAATAAATGAAAGTAATCGGGTTGACATTTATATCATTTGGGAAGAGTCCACCAGGAAATAGGTGTGGAAATTTACAGCCAGGTTGCTCAAGGTCCTTTTGAATTACGAAGAGGTCAGGGATCGAGATAATTGTCAAGTTCGTTGGCGCTACCTATAGTCACTATCACCATTACTATCATCAGCACTACTATTAGTATAATCATCATCACTACTATTCTCACCATCATCACTACTACTGTCACCATCACTACAACTTTCACCATCATCAGTACTACTCACCATCATCCCTAATACTGTCACCATCATCACTACTGTCATCATTATCACTACAACTATCACCATCTTACAATCATCATTACGGCTGTCACCATCATCACTACTACTAATACTGTCACCATCATATCTACTAATGTCATCATCATCACTACAACCATCATCACTACTATCACCATAATCCCCATTATTACTACCATCACTTCTAATGTCAACTAAACTAACTTAACCTAACAAATGCGGCGAGTTGTTTTCAGGGCGTCATCTCCAGTAACCATCACTAACATCACCACTACTTTCACCATCATCACTACTACTATCACCATCATCACTGCTACTATCACAATCACGACTACCCTAACTACCATAATAACATCATCATCACTACTGGCAATATCATAACTGCTACCATAATTGTATGGGCCAATAGGTTTTCTGCAGATTTCCATTTTTCTTAAGTTTTCTTATAATCACCACAACTATCATTACGGTACTACACTCAGACACAATATCGTCACCACTACAGATCATCACCGCCATGACAAATACTATCACAATTACCAACACCATCACTACAAATACCATAATCACCATTATCATCACATCTGTGATGTGTGGCGTTCTGTGATGATAGTTGTGGTGATTATAAGAAAACAAGAACAATGGAAATCTGCAGAAGGCCTATTGGCCCATACGATTATGGTACACACACAGAACGCCATCATCATTGCTGCCACAGAAGAATGTTAGAGGGGGGTATCCATCGGGTGGGGGTTGGGGGGTCCGGAGTTGAGGGGGTCAGGGGGCAAAACCATATTTTTGACCTAAAATCATAACTATTGCACAAATTCAAAAACAAATTTATGACTGACCGTCACATTCACGCACCGAATGTTCGTGTGAAGTTTGATGAAAATACGTCGCCGTCACATTCACGCACCGAATGTTCGTGTGAAGTTTGATGAAAATACGTCGAACGGTCTAGGAGTTTTCGGACAGACATTTCGGCCGGCATGGTACCACTATACGGGGGGGCGATACCTCTCTGCTTACGCAGAGTTGATAAAGTAGACGTGCAGAGAGAAGTCGTCTGTGTTTTCCCGCCCATAGTTCATCCCGTTTCGTCTGTCCATTGCAAGGACAGTTCCATACTTCTGCTACCTATATTAATTTCATGAGGCTAGCACAACACTTGAATTTCCTAATATTAATCATATGTATTACACAGATAACATAGACATTCGTATTTACTCATTTTCTTCCATTTGTTTTTTATTGATATAAAATTAAAGGAATCGAACATTCCACAGTACAGTCGGACCAGCTGCTGTCCATATAAACACAAATTATTGCAAGTTATTTGGCAGCTACATGATGCTGCAATCACTAGCTATTATGTTAACTGCATAATCATTGTGTAGACTATTTATTTAATGCATAATGAAGCATTTTATCACAGATAAGACACCTTAGGCCCGAGAGTGAGGATAATATTTTACGGCCAATCACGCACACGGCCCCTCAGCGAGGATGATGCTTAGATAGCCTATCACGGGCGACATTACAAACCTCCACTAGGTGCCAGGTGCACAGCTCACCTGAACGGAGTATAGTACTGTCACCATCATATCTACTACTGTCATCATCATCACAACCATCATTATCACACAACTACAACCATCATCATTACTATTATCACCATCATCACTACTACGGGGAAGAGCAATACGGGGTAAATACGGGGAAGAGCAAGGTTATGGTCTTCGAAAGGGGTGAAGTCACAGAGTGTGAGGTGAAGCTGAACGGTCAGGCTATGGAGATCGTCAACTCTTTTAAGTATCTGGGCAGTGTGTTGAGTAAAGATGGGACTATGGATGAAGAGGTGCGGGAGAGGGTACAACAGGGGAAGAGGGTTGTAGGAACGCTAAAAGCAGTAACAAGAAATAGGGTGGTCAGTATGGAAGTGAAGAAGTCCTTGCATGACAGTGTGGTAATCCCGACACTGACTTACGGAAGCGAAGCATGGACGTTGGTTGAGAGACTCAGACCAAGAGTGAGAGCAGTGGAAATGAATTACTTAAGGAGTGCGTGCGGAGTTACATGGAGGGATAGACAGACTAATGAGGAAGTAAGAAGGAGGTGTGGTGTGGAGGTAGATGTGCTGGAAAGTGTGAAAAGGAACAACTTGAGATGGTTCGGCCATATGGAACGTATGGAAAGCGAGAGAATGACTAAGAGGGTGTACGAGAGCGAGGTGGAGGGACAGAGGGGGAGAGGTAGACCGAATATGAGGTGGAAGGATGGAGTGAGGAACTACATGAACGAAGGCGGTGCTGGTTGGGGGGAGGGGCGTCGACTGACTGGGGACAGAGGTGCATGGGGGCGGTTCGTTCGTGGCCACCCCTTCGGGGATCACGGCGTCAGGCAATAGATAGATAGATAGATAGATCACTACTACTACCCCTGGGGTATCCTGGGGGTAAGGGATTTGAATATGCCCCACATGCCTTCTGCGTGTCGTAAAAGGCGACTAAAGAGGTTAGGTCAGTGGGCTTGCGACCCCCACCCGTGAAAAATATTTAAGCAACGAAAAACGAACAAACAGCCTCGGATGCGGACGGACCCTGTGTTGATGAACCCTGACCGACTATGGACAATCTTAGAATAGCAACATGGAATGTGAGAGGCATGAATGATGACACAAAAGAGAGAGGTCCTGGAAGTGTTAGTGAATGCCAGGCTGGATGTATGTGGAATGACGGAGACCAAATGGAGGGGTACAGATGTGGGAGTGTGGAATGGGTGTGTGTGCTGGAGTGAGTAAGGGAGCAGCGAGAGAAGGTAGGTTGTTCCAGTCTTTGATGGCAGTGAAGAAGAATGTTAGTTTACCCTCTCCTTGGATTCTCGGAACCATAAAATTATACATCCTATTCCGTGTATTGTGTCCATTCCTTTCATTTGCTTTAACAAAATTACTCTTTAATTAACCCTCCAGCCCCAGAAGGGCTCTTGAACGCCCATAAAAAACACACCCGAGCTACCCGGAAGGGCCCTTAAAGACCCATGAGCTCAAAGCCTGTAAACTTGGTGTGCGAGGCGTCGGTCCGACGCATGTAAACAACAGCCGGCTGGACCGACGCCCCGCATCTCCGGCCACAAGAAGGAGTGCGTCGCTTGTTCGTGTGTGCCTGTATGTTATTGTTAAGTATCGAAAAGTAGTGTAAAGTGGCTGTTTTTGCCATAAAGTTATCTCCAATGAAATCATCATCACAACTGAACCAGTTGACTTAGAGAGCTCTACTTAACACCATTCTACAGGTACGAAACACATCTACGCTTGGAGATGCGCGGGAATGCGGAAGCAGTCAGAATAACAAAGAAACGGTATCCTAGGCGTAGAAGTTTTTCGGCCAAAACACCCGGGTTTCGGTATGGAATACATAGCCGGGGCTGGAGGGTTAAATACTCTGGAGCCCTATCATAAAATATGTTGAAGGCATTAATGAGTCTGATTTATTTGGCCCTGTCAGACATTGAGCATACCAAGTGACTGAAGTTGTTCCTGGCCAACATGCGATCTGGGTCCTAGGTTCAGCATGAAACTAATAATTTTATTTTGAGTGACCGGAAGTTTGTGCTTTGCTGATTGAGATGATGCAGAGTACCAGGATGACACAGAATAGTCAAAATGATATTGAACAAGCGCTTGGCATAGGGTGTAGTGATGACTTTGTATTGTAGTGATGACTTTACTGTAGTTATTATTTTACTGTAGTGATGACTTAACTGTAGTGATACTATGTATTGTAGTGATAACTGTACTGTTGTGATGACTTTACTGTAGTGATGTCTATGTATTGTAGAGATGACTATGTATTGTAGAGATGACTATGTATTGTAGTGATGATTTTAATGTAGTGATGACTTAATTGATAGTGATGATTTTAGTGTTGTTAACGTTATAACAAAACAAATAACAATACTTACTGCCTTCCTGGGTTGTAGCGGAAACTTGGACCGAGCTGCTACATTGTTCAACATTCTTGTTCTTGGCATATACCTAGAAAAAAAAAGGAATATGGGAAAGAATTGTCGTAACCGCATGTTATTTAGTTCATAAATCGAAAATATATACTTTTACCTTCTAGCTTCTACATACCTGAAGCATACATTTTGAAAATAAGGACATTCAATGGGTTCAAAGGAAATTAGACTGGTTTATTTAAAGAATTGATTTGGACTTATACTCTTTGTTATTATTATTATTATTATATGAGATGCCGAAGTCTCCAACCAGGGTGCAGAAACACCATCAAGATCAATCCACACAAAACACCCGGAGGCACTAGAGAGAGACTACGGCAACTTAGGAAAAAATAAAAACATATACTGTATACTGTACTGTACATATACACATATTAAACACAGATAACATATTATGCAGTGGAGGATATCAAGCATAAATATAATACAATAAAATAGAATAAAATAAGTAAAAATTAGAATTAATGCTGCAAAAAAGCATTAACTCTAGAGTCTAGACTTAAAAATGGAGATATTAGCTGAATTGACTAGCTCATTTGGCAACTTATTCCACAAGTCAACCATGGCCGGCACAAAACACCGTGAAAACTGTGTAGTAGAAAAATTAACACGGCTCATGGCAAGATCATTAAGATTGCTTGTGAATCTAGTTGCACGAGCCCGGACATAGGGCCCAGGCAGAACCCCATGTAAGGGATGCTGAGGGTTGTTAAAAACTTTAAATAAAAGACTAAGGGCATCAACTTTACGTCGATGACACAGATCAAGAGACAAATGAGGTAGAATAAAACTGATGGAATTTAGCGACCTGTCAAGCAACTTGAGATGGCAGTCAGCTGCTGACAACCAGACAGGTGAGCAGTACGCGAAATGTGGCAAAATAAAAGCATAAAAAGACTTGATAACTGTGGCGTCACAAGCAAATGTTTTATAAACCTTGCGAAGCAGACCAATTTTGGGGGAAATGGAAGAGGAGAAAGAACGAATATGCTTTTCAAAAGTCAGTTTGGGATCAAGAGTAACTCCTAACAAACGCAGAGTATCCACATTCTCAATTTGCTCGCCAGAAACTTGTAGATAAGGATGGGGAGGATCCAAGGTACGAGATCTGCTGATGATAATGGAGTGTGTTTTACTAGCATTAAGTTTCATGCCCCAAAGTTCACACCATGATGTAATTTTGGCTAAATCCCTATTCAGAGCAGTAGCAATAACGTGTCGATCTATTGGTGATGGAATTGACGCATATAAAGTTCTATCATCAGCATAGGAGATTAGTTTATTTTCAAGCTCGGAACACAGGTCAGCAGTAAAAATAATAAAAAGCAAAGGCCCAAGGACACTGCCTTGTGGAACACCAGAAACAACAGTACCACCACAGACTGAGATCTTTTCGTCAAAAAAATCTTCAAAGATCCTTAAAAAATTGCCACCAATACCAATGAGCTGTAACTTAAACAGAAGTGCTTTATGGTTGACTAAATCAAAAGCAGAACTAAAGTCAATAGCCACGACACGAGACTATGTCCCTGGTCCAATGAAGATTGCAAGTCATGGGTGAGTGTCAGAAGCGCATCACATGTACCCAGTCCCTTACGAAAACCAAACTGTGAGTTTGGTATCAAATTATGACTATTACAATAAGAGGAAAGGCGTCTGGACAAAAGCCTCTCATAGAGCTTGGATAGGATAGGTGTAATGTATGTTATGTTCAGGAAGCTTGGGCCTTGGTGCTAATGACCTCCAGAGGTCTCAGGTAATGGCACCTACAAACTGCAAATTCTGTTGTTGTTGTTGTTGTTGTTGTTGCCATTCCCTAGGCTGCCTGGCCAAACAGCCCCGAGTCCCTAGGGAAGGCCATGGCCGAGATCAGGATTTCCCACAGGGCTCTCAAGGAGTGTAGATTATGTTGTTGGCATAAGTAATTCTGTGGAATGCAGTCTTCTGTGATGTGCTTAATAGTATGGGGTGCTGTGTTACATCCTAGACAGGCGTCACCGACGGAGTCATCCAGTCTCTTCTGATAGCACAGAAGAGCTGGATGGTGCCCACCCCTCAGTCTGGCCAGGTGGACTCTGTCCTCGCAAGGAAGGGAGGACTAATAAGGATAGATTTCGGGAGGTCATGCATGGAATGGATGGAAAAGCGAGTGATATAAGTATGGATGTGCTTCTGGAAGCTAGTTTGGGGTGGGCAGGGAGGGAGATGACAGCATTTATGTGTGATATCATGTGCTAATTTTTTTTTTATGTTCCTTGGTGTCTGTGGTGTGCTGCCATGTAGTGTAGTGGATGGTGTTGGTTTGAGGAGGCTGCAGCCAGGAATTGAGTGCCTCTCATGTCCAGGTGGTCTTTGACTTTGAGGACTTTGGTTTCTTGATATAGGTGATCTGTAGGTGTAGTAGCTGTGCAGCCTGTGATGAATACAGTCTTTAGTCCCTGCCAGGTGTGGGAGGCAGGGATTCAAAGGGTGACACACTCCTGAGCATCATAGGTTGTGTTAGAATTCTCACTGGGCTGCTTGAAGGTGAGGAGTCTAGTTGAGTGCTAGTTGTAAACTCGGCTTGAAGCCTATATGTGGTGTATGAAATGATTGAGTTGTCAGTTGTAAAATTGACAATGCTATTTATAAAATCAGTGAGGTTAACAGTTCTAAAACTCGATCGTCTTGCAGCTCACAGAGAGGGGGGTCGGTTACAAACCCGATGGTGCCGATTGTAAACTCGGCGGTGCTGGTTATAAACTCAGTTCTCTGGGACCCTACTGACCGAATTATTGTCAGGGTTTGAAACACAGCAGGATCTCTCTTCACCCCTAGCAGCATTGCCCCCCACCCCACCCCACCCCAATCAGGAGTAACTGTGGGAAGAAGGGTGTAATGGGCAACCAGTCAGGAGTAACTGTGGGAAGAAGGTTGTAATAGGCAACCAATCAGGAGTAACTGTGGGAAGAAGGGTGTAATAGGCAACCAGTCAGGAGTAACTGTTGGAAGAAGGTTGTAATAGGCAACCAATCAGGAGTAACTGTGGAAGAAGAGTGTAATAGACAACCAATCAGGAGTAACTGTGAGAAGAAGAGTGTATAGACAACCAATCAGGAGTAACTGTGGGAAGAAGAGTGTAATAGACAACCAATCAGGAGTAACTGTGAGAAGAAGAGTGTAATAGACAACCAATCAGGAGTAACTGTGGGAATAAGGGCGTAACAGACAACCAATCAGGAGTAACTGTGGGACGAAGAGTGTAATAGACAACCAATCAGGAGTAACTGTGGGAAGAAGGGTGTAATAGACAACCAATCAGGAGTAACTGTGGGAAGAAGGGTGTAATAGACAACCAATCAGGAGTAACTGTGGGAAGAAGGGTGTAATAGACAACCAATCAGGAGTAACTGTGGGAAGAAGAGCGTAATAGGCAACCACTCGGGGTAACTAAGAAACGTGTAATAGACAACCAATCAGGAGTAACTGTGGGAAGAAGGGTGTAATAGACAACCAATCAGGAGTAACTGTGGGAAGAAGGGTGTAATAGACAACCAATCAGGAGTAACTGTGGGAAGAAGGGTGTAATAGACAACCAATCAGGAGTAACTGTGGGAAGAAGGGTGTAATAGACAACCAATCAGGAGTAACTGTGGGAAGAAGAGCGTAATAGGCAACCACTCAGGGGTAACTAAGAAATGTGTAATAGACAACCAATCAGGAGTATAAGCTGCCAAGTAAATTTGAATAGAGTATAGTTAACAACATGACAATCAAAACCACTTACCTTAATGTTGTACTCTTGGTTGGTAGCTAAATCTGTGATGGTGTAGGTGAAGGTAGATGGTAATACATCAACACGACGACTGTTGGCATAACGTCCACCTTTCTTCTTCCACTCGACCCTGAAGTTCTCCAGTTCCCCTTTGATTGGGTCATCCTTAGGTTTCCCCCAGGTCACTCTGATGGACTTGGAGGTAACTTGGGTCTTCACGTTGGTCACTTGTCCGGGCCCTGTCATGTGGTGGTGGTGGGTCAGGTTAGAATCCATGTGGTGGTGGTGGTGGTGGGTCAAGTTAGAGTCTAATTTTTTAAGCTGGCATCTAAATTATTCAGGTATTTAAACTTCTTTATAACCAAATAGTGTTCATTAAGTAAATTTGGCGATAATATGGACAAATTGACACCTGAATGAGGTTAAGTGTCTTATCATCGCCAAGCTAATGGGGTGCAATGTCTTAAAATCTCCTAACTAATGGAGCAAAACAGAAGAGGTCCCAAAAGGTCTCCCTGCAACCAAATAGAGTTAAGGGGAGATTTCCACTTACAGGATTTTTTTCTTGACTCCTTTCTCCCTCATGTTTATCCCCATTGCTTTTCTAACTTTAAGACGTTCGCCCCCATTATTTTGAAAATTTTAAGAACTTTCGACACATTTCTGTCAATTTTAAGACCTTTCGTGCCATTTAGGTGTCGATTTTATCCTGGCGAGCGATAGCGAGCCTGTAATTTAAGAGGAACCGGCTTTCAGCCGGGACATTTTTCTACCGAAAAATGTACAAATTTACCTTGAAAGGGGCTCAAGGGGGTGTAATCTTAAGCTTGAAGGATATCTAGGGACCAAACTAAACACCTCCCCTTAATGAACAAATATGTAACTACTATATCTCTGCATCATCGTATTGCCAAGTTCTCATAACCAGCATCATAATTCTCCACAAAATCTTCGTAATAACTAAGTAATTGAGATGAAGACATGGCAATTTACCATGAGCTGGAAACAAATAGAGAGTATAGTCAATCTGTCCATCATTAGCCAGACGCCTTACTACCCTTTATGAGGGTGGCCATAAACAAAATACCCCCAGGCGATCCTGTCCCATTTTAAACTGAATACAATTGTCTAAAAGTAGTCATAAAACTGTACAGTAGAAAAGCCGCCACCGGTAGAAGAGGGGTTAAGGGGAGGTATTTAGTTTGTTCCCTAGACCTCCATCAAGCTTAAAATTACACCCCCTTGAGTCCCTTTCAAGATAAATTTGTACATTTTTCGGTAGAAAAATGTCCCGGCCGAAGGCCGGATCCTCTTAAATTACAGGCTCGCTATCGCTCGCCAGGATAAAATCGACACCTGAATTGCACGAAAGGTCTTAATATGGGGTGAAAGTTCTTAATATCGCTAAACTAATGGGGCAAACGTTTTATAATATCAAAAGCAATGGGGCTAAACATGAGGGAGAAAGGGGTCAAGAAAAAAAATCCCTCAAGTGGATATTATCTCCCCTTAACCTCTGAAGTGCGCATGGGGGTAATTGGAAACGTCCTCCTGTGCTGACGTATTTGAGGTGTTTCCGTCACTAAAATATTCATTGTGCCATTAATAGCATTAATACTTATCCATATGCGCCTATTATGGGTTGATCATAAAGGTATTAACCTGAAACAACAATAAAACGAGTGAAAACAGCGTTTGGATGGTCAAAATCGGAGATATAGCCCGCGAGTTGTATAATGTATGGGTGAGGCAAGCTGCTTTCCCCGCCATTTTCCCCCAAGGCCACTGAGACACAGTCGATCGATACTCTCTCTCTCTCTCTCTCTTGCACTCGCTTGCCATCAGTGATGACAACACCCTGCTTGCAACTCGCTAATGTTAGCACGAAAATATACCTCAGAATAAGGGAATAACAGGGAAAATAGGTGATAACTGAAGGAGAGGAGGAAAGTGGGGAAGGAGGGGAGGTAGAGGACTGAGATTTTGCATGGCCCAGGGGCCAAAATTTTTTTTTTTTTTTTTTTTTTTTTTTCGATGTCAAAAGTTGATTTTTTTTTTCACTCACTCTTAAGAGTCTCCCCGCAGTCCGCCGGGGGAACTCTTAAGAGTCTCCCCCGCAGTTCCCGGGTTAATAAACCTTCATAAGTCTCTGCTCAGCCCTTATAACACTATCTGATTCGACCTCTTGGGGTTTACTATCATATTTTGTTTAATTATTATTGAAGATTTGGCTTGTTTTTAATTATTACTGAAGATTTGGCTTGTTTTTAATTATTACTGAAGATTTGGCTTGTTTTTAATTATTATTGAAGATTTGGCTTGTTTTTAATTATTATTGAAGATTTGGCTTGTTTTTAATTATTACTGAAGATTTGGCTTGTTTTTAATTATTACTGAAGATTTGGCTTGTTTTTAATTATTATTGAAGATTTGGCTTGTTTTTAATTATTATTGAAGATTTGGCTTGTTTTTAATTATTACTGAAGATTTGGCTTGTTTTTATTATTTCTTGAAGATTTGGCTTGTTTTTAATTATTATTGAAGATTTGGCTTGTTTTTAGTTATTATTGAAGATTTGGCTTGTTTTTACCATTTCCGAGCTATGTATTCTAGTTTGTCACCCAAGCTAACAAAAATGCCTTTCCAGGCTTCCTTCAAGCTATAAGAGTACCCAACCAGACACCCTTCAAGCTAAATTTTTCTAAAGGAAAATGTCCCGGCTGAAGGCCGATTTCTCGTAAGTTACAGGCTCGCTATCGCTCGCCCAGCAAAAAAACAAAAACAAATTACACATGAAGGGGTGAAATGTCTTTTAATCGCCAAACTAATGGGATGAAACAACCTAAAATCTCTAGACTAATGGAGCAACACAGGGGAGAACCATAAATACCTCCCTCGGACCAAATAGGGTTAACCCCTTCAACACAATGACATATTTTCATATTATTTTGGTTACCTTTAGACAATTTTCTTAAGCTTATAATCTACCTCTCAGACTCAAAGGGAAAATATCCTCTCAATAATCCCTCTGAGTAACATAAGTCCTTCTAAAACTGCATTGGAGGTGTTTGGTGTTGTGGTGAAATGAATAACAAATAGATTAAAGCGTCTCATCATTAGGCTACCATAGAGCAGTTTGGAGTATGTATATGCTTAGATTAATATGCAGTATTCGAGTATGCCTAATATATCATAGGCTTGTGCATAAACCTTTAACTGTCTTGATAGCGTAATGCTTAGTGTGCAGAATCTTGGTGTGGGTATCCTAGGTTGGAGTCCTTGGAGTACCACATGTATTAATTACTCTCACTGATTTCATTAGTTAGGTTTATTTGTAATATAATTGGTGGGTTGGTGAAAACAAATATGAATTTGGCCGGAATGAAAGTAAAATGAAGTCATCTTGCTGAAGTGGTTACTTCAATATAGTCTTACTTGTCTTCCATCTTTCTTTTTCAACAATTAGATGGAAACCGGTGGAAGAAGTTAGACGGCTGAAGTAATCTTGGTTTTCTTCCGGATTTGTTTTCTATCTTTAAGACTAGACAGACGTAGAATGCTTTGTTGTTTTTCCGTATGTTCTATCCCTAACTTCTATTTAGCTTGTTTTCTTCCATATTTATTGTTTTCTCTCTTTCTCTTGTAACATATAGTCTTGACAGCGTAATGGTTAGTGCGCGGAATTTTGGTGTGAGTATCCTATATACACTAGGTTGGAATCCTTGGAGTACCGTACCACAGGTATTTTTGGTGTGAGTATCCTATATAGGTTGGAATCCTTGGAGTACCGTACCACAGGTATTTTGGTGTGAGTATCCTATATAGGTTGGAATCCTTGGAATACCGTACCACAGGTATTTTGGTGTGAGTATCCTATATAGGTTGGAATCCTTGGAGTACCGTACCACAGGTATTTTGGTGTGAGTATCCTATATAGGTTGGAATCCTTGGAGTACCGTACCACAGGTATTTTGGTGTGAGTATCCTATATAGGTTGGAATCCTTGGAATACCGTACCACAGGTATTTTGGTGTGAGTATCCTATATAGGTTGGAATCCTTGGAGTACCGTACCACAGGTATTTTGGTGTGAGTATCCTATATACACTAGGTTGGAATCCTTGGAGTACCGTACCACAGGTATTTTGGTGTGAGTATCCTATATACACTAGGTTGGAATCCTTGGAGTACCGTACCACAGGTATTTTGGTGTGAGTATCCTATATAGGTTGGAATCCTTGGAGTACCGTACCACAGGTATTTTGGTGTGAGTATCCTATATAGGTTGGAATCCTTGGAATACCGTACCACAGGTATTTTGGTGTGAGTATCCTATATAGGTTGGAATCCTTGGAGTACCGTACCACAGGTATTTTGGTGTGAGTATCCTATATAGGTTGGAATCCTTGGAGTACCGTACCACAGGTATTTTGGTGTGAGTATCCTATATAGGTTGGAATCCTTGGAGTACCGTACCACAGGTATTTTGGTGTGAGTATCCTATATAGGTTGGAATCCTTGGAGTACCGTACCACAAGTATTCATTAGTTTCATTGATATCATTAATTAGGTTTATTTGTAAGTTAATTTGTGGGTTGGTAATACTGTAGTATAAATATTGGAAGGACATTAGTGGAAAACATTGGACAGAAGAAGCTAAGATGCTCGCTATTTCTCTTAAGGATATAATGTTTTAAGCCTGCTCCATATTAAAACCCCCCTAACATCTATAACTAACTAAGACATGTACAAGCAAGAGAGGTAATTTTGCTCCACCAATCAGACACATTATTTCACTATATCCATATCTACAGTGCCTGGCTATTCAAAGCACTTACACTACAATGTCACGTTTCACCAAAAACATCATATTTTGACAATTGACATCATATTCTATCTAATGGTGAGAATAACAAATGAATCCTTTCAGTGTATGATGATGCAATTCTTCACTATATTTGGCTATCATTAGATGATATTATTCAGTTTAAGGAGAACTTGCAGGAGTCGGAGGGTTGATTGACATAGTTTCTACCCCTTTGATTCCTACAGATCCTTCCTAAGCCGCATAAAATTGTCTAATGACAACCAAAACAAAATATGAAAAGCATCATAGGCATTCGAGGGGTTAATAAAGGTATCAATGTCTTACTTATTGGTTTGGTTTTAAAGTTGGCCGACTTGACTGCTGCAGAGAGATTGTTCCTGCCCTTGTTGTTGGCTGCATAAGCTGTCAGTCTGTAGTTCGTGAAGGACTGCAGGCCCTGGGGTATTTTAAAATTTGCTTTGCCTTGATCATCAGGTTGTGCCGATATATTCCTTACGATACTGTCACCAGGAGTGTTACTTTCTAAGGCAATGTCAAAAGACAGTTCAAATCCAGGGCCATTGTACTTCTGACAGTCGGTTTCCACAGTCACAAAGCAATCCTCTGTGTGGCAGCTGAGTTCAGTGATTTTGGTATCTGGAACTGGAGAAGAAAAATAGTTATATAGATCCTGTACATGATGATATAGTTACGTAATATACATGGTGGGGAGGGGAAGGCTTAAGGGGAGGTTTCCACTTGAGGGATTTTTTTCTTGACTCCTTTCTCCCTCATGTATAGCCCCATTGCTTTTCTATTTTTAAGACGTTCGCCCCCATTATTTTGACGATTTTAAGAACTTTCGACCCATTTCTGTCAATTTTAAGACCTTTCGTGCCATTTAAGTGTCGATTTTATCCTGGCAAGCGATAGCGAGCCTGTAATTTAAGAGGAACCGGCCTTCAGCCGGGACATTTTTCTACCGAAAAATGTACAAATTTATCTTGAAAGGGGCTCAAGGGGGTGTAATCTTAAGCTTGATGGATACCTAGAGACCAAACTAAAAACCTCCCCTTAAAGTAGCACAACGGTGTAATTCTCATCTTATTCTGGCTAACATTAGAAAAGTTTATTGAGATTAAAAGGACTCACAGTATAATGTAAAACTTGCAAAATAAACAAACCAAAACTGGGACAACACAAGATAAACGCAAAAGAACTAATCAAAATTGCTATGTGGAAATAACACTCAATAAAATAAAATTTTGAAATAAAAGAACACAATCCACCACATAGGGTGTACATCACTACATGAGCAAGTCAATCTGGTTTATCAGAATACAAAAGGGATAAAGGAAACAACCTAGTCAACCCTTTAGCTGGAACTGTGTTTTTATCCTACACTGAATAATAATTAATATTTTGTGTCATGCCCCAGCCAGGGTTCGAACCCAGGCCAGTAGTGCAGCACTCCAGCACCTAAACCACATAACATAGTAACAATGTCTAATATACTGTAATGTCAAACAATAGCCAGAACAAAGAATACAAAGAGGTCATAATACTGAAAATATCTGTGATGATGACATACTGTGTTGGATTGATACAACATTCACACCACCAGATGTTACTCTATTATAAGCTTTAATGCTTTTTTTGTATGGACAAATTTAAGTTAATGTGAGCACTCGTGAATCCACTTGGAGAATTGGCGTTTGAACAAATAAAATACCAGCACATTAATATTGTTATCATTATTACTTTCATCATACAAGCAAGAAGCCAACAAGGATTATCCAACATATTTTATTGTAAGAATATTTTGCTCTCCCAGAACACAAAGTCTTATATAGGCACTCCTCACTGATTGTTGCCTCATTTTAAGTGGTTTAATTAATACACTATTCATGAATTAGGAGAAAAAAAATACTTAAAGTTGTTATGCTTCATTATCCAGTAGTAAATCAGACAGGAATGGTGCATAATTGAAACAACAAAACATCTCTTAGTTGTTTCATTTAAAGTCTTGTCTTTCAGGATGGTAACTACAACTTTAAGTGGAGAATTACTGTATTTACAAGAATTACTTGTATTGAGTATTGTTCACATGTGTGGGGAGGCTCCTCTCACACCGCTCTCCTAGACAAGGTTGAAAGGAAGGCCTTTCGTATCATTAACTCCCGTCCACTCACCAACTCTCTGCAATCTCTCTCTCTCCGCCGCAATGTTGCATCTCTCTCGCTATTCTATCATTACTATAATAATCAGTGTTCCTCAGAGCTATCCCAGTGCATACCACCTCCTTTACGTAGGGCACGTGGTACCCGTCTTGCAACTCAATCCCACCCCTACTCTGTGCAACTCTCCAACCCAAGAGTGAAACGTTACTCTCAAACTTTCTTCTACTCAACAGCTGAGCTCTGGAACTCTCTCCCAGAATCAGTTTTTCCCGCTTCCTATGACTTAAATTGCTTCAAACTCTGTGTGTCCAGGCATTTTGGCTCGAACGTCCCTTGATTTTGGCCCTGTCACTCTTTCAACTATGGGGGAGGCACTCGCTATAGGCAGTTATGCCTTTTGCCTCCCTCAATCACATAGATTTTTTTTTTTTTTTTTTAACACTGTACCACAGGAAGATGAAGGAAGCTACTGAACATTAGAGTTGATGGTTGTCTATTTGGAGCTTGATTATATTTGTTAAAGTTTAACCAGACCACATGAGCTCCATACTAGAGCTCTCATAGGGCTGGTCTGCAGCTTGAATAACAAACTTTATTTATTTACTAAACACTTTCCTTAGAGATAGAACAAATGATCTAATCCTTCAGGCCAGAGCTATGAGAGTTCTGTATGGAGCTCAGTGGTTTGGTTAATCTGGTCTACATAACTAACTAACTAGAACAAATGGGTTAAAGATAATAAAACACATAGTTATGCCTGGGGTTGGAATTAAAGTCTTATGTTTCAGGAACATATCTATATATATATATATTTTTTTTGTAATATTAGTTTAACCAGACCACTAAGCTCCATAAAAGAACTCTCATAGGGCTGGCCCGAAGGATTCGATCAAGATATATAACTAAACGAGTCAAGATAGAGAGGGAAGGGCAGTAGGGGAACAAATCGAGGAAGGCGAAGACACGCAGACATTTCTCGCCAATTCACCAGTTCAGCCACATGAGCTCCACATCAGAGCTCTTATAGGGCAGGGCCGAAGGATGAGGCAAGAACTGCTACACCGCAACACCAACCAAGAAGTGATCAGGGCGAAGAATGAGAGATCAGGTCGAAGATAGAAAAAACACATCGAGAAGCAAAAAATGCATTACCGAAGGGAATCAAGTCAGTCCAGCCACAACAGCAACCGAAGAGACAAATCAGGTCAGGAGTCTGCTACCTAGCCAGGCCAGGGAGACATGAGACATAGGTTGCCCGAGGACAACCGAGTGGGACAGAATAAGAATAGAAGGGGAAAAACCTAGAAAGAGTAATGGAAAAAAATACTCAAAATTAGTCAAGCTGACGACGAAAGCTCAAGGGGAGAGAGGAAGGGTAATTACCACAACCATCCCCCATCAAGCCCCAGTTGCCGGCCCCGAAGCCCCCCAACCGCGCCAAGGAGAGTAGTAACAGGGGGTATCTATAACTAACTATCAATACTATATTGAGTGAAGGCTATAATTATGTTAACACTACAGTATGTATCTATTGAGTAGAAACTGTTATCAAGCAAAACAACTATTATGACTCAATCTTGATTACTGAGATGTAACTTGCTTTAAATAATGGAATATATTCTCAATTATGTAAAATAAATAATTAACATTAAAGATAATACCAAATGTTGTCTCCTTTACTGTCCTACTTTTCCTTCTGGAAGTGGGCTAGGAATCCTCCTCTCCTTGTAAAATTCCTCTACTAGACGAGACAGCTAGAGTAAGGGGCGAGGGAACATGAAAGTGGTACCGGACCATAAGAATTGGAACATTAAATGTTGTTTCTGTTCGGGCTCTGTCTCGAGTCGGCCACCCCCAGCTATGGGGTATGTGCCTGAGTATATACATGCCTGTACATACATAGCAACATATTATGAAATCAAGAGTAAAAACTTTGTGTGTTAATGTTAATACTGTATGACTGTAATAAGCATGTACTAATCAGATTATTTGTTAGTAGTCTTGGCAAATCCAACGTCAAGGCTATTAACCTAATTGCAATGACGACTTGTCTATTTTGACTGCTATGTCGTCATTCCAACCGCGGTTAAAAAGAAAACGTCTAGAGTCTACTCCTTATCTTGCTCTAGGAGACGTTGTACATTAACCAAAACTACCACCGAAGGTGAAAAAAGTATAGAAGAGAAGAAAAAGGGGTTTACCTTAGTTACCGCTCAAGGCCCATCCCGTGTTCCGTCATGCGCCGATCCCTGTCGAACGTGCGCATGAGCGACCCTCTCTTGTTATCATTTTTTCACGCGTCGCCATTGTTGAGTCCGCTTTTGTTGTGCTCCTTCAATTCACCCTGTTTTAGGTTCGTTTCGGCTTTTCTGGCCTTCTTTTTGTTAGACAGATGTTACGTGATCTAGGACACACGTAAATGGGCTCCTCAGTGTGTTTAATGGAGACGCGTGTGGAAATAGCTACCGAAGGTACGGGGGCGCCTGGCGTTCCTCGTATGTGTTTTTCATTCCTTTCTCTTTCAATATTCTTTTTTCCTGTTAGTCTGGGCATAGTTTAGCTTATTTTAGCCTAGCTTGTTTCTCATTCAGGAATTGCTATGCCCTATGAGTTTTCATATTTTCATAGCCTAGGTGTACAGTTGGTTCACAATCTGAGATTTCGTGGTGGCGGTGCTGTTTGTAGGGTTTGTGTCGGCCGCATTATTAGCGTTATTCCCGAGTCCCCCCTTACGAGCCTTCACTGTGTCTCCAGGGCCTGGGCGCTTGGTGGTTCGTGATATCCAGGGGTACCCTACGGGGGCCTCTCCCTCACACCACAGGGTTTTTCGCCCCTGACACATTCTCTCCTCACGGCTAGGCCTCCCTTTTTCTCGCCAGTTTCATTTACTGGTTTTTGTGTTCCCTTACTGTTTTCACCTCCATCCTTTCATTCCCTTTTGCCCAATCCTGGGGTACCCTACGGGGGCCCCTGTTTGTGCCGAACCACCCTTCCTGCCACTTCTCCTCATGGGCTTTGCTCTATCTCTGTGGGTGGGGTGGTTCCTGGGGGATGTGCCTCCTCTCCCCTGGTGTGTCTTCCTTGCCTCTCCCTTGACCGGTTGAGTCAGGATATTCAAGGAAGACACTGCTCAGCTTGATGGCCATCGTCGCTTGGAGTCATAAGGAGTTGACGCTTTTTTCTGGGCCTGTGTTGGTATTACCTAGACGCTCCTCTCGCTTTTTCGGCGCCGGACCATCTCGGCCGGTCCCGCAAATTTGCGGAGTGCTCGATTCGGTCCACGGACGATTCGGCTCCCCGCAAATTTGCGGAGATCGCTGGGGGGTCTCGCGGTGAGGCGGGAGGGTTGTGTCGGTACGGTTATGCCTCCATTGGCCCGCAAATTTGCGGTTATAGTTGGCTTTCCCGGTGACCCTTTTTTGTGTCATCTTGTTGCCTGGTACTATATTGGTGTATGCACTTGCCTGGTGTTATGGACCCTGCATGTGAGGTGTTGAGTGGTGGTTAACACTTTCTCCATCTTTGCAGGTTTCTGCTTGTGCTCTTCCGCCTCACCCGCCCTCCTCACCTCCATCGGTGCTCCCGGTTTAGAGTGAGTACGACTTCCAGTTTGCGTGTGTGTTCCTGTTTACCCATGCTCATTCCCTGGTTTTTATTGGACATTATCTTCACTTACTCCGTCAACGTGCTGCTTATGGTGTGTGTTCTTCCATTGCAGGTGGGATGCCTTGCTTTCGCCAGGGCTGTGGCTCCCCGTGCTTGGACTGCCACAGGTCCTGCTTGCGGCATTCTCAATGTGTGTCCTCTACGGCCTACCTCCCGGCTTTGTGTGGGCCGTGTATGGACCTGGTGGATGTGGTGGACCATCACCCTGGTTCCTCTGACGCGGCGGTGGCCTCTGCATCCCTTCAGTCTGTGTGGGCGGTGGTCTCCCACCACATCAGGACTGTGGGCCACCGTTCCCCGGCCTTTGTTGACGACCGGATCCGCGTCGCCCTGGGCATCCCTGACCCGTCTGGGGGCCGTTTACCTGGCCCTCTCCCTGCTCGGGCCCTCCTCCCTGGGTCCCGTGGTCGGTCGTCGCATCGTCGGGTGGATCCCCAGCTCCGTCCACGCTCTCGCTCTCCTCGCCGCTCGTCCTCTACTGCCCCTCCTCGTCCGCCTGCTCACCTTGACTCCGCCGTTCGCCCTCGTCATGGTTCTCGCCCTGAGGCCGGGTTTAGCGTCTCTGCCCCTGTACGCCCTCCCCTGGCCTCTCCGGATAGGGGCTCTACTACCTTCCGCCCGCTTCCCCTGCACAAAAGACGTCCTCTTCATTTGTCCTCTACTCGCGCGGATGTTCATGCTGTAGCTGGCCCTCTGCTCCCTCCTTCTACTCTGTCCAGGAGGGTCCGCCAGGATGTAGTTGCTTCTCCTCCTACTTCTCCTGCTTCAGTGCCTCTTCTTCCTTCTCGGTCTCGTCCCAAGGTGGAGGTTCCTCCCTCCTCCGCCTCGGTGTCGGGCCGCCCTGTTCTCTCAGCCCCGGGGATCCTTGCTCTGTTTCCCCCCGCGGCTCCTTCTGACCTCCTTTCACCCGGCCAGCCTTCCCCCTCCCGTCATCCTGCTCCTCTTCCTTCTTCTATTCCTGATCTTCGCTTGCCGGCTCCCCGTGAGGGTACCCCGCCGCTTGACTCGGTGGAGTATAGCGAGGTTTCGGGGTCCCCTTTCTCGGGGGCTGACGTGTCGCTGGAAGAGGGGGATGGTGATGTTTCCCCCTCGGGCGTTAGTGATCGGGAACGAGACCCTCAGGACCGTCACGGCCGTCGTCGCTCGCCTTCTTTGGGCCGCGACGCTGCTGTTTCGTGTCGTGGGTCTCGCTCTCGCTCACGCTCGCCCCTGCGGGCCGAACTATCTTCGAGGGGGTCGCCTCTCTCGGATCGATTTTCGGCTATGCAGGGGTGGGTTGTGTCTCACTTCGACGCGCGCTTGGAGGCGATGCAAGAATCCCTCTTATCGCGCTTCTTGGCGGTGACACAACCTCAGCGCCTCACCCAACCTGCCCCTGCTTTGGTCCCCCTCCCCTCTGCGGTGGACCACATTCCTTCTCGCCCTGCTTCTCCGCCTGCCCGGTCGTCGGCTAGTACTGCTCCTGCCCTGGCTCAGGTGGTTGCCCCTACTGTCTCACATGCGGGGGTCCTCCGTCTGCTAGGGCAGGGTCCGCGCTTGCCCCCCATCCAAAAGGCCAAGGTCCCGTCGCGGACTATGCCGCTCCTCTATGGCTCCTTGGCTGTTTGGAAGGGGGTGCAGGCCTCCCACCCGGAGCGTGCTACCGACTTCCCGTCAGGTGAGAGGGCCCTACCTTTGGACTGGTCGGTCCAAATCAATGATAAAATGCAGTTCAGGGCGATCAGGGTGGATGGTCAGGTGGCCGACGTGGAGGTGCGGGCGTACCCGACAAGGACTGACCTTCAGTACTTCTCGGTGAAGCCCAAGCCCCCGTCTGCTCCTCGGACTAAGCTCTGGTCAGACTTCAGCCGCCAGGACATCCTTCAGGATGTTCAGTCCCTGGCTGTGTTAACGGGACTGTCCTCCTATGGGACGGGTTTGTGCGACGACGGTAAGCCTGGCTTGGCCGTCGTGCTCGATAACCCTCTCCCATTGGAGGCCTGGTTTGCTGAGGCCTTAGACTTTGCCAACCGTTCCGTCGACAGATCTATTTCAGTCCCTCCCCCAGAGTCGTCACTGCTTTTGCCTCCTCTGGTATCTGTTGGCGGATTGGATGGCAAGTTCTGGTCCTGGATTAGCGCTCCCAAACTTGAAATTTGTGCTATTGCTAACCCGTTCTTCTCCCACCCAGATAAGTCCTCTGTCGACAGGGATTTTACCTTGCGGCAGAGGGTGGCGAACTTATTGTCTTGTCTTTTAGGTTCCCTCCAGACGTCTGTTCACCACCTGCGACTTATCGAGGCGACTGCACCTGGCGATCTTCGCGAGGGCTTGGACCACGTTCGGCGGATCCACCTTCAGCTCGCGGTGTCTTTGGTTCCCGAGCTGAAGGCGGTTTTGTGCGAGGCAACTCGACAACGCCAGACGGTAAGGTCCTCGTTCTGCCGGAAGGCCCCTTTGGATATTCGTCAGGGTCTATTATACTCTGAGCTATATACATCGGGGCTTTTTGCGCAGGATGCTTGGGAACGCTACGCTTCTCTGTCGGCGGACCCTGCTTACGACACGCAAAGACGCGCTGTGTCGCGACCGGGGTCTTCGCAGTCCCGTCCTTCTGCCGGTCCCCTTCGGGGTGCTGCCGCCACTGCTGCCGCCAAGAAAGGGCGCAGGAAAGGGAAGTTGCCGGCCAGAGCGTCGGTTCCGCCTCGCACTTCTGCTCCTGCTCCCTTTCATCCCCGCCGAGAAGGGGCTGGCCAGCCTTCCACTTCCGGCCGCACTTCGACGGGGTCTGACACACGACGGACAGGGGATGGGGTGACCCGCCCTTTTCGGCGAGGTGGGGGGGGTAGGGGTGGTCAACGTGGCTCTTATGACCGCAGGGACCGTACCGGGGGACCCTCCACGTCAAAAAATGTGTAGGTTCTCCAGGTCGGTCTCCTCCTTGTTCTCCTTCTCGCCTCGCAGAAAGGGTCACTCACCTCATCTCGGGGGCTCCCACAGGTTATTTTCGCCCTTGCGCCCTTCGGTGGCCACGAGGGACGTGGGGGCGGAAGATTGCACGGAGGGGTCTAACCTGGAGATGGAAGTCCAGACCCCCACTCAGCTCTTGTCAACGAAGCCGGCCTGTCTCTTCGGAGGTGGCCGACGTGATTACATCCATGCACGAGCAGGGAATCGTCAAGGAGGTGAAAGCCGGTCTACCGGTTTTTCCTCTCCCGTGTTTTTCTGGTACCAAAGAAGGACTGCGACGCGATGCGACCGGTGGTGGATCTGTCGGCCCTCAACGGGCACATCGTGAACACACGGTTTCGGATGCTGACGGTGCACCAGGTACGACTGGCCCTGCGACCTCTGTCGTGGGTAGTGTCGCTGGACCTCAAGGATGCGTATTGGCACGTTCCGATCCATCCTCGTTTCCAGCGATTCTTGGCCGTTCAGACTTCCGATCGTGTGTTCATGTTCGACAGACTTCCCTTCGGTCTCAACATCGCGCCGCGGATCTTCTCGAAACTGGTAAAGCAGGCTCTGGATCCTCTCCTCAGGGGCGGCCTCCAGATCCTGTTTTACTTGGACGACTGGTTGATAGTTTCAGACACCCTAGAACAGTGCGTCCACGACACCCTCACAGTAGTTCAACACATCACACAGTTAGGGTTCAAAATCAATATTCCCAAGTCGCGCCTGACCCCGTCGCGTGTCGTGACGTGGGTAGGTCTCGAATGGGATCTGACCAACGCTACAGTGACCCAGAGTCAGCCAAACGCGGTGAAACTTCGCAGGAAGGTCTTCGCCGTGTTGCACTCGGTCTCCCTCACGAGGAGGATCTGGGACTCGTTAGTGGGTTCGCTGAATTGGGCCGCTCTGACCATTCCCTTAGGGAGGCTCAGGCTGCGCCGCCTGATACTCATGGGCAACAAGGTTTTTCCGTTGGCCCCTATGGATCGGCTCATGCCGATCCCGCGTACCATTCACAGACACTTAGGACACTGGGTTGCTCGGGGCACGCTCTCTGCGGCTGTGCCCTGGACCGCCCCCCCGCCGACGATCTGGGTAGATACAGATGCGTCGAGCGAGGTAGGGTGGGGTTACCAATCAAACCTGGGACATCAACATCACGGCAGATGGGTGGGACACACACACCTACACATCAATGCCCTCGAACTGTTGGTTCCCTTGTTCTTCCTGAGGGACCACGCGCTGGCCCTTCGGGGAAAGTCGGTGGCCTTCAGGATGGACAATCAGACAGCTGTCCACTGTATCCAAAAGCAGGGGTCCTCCAGGTCTTTGACTCTGTTGGGGATCTCAGAGAAGTTGTTCTTCCTCGCGAACCGACACAACATCTCCCTGCACGCCTCCTACCTGCCCGGGACTGCCAACCTGTGGGCGGACGCCCTGTCGCGAGGACGGGGCGTTCTTGTAGAATGGGCAATGAAACAGACTGTATTCGACGACCTCGCAGCTTCCTGGGGTGTTCCGGAGGTCGACTTGTTCGCATCGAAGGAGACGCGCAAGTTGCCTCAGTACCTGTCCCTCCGGACTCGCACTCCGGAGGGGGGTCCGGACGCTTTCATGGAAGACTGGAACAGGTGGCAGTCGATATACATATTTCCGCCACCAGACGCACTGTTGATGTGCAAAGTCCTCGCGCGACTGCGGCTGTACCGCGGCAGAGTCTGGCTGATAGCGCCTCTGTGGCCGGCCCAGGCTTGGTACTCCCAGTTGAAGCGGTGGTGCCCGAGTCCGGTCCCTCTCCCTCTCTCAAACTTCCACTTGAGCCAGGTTGGCGACCTGCGGACCTCGTTGGCCTTCGCATCGTGGATGTTCGTGAGGCGCGGTGGCTCCCAGTCCACGGACGGGACCTGACTGACTTCCTGAAGCGTTCATGGACGTCTTCGACTTGGGGGACTTACGAGTCCCACTGGAGGTCTTTTACTAGGTGGATACAGGACACTCACCAGACTGTTAGCTCTCCTTCCCTCGTCCTACACTACTTGTTTCACCTCTTCCGTACACGTCGCTCTCAAGTCAACACTATACGTAACCACTTGTCTGCCATCCGGGAGGTCTTTGAGTCCGTCACTGGGCTGGTCGTTCCACCGAAGGAGCTGGATTCCTTCATGAAGGCTGCCTTCAGGGAGCGACCGCCTCCGCGCCAGATCCCTCCTCAGTGGGATCTGGGGCGTGCTCTGGACCTTCTGGCTTCTCACACATATACACGGGACACTACACCGGTTCAGTTGCTCGAGCGTACACTCTTCCTTGTCGCTCTGGCCACTGGGGATAGGGTGTCTGAACTAGCTGCCATGTCGCGGTCCCAGGAATGCATGCGATTCTCCCCGTCCTTGAATGTCGTCACGTTAGCCCCCTCCCCTCATTTTGTTGCCAAGAATGAGAGAGAGACCCACGTTTTCAAGCCTTTACCATCCAGGCTTTAAAGCGTGGGCATACTCACCATGTGTTGTGCCCGGTGCAGGCCTTGCACTCCTATGTTGAGTCTGTGGCTCCGACTTCGGGTACTGCTGTGTGGGTGTCTCCTCGACTGGTAGGAGGCTCTCGAAGGTACAGATAGGCCGCCACATTTGTCGGGTCATTCGTGCCGGTAACCCTGCTTGTCGGGGTTCTGCGCACGATGTGCGATCCTTTGCTGCCTCCTTACGGTTCCTGCAAACTCGTTCGTTGCCTGACGTCGCCTCGGCTGGTTTGTGGTCTTCTGTCCATACCTTCGTCTCCTCCTACCTCTCCATGTCCATTGTTAGACCCCCTCGGCCTGTGATAGCTCTCGGGAGTCGTGTTTCCTAGGGCTCTCGCGAAGTTGCCTGGTCTTCCCCCCTCGTCACTTTTTCTTTTCCTTTGTTTTCTTTCGAAAAGGGGGGGAGGGAAGTACGGGTTTGCAACACTGGATTACAAGTTTGGGGTTATGTTATATGTATACAGTACATAAGTGTTTTTGCCTCATTGTTAATTGTGTTTTGTTTTTGTGATCAGTGTTTTTGTTCATTTTGGAAGAAAAGGGATTTTGTGTACAGTACTTTTTGGTTTAAGACAAGTCTATGGTTTTGCATTACTATGAATGACGGGCACGTGTTAAAACTGCTTTTTTAGCTACTCCTCAGTTTTTCACTCTTTTATTAAACTCTCTTGTTTAAATTGTGTTTCTTTGTCATTCATAATTTTGTCTTATGCATTGGTTTTTTTTGGTAGGTTGGGCTTGGATGTCCTCCTCCTATTTGTTATGCAGCCTTGACGTTGGATTTGCCAAGACTACTAACAAATTGGGAGGTTTGACGTACCTCCCAACCTACCAAATAGGAAAACCTACTATTTGGTAGTAGTCTTGGAAAATCCAACGTACATAATACCCTCCCTCACGCCGGACCCCTGCCCATCCGCGTTCTTCTGCTGACGTGAGATGTGATAACAAGAGAGGGTCGCTCATGCGCACGTTCGACAGGGATCGGCGCATGACGGAACACGGGATGGGCCTTGAGCGGTAACTAAGGTAAACCCCTTTTTCTTCTCTTCTATACTTTTTTCACCTTCGGTGGTAGTTTTGGTTAATGTACAACGTCTCCTAGAGCAAGATAAGGAGTAGACTCTAGACGTTTTCTTTTTAACCGCGGTTGGAATGACGACATAGCAGTCAAAATAGACAAGTCGTCATTGCAATTAGGTTAATAGCCTTGACGTTGGATTTTCCAAGACTACTACCAAATAGTAGGTTTTCCTATTTGGTAGGTTGGGAGGTACGTCAAACCTCCCAATTATGATTATATTTACTGTATTAAATAATTATAATGTAAAACTTGCAAAATAAACAAACCAAAACTGGGACGACACAAGATAAATGCAAAAGAACTAATCAAAATCACTATGTGGAAATAACGCTTAATAAACTAAAATGTTGTAATAAAAGAACACAATCCACCACATAGGGTGTACATTACTACATGAGCAAGTCAATCTGGTTCCCAAGCAAACTGATTGCACATATAACAATGCACCATTGTCATGTTCAAGGAATTAGTCAATTTGGGAAGTCCGGGACATTCTGGTAAATTTTACTAAATTCTGTATGAATAAAGAAACTACAATTTATATAAAATTTTATATTAAGCTAAATTTGCAATCTGACAAGATATCAACACAAATCATACATCACTCACTAACGATAGTGCTATCGGGTAGGTACCTGTAAGCATAGCATGCCTCAAGTGACCCCTAACAATAACTACCCTACAAATAACCTACATTTATTGTACAAATAAACTTAGGAAATTGCAAAAGCAAGCAATTGATACTATCGACAATGAATAGATACAATATAAAGACAAATAATTGCAAAATATGAAGAAGAAACAACAAATTTAAACAAAGAGTACTTTTAACAAGAACAATTAATTTAAAAAATCAATAATAGCAATAGAAAAAGATAACAATTGATAATAATACAGGAAGGAAGTATTGGCTATGGTGATCCTGTGGTTATTATTAGGAAAGGTGGAGGTGACAACTTTATAGTGTTAATATAATAATATAATTAATATATTGTTGGCAATAGGGGAGAAATAACTTGCCCATTTATAATTAGAGAGTATGATATGTAGAAGCTTTGTTACCTGTTGAGGGAATCATAACGTTGTAATTTGCTAGTGGTCCCTCTCCTCCTTCGTTCTTGACCTTCACCTCCACCTTGACCTCAGTGTTTGGTGTCCTCGTCCTCACTCTGTATTGATCACTAGATGACCCTCCGGACCATTGGGACCATCCGGACCACTGGGGCTTTCGATACTGGCAAGACTTGAATGTTGTCTGTTAAAAGAATGTGATATATTATTAACTCTTTCAGTACACTCACAGCCACTGCCACTCCAACAGTACAATGCCATTCAACATACACTTTACACATATACTATTTGTTAGTAGTCTTGGAAAATCCAACGTCAAGGCTATTAACCTAATTGCAATGACGACTTGTCTATTTTGACTGCTATGTCGTCATTCCAACCGCGGTTAAAAAGAAAACGTCTAGAGTCTACTCCTTATCTTGCTCTAGGAGACGTTGTACATTAACCAAAACTACCACCGAAGGTGAAAAAAGCATAGAAGAGAAGAAAAAGGGGTTTACCTTAGTTACCGCTTAAGGCCCATCCCGTGTTCCGTCATGTGCAGATCCCTGTCGAACGTGCGCATGAGCGACCCTCTCTTGTCATCATTTTTTCACGCGCTCCATTGAATGAAGTCGCTTTTGTTGTGCTCCTTTAATTCACCCTGTTTAGGTTCGTTTCGGCTTATCTGGCCTTCTTTTTTGTTAGACAGATGTTACGTGATCTAGGGCACACGTAAATGGGCTCCTAAGTGTGTTTAATGGAGACGCGTGTGGAAATAGCTACCGAAGGTACGGGGGCGCCTGGCGTTCCTCGTGTGTGTTTTTCATTCCTTTCTCTTTTCATATTCTTTTTTCCTGTTAGTCTGGGCATAGTTTAGCTTTTAGCTTATTTTAGCCTAGCTTGTTTCTCATTCAGGAATTGCTATGCCCCTATGAGTTTTCATATTTTCATAGCCTAGGTGTACAGTTGGTTCACGATCTGAGATTTCGTGGTGGCGGTGCTGTTTGTAGGGTTTGTGTCGGCCGCATTATTAGCGTTATTCCCGAGTCCCCCCTTTCGAGCCTTCACTGTGTCTCAAGGGCATGGGCGCTTGGTGGTTCGTGATATCCTGGGGTACCCCACGGGGGCCCCACCCTCACACCACAGGGTTTTTCGCCCCTGACACATTCTCTCCTCACGGCTAGGCCACCCTTTTTCTCGCCAGTTTCATTTACTGGTTTTTGTGTTCCCTTACTGTTTTCACCTCCATCCTTTCATACCCTTTTGCCCAATCCTGGGGTACCCTACGGGGGCCCCTGTTTGTGCCAAACCACCCTTCCTGCCACTTCTCCTCATGGGCTTTGCTCTATCTCTGTGGGTTGGGTGGTTCCTGGGGGATGTGCCTCCTCTCCCCTGGTGTGTCTTCCTTGCCTCTCCCTTGACCGGTTGAGTCAGGATATTATCAAGGAAGACACTGCTCAGCTTGATGGCCATCGTCGCTTGGAGTTCATAAGGAGATGACGCTTTTTTTCTGGGCCTCTTTTGGTATTCCCTAGACGCTCCTCTCGCTTTTTCGGCGCCGGACCATCTCGGCCGGTCCCGCAAATTTGCGGGGTGCTCGATTCGGTCCTCTGGGACATTTCGGCACCCCGCAAATTTGCGGAGATCGTTGGGGGGTCCCGCGAAATTGCAGGAGGGTGGTGTCGGTACGGTTATGCCTCCATTGGCCCGCAAATTTGCGGTAATAGTTGGCTTTCACTATTGACTTTTTTTATGTCATCTTGTTGCCTGATACTATATTGGTGTATGCACTTTACTGGTGTTATAGGCCCTGCATGTAAGATGTTGAGTGGTGGTTAACACTTTCTCCATCTTTGCAGGTTCTGCTCGTGCTCTTCCGCCTCGGCCGCCCTCTTCACCTCCCTCTGTGCTCCCAGTTTAGGGTGAGTACGGATACCTGTTTGCATGTGTGTTCCTGTTTCCCCATGCTCCTTCCCTGGTTCTTCTTGGACATTCTCTCCACTTACTCCTTCGACGTGCTGATTATGGTGTGTGTTCTTCTAGTGCAGGTAGGCTGCCTTGCTTTCGCCTTGGTTGTCGCTCCCCGTGCTTGGAGAGCCACAAGTCCTGCTTGCGCCACTCGCTCTGTGTGTCCTCTACGGCCTACCTCCCTGCTCTGTGTGGCACGTGTCTGGCCCTGGTGGTTGTGCTGCTCCATGGCCCTGGTTCCTCGGCCGCGGCTGTGGCCTCCTGCTTCCCTTCCGTCGGTGTGGACGATGGTCTCCCGCCACATTAGGACTGTGGGCCACCGTTCCCCGGCCTTTGTTGCCGACCGGATCCGCGTCGCCCTGGGTATCCCTGACCCGACTGCCGGCCGTTCACCTGGCCCTCTCCCCTGGGTCCCGCAGCCGGTCGTCCCATCGTCGGGGGGTTCCCCGGCTCCGTCCACACTCTCGCTCGCCTCGTCGTCCTCCTGATCGCCTTGACGACGCCCATCGCCCTCGTCATGGTTCTCGCCCTGAGGCCGGGGTTAGCGGCTCTGCCCCTGTGCGCCCTCCCCTGGCCTCTACGGATAGGGGCTCTACTCCGTTCCGCCCGCTTCCCCAGCCCAGACGACTTCCTCTTACGTTGTCCTCTCCGCGCGCGGTTGTTCATGCTGTAGCTGGCCCTCTGCTCCCTCCTCCTACACTGTCCAGGAGGGTCCGCCTGGATGTCGTTGCTTCTCCTACTTCACCTGCTTCAGTGCCTATTCTTCCTAAACGGTCTCGTCCCACGGTGGTGGTCCCTCCCTCCTCCGCCTCGGTGTCGGGCCGCCCTGTTATCTCAGCCCCGGGGATCCTTGCTCTGTTTCCCCCCGCGGCTCCTGGCCTCCTTTCACCCGGCCAGCCTTCCCACTCCCGTCGTCCTGCTCCTCTTCATTCTTCTCTTCCTGACCTTCACTTACCGTCTCGCCAGGGGGGTACCCCTCCTCTTGCCTCGGTGGGGTTTCGCGAGGTTTCGGGGTCCCCTTTCTCAGGAGCTGATGTGTCGCTGGAAGAGGGGAATGGTGCTGTTTCCCCCTCGGCCGTTCGTGATCGGGGACGAGTCCCTCAACGGCGACACAACCGTCGTCGCTCGCCTTCCTTGGGCCGCGCCGCTGCTGGTTCGTGTCGTGGGTCTCGCTCCCGCTCACGCTCGCCCCTGCGGGCCGACCAATCTGGGGGGGGGATAGCCTCTCTCGGATCAATTGTCGGCTATGCAGGGCTGGGTTGTGTCACGCTTCGACGGGCGCTTGGAGTCGATGGAAGACTCCCTCTTCTCGCCTTCTTGGCGGTGACTCACCCTCAGCACCTCACCCTACTTACCCCTGATACGGTCCCCCTCCCTTCTGCGGGCCTACGCTCTGGTCAGACTTCAGCCGCCCTGACATCCTTCCGGCTGTTCAGTGCCTGGCTGTGTTGAGGGTCTGTCCTCCTATGGGACAGGTTTGTGCGACGCCGGTACGCCTGGCTTAGCCATCATGCTCGGTCACCCTCTCCCATTGGAGGCCTGGTTTGCTGAGGCCTTCGACTTCACACACCGATCCGTCGACGGGTCTCCTTCCGTCCCTGCCCCGGAGTCGTCCCTGTTTTGCCTCCTCTTGTGTCTGTCGGGTTGGTTGAGCGCGCGCGTTCTGGTCCTGGATGAGCGCGCCCGTTCTTGAACTTCTATTGCTACCCCGTCTTCTCACCCGATCAGCCTCTTGTCTGTCGCCAAGGTTTCCTTGCGACTGGACTGTCTTGTCTCTAGGTTGCCTCCAGACGTCTGTTCACGACCTGGGGCTTTTCGAGGCGTCTGCGCCAGCCGATCTTCGCGAGGGTTTGGACCGCGTTCAGCGGGTCCACCTTCGGCTCGCGGTGTCTTTGGTTCCCGAGCTGAAGGCGGTTTTGTGCGCGGCCAACTCGGCACCGCACGACGGTACGGTTTCTGCCCGGCCGGCCCCCTTGGTTATTCCAGGGTTTGTTCTGCGCTAATATACGTTTTTTTTTTATGCAGGATGCTTGGGAATGCTACGCTTCTCTGTCGGCGGCCCCTGCTTCCGACACGCGACGCCGCGCTGTGTCGTTCCGGCCCCTGCTTCCCTCACCGCACCGACGCGCTGTGCCGCGCGGGGGTCTTCTCAGTCCCATCCTTCTGCCGGTCCTCTTCGGGGTGCTGCTGCTGCAAGTGCTGCCGCCTTGCACGGGCGCAGGACTGGGACGTTGCTGGCCTGTGCGTCGGTTCCGCCTCGCACTTCTGTTCTTGCCCCTTTCATCCCCTCTGTGTCGGGGCTGGCCGCCCTTCGAAAGGGTCAGCCCCGCGCCGGCCTGGGGTTGGGGTGGCCCGCCCTTTTCGACGAGGTTGGGGGGGGGGGGGGGGGTAGAGGAGGTCAACGTGGCGCTCATGCCCGCACGGCCCGTACCGGGGGTACCTCCACGTCAACACAATGTGTAGTTCTCTGGGTCGGCCTCCTTGTTCTCCTTCTCGCCTGGGCGTACCGGGTCGCTCCCCTCCTCTAGGGTGCTCCCTCGGGTTGTTTTCGCGCTTGCGCCCCTCAGTAGCCGCGAGGGACGTTGGGGGCGGCGGGTTGCGCGGAGGGGTCTCACCTGGAGGTGGACGTCCAGACCCCCACTCCGCTCTTGTCACCGACGCCGGCCCATCTCTTCAGAGGTGGCCCACGTGTTCACTTCCATGCCCGAGCTGGGTAGCGTCGAGGGAGTTGACCGCCGGTCACCCGGTTTTCCTCTCCCGTGTCTTTCTGGTACCGTCGACGAACTGCGACGCGATGCGACCGGTGGTGGATCTGTCGGCCCTCAACGGGCACATCGTGCACACACGGTTTCAGATGCTGCCGGTATCCCTGGTATGCCTGGCCCTGTGCCCTCTGTCGTGGGTAGTGTCGCTGGCCCTCCAGGATGCGTCTTGGCTCGTTCCTCTCCATCCTCGCTTCCAGCGCTTCTTGGCCGTTCGGACTTCCGATCGTGTGTTCCTGTTCGACGGCCTTCCCTTCGGTCTCCGCATCGCGCCGCAGCTCTTCTCCGCACTGGTGGGGCAGGCTTTGGGTCCTCTCCTCAGGAGCGGGCTCCAGATCCTGTTTTCCTTGGCCGATTGGTTGGTAGTTTCCGACGCCCTAGGACTGTGCATTGGCGACGCCCTCACAGTCGTTCGCAACAACGCACGGTTAGGGTTCCCCTTCGCTGTTCCCACGTCACGCTTGACCCCGTCGCGTGTCGTGCCATGGGTCGGTCTCGCATGGGTTTTGTCCGGCGCTACGGTGACCCAGGGTCTGCCGGCCACGGTGCACCTTCGGTGGACGGTCTTCGCCGTGTTGCACTCGGTCTCCCTCCCGGGGTGGCTCTGGGACTCGTTCGTGGGTTCGCTGCATTGGGCCGCTCTGCCCCTTCCCTTAGGGAGCCTCTGGCTATGCCGCCTCCTCCTCATGGGCACCGCGGTGTTTCCGTTGCCCCTATGGATCGGCTCCTGCCGCTCCCGCGTACAGTTCGCCGACGCTTCGGTCGCTGGGTTGCTCGGGGCTCGCTCTCTGCGGCTGTGCCCTGGACTGCCCCCCCCCGCCGACGGTCTGGGTAACCACAGATACGTCGAGCGAGGTTGGGTGAGGTTCCCAATCGAACCTGGGACGTCCACTTCCCGGCAGATGGGTGGGTCTCCCTCCTCTTACCCGTCTATGCCCTCGGACTGTTGGTTCCTTTGTTCTTCCTGCGGGACCACGCGCTGGCCCTTCGGGGTACGTCGGTGGCCTTCGGGTTGGACACTCAGACAGGCTGTCCCCTGTTTCCTTATGCGGGGGTCCTCCAGGTCGTTGACTCTATTGGGGGTCTCGGTGGAGTTGTTCTTCCTCGCGGACCGACACCCCTTCTCCTTGCATGCCTCCTACCTGCCCGGGCCTGCCACCCTTTGGGCGGCCGCCCTGTCGAGAGGGCAGGGCGTTCTTGTAGAATGGGCGTTGAAACGGACTGTGTTCGCCGACCTCGCGGCTTCCTGAGGTGTTCCGGAGGTCGCCTTGTTCGCATCGGGGGTGCCGCGCCAGTTGCCTCTGGACCTCTCCCTCCGGCCTCGCGCTCCGGGGGGGGTCCGGACGCTTTCATGGTCGCCTGGTACGGGTGGCGGTCGATATTCATCTTTCCGCTCCCAGACGCGCTGTTGATGTGCCCAGTCCTCGCGGAGCTGCGGCTGTACCACGGCTGCGTCTGGCTCCTCGCGTCTCTGTGGCCGGCACGGACTTGGTCCGCCCGGTTGCCGCGGTGGTGCCCGAGTCCGGTCCCTCTCCCTGTCTCCGGCTTCCACTTGGGCTAGGTTGGGGCCCTGCGGACCTCTTTGGCCTTCGCATCGTGCTTGTTCATGAGGCACGGTGGCTCCCGGTCCCCGGCCGGGCCCTGCCTGACTTCCTGCAGCGTTCCAGGCCGTCTTCTCCTTGGGGGACTTACGGGTCCCGCTGGAGGTCTTTTACTAGGTGGCTACAGGCCACTCGCCTGCCAGTTGGCTCTCCTTCCCTCGTCCTACGCTCCTTGTTTCACCTCTTCCGTCCACGTCGCTTTCCAGTCGACGCTATACGTACCCACTTGTCTGCCGTCCGGGGGGTTCTTTGGGTCCGTCGCTGGGCTGGTCGTTCCGCCACAGGAGCTGGATTCCTTCCTGACGGCTGCCTTCCGGGATCGACCGCCTCCGCGCCAGGTTCTTTCGCAGTGGGATCTGGGGCGGGCTCTGGTCCTTCTGGCTTCCCCCACGTATACAAGGGCCGCTACGCCGGTTCCGTTGCTCGGGCGTCCACTCTTCCTTGTCGCTCTGGCCACTGGGGATCGGGTGTCTGCACTAGCGGCATTGTCACGGCCCCGGGACTGCGTGCGCTTCTCCCCGTCCTTGCATGGCGTCTCGTTCGCCTCCTCCCCTCCTTTTGTTACCACGCATGGGAGGGAGGCCCCTGTTTTCCAGCCTTTCGCCGTCCAGGCTTTACGGCGTGGGCATCCTCGCCATGTGTTGTGCCCGGTGTCAGCCTTGCACTCCTCTGTTGCGTCTGTGGCGCCGCCTTCGGGTCCTGCTGTGTGGGTGTCTCCTCGGACAGGTGGGAGGCTCTCGCGGGTGCAGATGGGCCGCCACGTTTGTCGGACCGTTCGTGCCCGTCACCCTGTTTGTAGGGGTTCTGCGCACGATGTCAGATCCTTTGCTGCCTCCTTCCGGTTCCTGCCAGTCGATCCTTCCCTGCCATCGCCTCAGCGGTTTTGTGGTCTTCTATCAATTCCTTCATCTCCTCCTACCTCTTCGTGTCCAGTGTTCGACCCCCTCGGCCGGTGATTGCTCTCGGGGGTCGTGTTTCCTGGTGCTCTGGCGAAGATCCCTGGTCTTCCCCCCTTGTCCCTCGTTCTTTTCCTTTGTTTTGTTTTGACAAAGGGGGGGGGGGGGGGTGTACGGGTTTGCAACACTGGATTGCAAGTTTGGGATTATGTATTGTTCCAGTATATAAGTGTTTTTGCCACATTGAAAATTGTGTTTTGTTCTTGTGTTCAGTGTTTTTGTTGGTTTTTGAAGAAAAGGGATTTTGGGTACAGTACCTTTTTGGTTTCAGACAAGTCTATGTTTTTGCATTACTATGAATGACGGGCATGTGTTAAAACTGTTCTTTTTAGCTACTCCTCAGTTTTTCACTCTTTTATTAAACTCTCTTGTTTAAATTGTGTCTTTGTCATTCGTAATTTTGTTTTATGCATTGGTTTTTTTGGTAGGTTGGGCTTGGATGTCCTCCTCCTATTTGTTATGCAGCCTTGACGTTGGATTTGCCAAGACTACTAACAAATTGGGAGGTTTGACGTACCTCCCAACCTACCAAATAGGAAAACCTACTATTTGGTAGTAGTCTTGGAAAATCCAACGTACATAATACCCTCCCTCACGCCGGACCCCTGCCCATCCGCGTTCTTCTGCTGACGTGAGATGTGATGACAAGAGAGGGTCGCTCATGCGCACGTTCGACAGGGATCTGCACATGACGGAACACGGGATGGGCCTTAAGCGGTAACTAAGGTAAACCCCTTTTTCTTCTCTTCTATGCTTTTTTCACCTTCGGTGGTAGTTTTGGTTAATGTACAACGTCTCCTAGAGCAAGATAAGGAGTAGACTCTAGACGTTTTCTTTTTAACCGCGGTTGGAATGACGACATAGCAGTCAAAATAGACAAGTCGTCATTGCAATTAGGTTAATAGCCTTGACGTTGGATTTTCCAAGACTACTACCAAATAGTAGGTTTTCCTATTTGGTAGGTTGGGAGGTACGTCAAACTTCCCAATACATACAACAAGTGATTTAGAGATGAAGTCACACAACTAATGATCCTATTCCAGGAATCTTCAGTGGGAAATGTCTTTTTTTACTCTGGCTAATATTAGACACTGACTCAGCTTTGGAAAGATCTGTGGGAGTCAAAGGATTATTTGACATTACTTGTACCCCCTTCTTAAGCAAAATACAATTGTCTAATGCATGTACTGTACTAGAGCCAGAGGAGCTCAGTGGTCTGGTTAATCTGCTCTACATAACTAACTGACCAACCAGAGCCATTTAAATTATTATTGTTTGTTTTATATCCAGTATATTAACTACGGATGATCTGGTTCTCTGTTAACACACGTTCCTCACCTGGTTAATTATGAAGGTTGTTTATTGCCTTGGAAATGGACTATACAACTATTACACTTAAAGACTGGGATTGTTTTCAAATTAACAAGCTCATAATTTGTTTGAATACAAAAGTGGGGATTGGGCCTGAGTATATACTGTAGATAGATAGATAGATAGACAAATATATCTATCTACTATATATACTCAGGCACAAACCCCATATTTTTCTTTTTTATGCTGGGGGTGGCCGACTTGAGACATATATATACTGTACTGTATATATACAGTATATACTATATATACTCTGCCATACCCATAGCTTACTCTGACTGTTCCTTTTATTTATATATTTTCTAGATATCAAGTGGCGGCGTCTCTTCCATGGATTGACCTCGAGGTTGGCGGACTGGGAGCCAAAGCGTCATATTATAGGTTTGACTCCTGTAAGGAGATAAAGAAAACCTAATATTTAGTAGTGGCCCCGTAATCATTGACGAACATGCCTATTACATAAGGCATCCTCTTCAAACACTAATCCGCCGTAGTTTGAATCTACCGCGCAGAGCATTTAAAAACTGAGGAGCCTTCATCATGAGCGCACGCGACCTCACTCATGGCTTCAGTCATTATGAATTGGGTTCTCACTACGAAAAAACTTCGTAAAAAATAAAAACAAAAAGAAAATAAGAATAACTATCCAATAAGCTTTCCATCATATCGTGGATGTACTTGTGTGGATTTCTGACCAGACGCTGATTCAGGCGTCATTCCTCCTTCACTGACATATCAAGTAAACTAAAATCCTTAATACATCAACGAATGGGAAGGGGACGGTCGGGAGGGCCCCAGTCGTCAATGATTACGGGGCCACTACTAAATATTAGGTTTTCTTTATCTCCTTACAGGAGTCAAACCTATAATTTATTAGTGGCCCCTCCATCATTGACGAACATGCCTGATATCTAAGACTGGAGGGGGACATTCGTAATCATATCATAACTCTAGAAAAGCAGATAATAAAAACAACCACATAGTATTCTTACTTTTGAAAAATGTATTTAATACGGCGTAGGCCGGAAATATACAAGAAAAAGGGGTTCAGGCAGGTGCGTGCTTCAAAGAAGCCTGCCCGACAAAAATGGGTAACCCTGAAGATTCTGAACACAGATCTGTAGTTACAAAAGGCACCCCACTCAACGAGTGGTGACAAAAATAATAAGTTATAAGTTTATATGTGCACATCATAAACCCCAAAATACATGTGGAGATCAATTGCAAATGAACTCCATTGAACTAATATTACATTGCTTTCGCAGCTAAAACTACTATAACAACACCGTTGTTTTGTACTAAACCTTGTACTAGCACAATTTCTCGCAGAGAAATTTTCATATCACATTTTAACCTTAAATTGTATCACAGCTCTCATACTCCGGCGGGGTCTAGGGTGTCCTATGTCAACTGACTGCACCCCCCCCCCCCCTTCCGTGAAAGTAAACATAAGTGACTGCAGGGCCACCTAGACCCTCTGCCTTAAAGCTATACATGGTAAGGAAGGTTTGTCTAGAGCAACTGACAAGTATCTAGAGAGAAACGTATGATTAGACGCCCACAACTGTGTGGACGCAATATCTTCAACTGAAAAGTTTTTCAGGAAACGTAAAGAGGCCGCCCACTTGCGTAAATCGTGGGCCCTACCCACAACGCCGGGATTACTCTCTTTAATGACTTCTACCAGAAGAGAGGCTAATCGCCGTTTAAGTAAGCGTTTACCCGTACTCGCTACCCATAAAGCACCTTGGGGGTTTTGAGGAGCTATTCTCAAATATTTGGTTAGAGCTTGCACTGGACATAAATTATGATGCACTTTTCCCCTTTTTAACGCCGGCACCGTGAACTCAGAAAACACGTGTGCACTATGCTCATTCTTGGCTACAAACGCCGGGGAGGGTGCAATGGAAATTGAATCATTAAGTCTACCAAACCTAAGACAATTAGGTGTGTTGCTCATCGCCGCCAGCTCAGACACTCTGTTTCCGGTGGCCAAAGCCAAAAGGAAAACTGCCTTCTTTAAGATTAAAGCAAAGTCTGCAGTATTTTGATACAGACGAGAATGAAGTAAAGACAAAGCTTTGTCCAGAGACCAAGTAGGCATGAGCTGACGGGGAGGTGGGCGGAGTTTAAAACACGCTCTCATAAATCCTGTTTCCTCCGCCACCGGTATGGATAGACCTGTAAGGTCGAAAAAGGGCACTCTAATCGCAGTTAAGTGATTCTTCAAAGTTACCACAGATAAACGTTTCTGCTCAAACAGATAGTTCAAGTAATTAAAAACCAATGCCACTGAGGGTACAGTTTGTTCCGTTCTAACAATCCAAGAAGTAAAAGCTTTCCAATGTGATTGATATTGTCGCTTAGTAGACTGAGTATATTGATTGAGCAATTTATTGGTCACATCCCTACCGTATGGTGCTAGCCACTTGGCCTCCTGAATGTCCATAATGCAAAAGTCAGCGAGGTCGCTAGGTTGCCAATCGTGTCTAAGTGGAAGTACCCGACCGGGAGCGATACCGGGTCCGGGCACCACATTATTAATTGCTGGTACCACACCTGCGCCGGCCACAGGGGCGCGATTAGCGAGACTAAGCCTCGATAAACTCGTAGTTTGTTCACTACGTGGCACATTAGTGACGCATCTGGCGGCGGAAACAGATAGATGGAGCTCCATCTGTTCCAGTCTGTCACTAGGGCGTCTGGCCCCCCTGCCGGCGTTATCGCCCGGCGGGTGAGGTATAGAGGGAGCTTGTGAGTCTCCTCGGACGCAAAAAGATCCACTTGTGGATGGGAGAGCTCCGCAATCATTAGGTCGAAAATGGGTTGCTTGAGCTCCCATTCTACTGTCGTGCTCTGTCTCCGGGACAGAGCGTCTGCCCAGACGTTCGCTACGCCTGGGAGATAAGATGCGTGAAGATAAATATCTAGACTGCTGGCTAGAACAAAAATCTCTTCCGACACGAGTAGCAACTTCCTTGACCTCGTTGACCCTTGTTTCTGAATACAGTGAACTGCATTCAGTGGAAGTAGTGAGAGCTGTTGTGCCTGGCACATTGGAAATTGGGCCTGACACAAGCGGATGGCTAGGTATTTTCGCTAAAGCAAAGGATGTAGCCAGAGGTCGCACATTCGTCGACATCGCGGGATCTCCCGTATCAGGAGGAGTTTCCGGCGTAGGGCCCAAGAACCTATTAAGTGCATTCAATAGTAGTCCATCAATCTCTTCCGCCGGTACATACCTAGCCGATGACGAACTCCGTGGAGATTCGACAGTACCCTGAGAGTCGCCTAAAAGGTGACTGGACTCTTCAACCTCCATCTCTGAGACCAGAGATCGTTGTTCTTCATCCGTTAAGTCTGGCTTATCATGGGAAGATCCCGCCGAAGCCGGGACCTCCACATGTTGCCATGTTAAAACTGGGGTAGAAGATGGTACATCGGCATCCCGTGGACGTCAGCACTAGTTGAGTCACAAAGGGATGTGTTCAGTCCTGCCAGGACTGTGAGTATCGCCATACACCTTGGCTGTGGCTGTCCCTTGCTTGCGAGCTCGGTATACTCTCTAAAAGAGAGCCCTGTAAAGGTTTATGATAATTAAAAGCTCCCATAGCTCATTAACACATTGAAAGCAGAGCTGGTGAGCAAAATCATAAAGTATACTAATTAATTTAATTTATATTTAATTGTATTAAAATAAATTACTATAAATAAACACAATATTATCCTAATATAATCATAGAAAATATATATGGTTATTATTATTCAGTGATTAAATTATTTCATTAACAAATTAAAATAATATATAGGGATACCTGATCTTAACGGCGTTGAACATACAGCAATGAGAGGTTCAAGTGCCGACATGGCAGAGACTGGGGGAAAACTACCCCGCCCCCGGGAACTACCTGGTCACCTGGTGCAACACCGGTACTCCGCCCTGGAAAGAGAATTTTCCGGGGATTAATGCTCATAGGGTTACACCCAAAAAATGGTACAAAATATGTGTCACAAGACCGCCGGTCAACGAACCGTAGCACTCCACCACTACTTTTCGTTTTCCTTTAGTTTCATATTAAAGATTTCAGGATATATTTACCTGTCCAGAAGATTTTTAAGCATATCTTTTGAATCCTCATAAAGATGAAGTATATCTTTATTAAAGATGAAGTCTTTCAAGTATCCTTTACACTTGAAACATTAGTAAGATTCCGGCATCTTTTTATCCCATAAAAAGTCTAAGCCTATCCTAATCTCTAATCCGGCTTCTCTCAGAAGCCCTCATAGATCGCCGTCTTGAAGGCCGTGATACCCTATTGTATCAATCAATTGTTTGGCAAATGATCGCGAATTGCTAATCAGTTAATATAACCCCCCGAAGGTATAACCGCCGGGTTTTATATGCAATGTCAAACCAATTGTACCTGCCCCAGACCTTTTTTGTAAAAAGGTCGCCGGGAGAGAAAGACTAAACAAACAAACAACATTGTTCCAATTGTTTATTAAGGATTTCAGCATATCTTTTACCTGTTCGAAAGAATTAAGCATAACTTCTGAATCCTCATAAAGATGAAACATATCTTTATTAAAGATGAAGTCCTTCAAGTATCCCTTTACACTTGAAACACTAGTAAGATTCAGGCATCTTTTTATCCCATAAAAAGTCTAAGCCTATCTTAATCTCTAATCCGGCTTCTGCCAGAAGCCCTCATAGATCGCCGTCTTGACGGCCGTGATACCCTATTGTATCAATCAATTGTTTGGCAAATTATCGCGAATCGCAAATTCGTTAATATAACCACCCGAAGGTACAACCGCCGGGTTTTATATGCAATGTCAAACCACTTATACCTGCCCCAGACCTCTTTGTAAAAAAGGTCGCCGGGAGGGAAAGACCAAACAAAATAACTGTGTGGAGCCCCCCTCACCGGGAATAACACAGGAAGCCTGATCCCAGGCTTGACCACAGAAAACGCAGTTTCTGATGAGCCCTCAAGCGACCAAACTCGTCGGGGTAACTTACCTATTTTAGCCATCCTGACTAAAACTCGGTAACCAAAAACGGTGTTCTCGGAGCAACGAGAAAAAACGCCGGAAAGGTAACCCACACCAAACGAGACATAACAGGAGGGCGTAATGCATAAAGCAATGAATAACACAGGAAGCCTGATCCCAGGCTCGACCACAGAAAAACGCAGTTTCTGATGAGCCCTCAAGCGACCAACTCGTCGGGGTAACTTACCTATTTTAGCCATCCTGACTAAAACTCGGTAAACCAAAACGGTGTTCTCGGAGCAACGAGAAAAACGCCGGAAAGGTAACCCCCACCAAACGAGACATTTTAACACATTTTATACAAAGTGTGTGCGCAAAAATAGGGATACCTGAACAGGAGGGCGTAATGCATACAGCAAAAACCGGGGCAAAGGTAGCCATGACAGAGACTGGAGGGAAACTACTCCAGGTTCTGCATAGACCCGCCGGGACCCAGCTCTGGAAAATTTAAAATTTCCAGGAATTAATGCTCATAAGGTTAACCCACTCATGTTCGCACACAGGTGTTAAATAACCCGCCGGGTAACGAGACGTAATACTCAACGACCACAGCTCGCCACGCGGTGGGGTTTCCTAAGTAAAAGATTTCAGAATATCTTAATTTGTCCAAAAGATTTATGAATACCCTCCGACATAATATATAAAGACCATCATGGCGTTTATAAGTGATTAAGTCTTTCCGGTGGTGTTTGTTTCCATATTAAATATTGGAAAAAACCCCCTAAAAAAGACGCCGGCCCCCGAATTATCTCGTAGATAAAAAACTGGGAAGCCTGACAAATATACGAGATCTAACTTCTGCCGAAGTATCTTTTAGATCGCCGTATGTTGAAGGCGGCGATACAAAACGTATCCCTCAAATGTCTGGTTAACTAACTGAATTGTAAATTCGTTATTCTCATCCGTGCAAGAAACACCCGCCGGGTGTGAATAATAGTTTAAAAAACGTTAACCCCAAATGTGCCCTAAAGCGCCGTATGTTGAAGGAGGCGATACACAAAGCATCCCTCAATTGACTGGTCAACTAAACTGAATTTTGCAAATTCGGTCATCCCAACCTTCCAGGTTGCACCCACCGGGTGAATTAAAGTTTAAAAGTTAACCCCAATAAATAACTGTGTGGAGCCCCCTCACCGGGAATAACACAGGAAGCCTGATCCCAGGCTTGACCACAGAAAACGCAGTTTCTGATGAGCCCTCAAGCGACCAAACTCGTCGGGGTAACTTACCTATTTTAGCCATCCTGACTAAAACTTGGTAACCAAAAACGGTGTTCTCGGAGCAACGAGAAAAAACGCCGGAAAGGTAACCCACACCAAACGAGACATAACAGGAGGGCGTAATGCATAAAGCAATGAATAACACAGGAAGCCTGATCCCAGGCTGGACCACAGAAAAACGCAGTTTCTGATGAGCCCTCAAGCGACCAAACTCGTCGGGGTAACTTACCTATTTTAGCCATCCTGACTAAAACTTGGTAAACCAAAACGGTGTTCTCGGAGCAACGAGAAAAACGCCGGAAAGGTAACCCCCACCAAACGAGACATTTTAACACATTTTATACAAAGTGTGTGCGCAAAAATAGGGATACCTGAACAGGAGGGCGTAATGCATACAGCAAAAACCGGGGCAAAGGTAGCCATGACAGAGACTGGAGGGAAACTACTCCAGGTTCTGCATAGACCCGCTGGGACCCAGCTCTGGAAAATTTAAAATTTCCAGGAATTAATGCTCATAAGGTTAACCCACTCATGTTCGCACACAGGTGTTAAATAACCCGCCGGGTAACGAGACGTAATACTCAACGACCACAGCTCGCCACGCGGTGGGGTTTCCTAAGTAAAAGATTTCAGAATATCTTAATTTGTCCAAAAGATTTATGAATACCCTCTGACATAATATATAAAGACCATCATGGCGTTTATAAGTGATTAAGTCTTTCCGGTGGTGTTTGTTTCCATATTAAATATTGGAAAAAACCCCCTAAAAAAGACGCCGGCCCCCGAATTATCTCGTAGATAAAAACTGGGAAGCCTGACAAATATACGAGATCTAACTTCTGCCGAAGTATCTTTTAGATCGCCGTATGTTGAAGGCGGCGATACAAAACGTATCCCTCAAATGTCTGGTTAACTAACTGAATTGTAAATTCGTTATTCTCATCCGTGCAAGAAACACCCGCCGGGTGTGGATAATAGTTTAAAAAACGTTAACCCCAAATGTGCCCTAAAGCGCCGTATGTTGAAGGAGGCGATACACAAAGCATCCCTCAATTGACTGGTCAACTAAACTGAATTTTGCAAATTCGGTCATCCCAACCTTCCAGGTTGCACCCACCGGGTGAATTAAAGTTTAAAAGTTGTTGTTGTTGTTGTTGTTCCCTAAGCTGCCTGGCCGAACAGCCCCGAGTCCCTGAGAAAGGCCATGGCCACGATCGGGCTTTCCCACAGAGCTCTCATTGAGTGTAGATTGTGTTGTTGGCGTAAGTGGTTGTGTGAAATGCAGTCTTCTATGATGTGTTTAATGGTATGGGGTGCTGTGTTACATCCCGGGCAGGCGTCGACAACGGAGTCATCCAGTCTCTTCTGATAGCTCAGGAGAGCTGGATGGTGTCCGCATCTCAGCCTGGCCAGGTGGACTCTGTCCTCGCGAGGAAGGGAGGATTCGGAAGGATGGATTTCGGGAGGTCGTGCATGCAGCTGTGTTGTCTGTGAGTGAGTGGATGGATCGGTGAGAGATATGAGTATGGATGTGCTTCTGGATGTTGGTTCGGGGTGGGCAGGGAGGGAGAGAGGACAATAATTGTGTGTGATACCGTGTGCTGGGTGTTGTTTTGATATTTCTTGGTGTCTGTGGGTGTGTTGCCATGTAGTTTAGTGGGTGGTCTTGGTTCGTGGAGGCTGCTGCCAGGAATTGAGTGCCTCTCATGTCCAGATGGTCTTTGACTTTGAGGATTTTGGTTTCTTGATGTAGGTGATCTGTGGGTGCAGTAGCTGTGCAGCCTGTAATGATCTTCAGGGCTTTGTTTTGAATAGTCTGTAAGGTCTTATGATGTGTTTCAGCTAGGTTAGAAGCCCAGGCTGGGCTTGCGTATTCCATCACTGATCTTATGTATTGTTTATATACTGTGGTGGTAGTTTCTTTGTTGTGTCCAAATTTTGTGTGAGCAAGTGACCTGAGGGCGTTAAGTCTGGGTGTCAGTTTCTTTTTAATGTTTGTGGTGTGCTGTTTGAATGTCATATGAGTATCATATGTTACTCCTAGGATTTTGGGTGTGTGTGTATGTGTTAGGGGTGTGTTGTTTATGGTGAGTTGAGGGATGTATTCGTGTTCTCCTGTCCAACTTGTGAGCAGGGTTGCGGTGGATTTGGCTGGGGCTAGATTAAGTCTGTTTGTAGTGCACCAGCCATGTAGTGTGTTGAGATAGGGTTGAAGGAGATCTGTTGCTCTTTTGGGTCATGGTGTGTGCATGTGAGTGTTATGTCATCTGCATAGGAGGCTAAGTTTATTTGGGGCGTATTGGGTGTAGTTATATCGTGCATGTACAGATTGAAGAGTGCGGGCGATAGGACGGATCCTTGTGGGACTCCGTTTGGAAAGTTTCTGATTTTAGATGACTGACCGGCAAAAGATACGTGTGCACATCTGCCTGCTAGGAAGTTGGCCAGCCACCGTTTTGTGTTGTTGTGCATGTTTGTGTTGTAGATTTTGTTTGTTAGGTTGTGGCGGGGGATGGCATCGAAGGCTTTACTAATGTCGAGTGTGGCTAATAGTGATCTGTGTGGTGGTCTAGCTGAATTGATGCCGTCGAAAGCTCTTTGTGTAAGGTCTGTGAGAAGAGTGTTTGTGGAGTGCAGTGGCCTAAAGCCATGTTGTGTTGGAGCTAGGGGTAGGTCAGGTGTAATTAGTTGTAATACTAGGCGTTCCATGACTTTGGAGGGGGAGCAAAGGAGTGTGATGGGGCGGTGCGAGGAGGGTAGCGTGGGGTCTTTGTTGGGTTTGGGGAAAGTGATGATGATACCATGCTTCCAAATGTCTGGTATTGTGTTGTGTGAATAGCTGTAGTTTGATATGTTAGTGAGTGCTTGTATGCCTTGTGGTCCCAGGTGTCTGAGGTGTATGTTGCTTATGTTGTCTAGGCCACAGGCGGGTGAGTGCTTGAGATTGTTGATGATATGCTTTGTCTGGTGATTGGTGAAGGGTGTATAGTCAGGGTCTGTGGGGAATTGTCTCTTACGTCGGATGACACGTCGGTCGTCTTTGTGAGGTTTTAGGTGGCTGACATGTGAAAAGTGATTGATGAGAGTGTTTGCTTGTTGTTTACATGAAGGAGTAGAGTCTGTTGTTGTGATTGCAGCATGTGATTGTGTTGTGTTGCTGTTGGAAAGTGTGATGCTGTTTAGTGTTTTGTATAGTTTTTTGGGGTTTGTTTTGTGATCAAGTGTTTGTAGGAAGTTATTCCAATTTAGTTTTTGTTGTTCTTGTATTTTGTTGTTAGTTTGGGTGTTGAGTGCTTGAATTTGTTGTGTGATGTCTTGTGTGTGGGGTGCTGGGAGTGTTTCAGTATGTCGCGTTGTCTGATGAGGTTTTGAATTTCTGGTGTGAAGTTGGGGTTGTGTCTTTTTCTGTTACCTCTTGGAATGTGTTTCTTGTCAGCGTTTTGGATAGTTTTATTGAGTATGTGTACAGCATTGTTGATGTTAGTGATGGGTGTACTGTTTAGAGTTGTGAAGTGTTGTTCTGTCTCATTTGTGAATGCTTCCCAGTTAGCTCTTTTATAATTGGTGTATGTGTGTTTGTGGCTAGCTGGGGTGAGTCTGGTTTTGGTGGTGATAATGATCGGGAGGTGGTCAGAGCCTAAGGTTCTGACCACCCTCCAGGATGTTGTGGGGGCGAGTTCTGGGGAGCAAAAGGTGATGTCTGGAGATGATGGGTTATAGAGGGCTTGGTGAGGAATATGGGTATGTTGATGGATGTCGTTAAGGATGATGAGGTTATCGGTTTGGTTTTGTAGTACCAGCCCTCTGTCTGTGTCGGGGTTGTCGACAAACCAGGCCGACGTCTTGGCGTTGAAGTCACCACCCAGGATGATGTGTGGGGTGTGTGGGGTGTTTGTGATGTGTTGTAAGTGTGGTCTGTATTCATTTGGTACTGTAGGGGATGTTTGGGGAGGGATGTATGTGTTTATGATGGTTATGTTGGAGTTGTTGCCAGTGCGTATTTTAATTGACTGTATTTCTGTTGTGTTATCATTTGGGGGGAGGAGTGATTTGGTTTGTACACTGGTTACTATGTATGATATTTCTTTGTGTACCAGGGTGATGAGTCCACCGCCCCCGCCGACAGCCCGGTCTTGTCTGATGGTGGTGAAATTATGAAATGTGGGTGTTTTTTGTGTTGTGCGGAGTTTTGTTTCTTGTAAGATGGCAATGTGTATGTTGTGTTGTTTGATGAAGTGTGAGAGTTCGTGTTTCTTTGTGTTGATGCCATCTATGTTCAGTTGAAGAATGTTAATGTTATGTGCACGATGTACGTTGGGTGCTGCTGCACGAGGATGGGGTGGGGGTGGGGGTGATGGGGGGGGTGGGGGTGAGGGAGGGGCTGGGGGTTGGGATGGGTGAGGTGGGGGTGGGGATTGGGGAGCAGGAGATGGGGGTTGGAATGGATTAGGATGGGGTGTGGTGTGTTGAGTTGAGGATGTGGATGGTATGGGAAGGTTAGGTGGGTTAGGGAGGAGAGGTGGACGGGTTTTAGGGGGGGGAGTGGATGATATGGGAAGGTTAGGTGGGTTGGGGAGGAGAGGTGGACGGGTTTTAGGCGAGGGATTTGACTGGGAGAGGGAGGGGCATGAGGAACAGGTCCAGGTGTTTGTGTAGTGTTTCTTGGAGGCAAGTGTTGTGCAGGTGAAGTGGGTCCAGTTCCCACATGAATTGCAGAGAACTGAACCCTTAGTATGGCGACTCGAAGTGATGGGTTTTGAGCAAGTTGGACATATGTATGTGAACGTGGGTCCTGGGTTGCTCTCAATGTCTCCGGCTAGAAGAAGTCTTCGAGAAATGACAGCCGGAGAGTCATTTCTCGGTGTAGGAAAAACTGTGTGATGTGTGTGTGTGGTGTGAGAGGTGTGGAAATTCCCGGCGCGACCGAAGCCGCTCCAAGGACCCGTGCCCCCAGGGAGGGGGCAGGGGATGGTTGTGACGGTTTGGCTCCCGAAACTGCTCCCCGCGGCCGGCATCCGGTTTTCCTCCACTGGTCGTTGATTTTGTCTTCGGCTGTGGAGGGTCGGCAGCCATCCGCGGTTGGCAGCCTCGGGAGGTGGCCCCACGGCGTAGACGCCGCCACATCAGGACCTTTTTAAAGGTAAAGTTTAAAAGTTAACCCCAATTGTTCCTATCCCCACTTCTTTGAAACAGATCGCCGGGGAGGAAATACAACTACAGCATAGTTTTATATTGGCTTTGCAAAACCGAAAAAACTACAAACAACACGTGTCCGTATGAACACTGTTAGATGGGTACAGCCAACCCGCCGGGATGAAACAGGCACCCCAGAGACGCAGACCTGGGGAGCCACAGACACCCACTCGCCGGGGAAACAAGCCTGTTTTAAACCACACGTGGCCAAAACTAGGCAACCAGCCGGGGTTATCAAGGTGAAACCGAGAAAAACCCGCCGGAAAAAACCCACCCCGTCCAGATACCATCTGAACGCATCACCGGACCGAGGCGTAGCTAAAACACAACGAACGCCGGGCCCAACATACTCCGTGGAATTAGCCAAAACACAACTAACCCAGGACACATAAATAGTCCGTGGAATTAGCCAATACACAACTAAACCAGGATCTGTTGAATGCTTCAAGAGACAACTTAAGACTTTTCTCTTTGAGAGAAGCTATGATCTTGAGAGAGGTGTCATGACAGATGGCTATAGAGTTTAGGCTATTTTGCCACTGCTGGTGATTGTTAAATGTGTGTTGTATATGAGCCTTCTTTTGATGCATTAATTTTTGTTCTTTTTTCTTTCTCTTTTCGAGCGCTAGTGAATTCTTCGGAAAAATTGGCGCTTATGAGAAATAAGTAACATGCTTATTATTATTATTATTATTATTACACATGACACAGTAGTACATATTTAGAAAATAAATCAATAACACTTGTATATGTGATAAAGCTACGAGAGGCTGGCTAGGCCTAGCAGACGGATAACAGTAACATGTCGGAATATAAACAAAAAGCACTGAATTATATCACAACAGGAACCACCGCCAACACACCACTGTAGCAAACACTTCCGGCAAAGGGAAGAACTGACTCGGGACCCAGAAAAAACTTCACTAAGTGAAGAAAAATACGCTGGGAACGACAGCAAAAATACGCTACCTCATCAGAAAGATAAAAGGAAGCAATAACGCGTAATGAAAGCCGCCTGCATCACAAAGCTAGCTTAACTGTGAAAAAATTCACCTGTCCACAACAGGACCACGAGGGTACATCCGAAATAGATGCCCCAAACATACGACCCAAAATACACTGCACTGCGGGCAACCAGCCCAGGACACTCCTGCTACGCATATCCTAACCTTACTCGATACATCCCGGAGTAAACCAATGAGAAAAAACTCACTAGGGACGCAACAAATGCGGAACCCGCGGAGCGTGGGGAGACAGGTCCGGGCAGGCTGAGCGCAGAGCAGAGAAGGAGGAATGACGCTTGAATCAGCGTCTGGTCAGAAATCCACACAAGTACATCCACGATATGATGGAAAGCTTATTGGATAGTTATTCTTATTTTCTTTTTGTTTTTATTTTTTACGAAGTTTTTTCGTAGTGAGAACCCCATTCATAATGACTGAAGCCATGAGTGAGGTCGCGTGCACTCATGATGAAGGCTCCTCAGTTTTTAAATGCTCTGCGCGGTAGATTCAAACTACGGCGGATTAGTGTTTGAAGAGGATGCCTTATGTAATAGGCATGTTCGTCAATGATGGAGGGGCCACTAATAAATTTATCCTTTGCCCCTCAACTTTCCCTTCATAATTGTTCAGGGCCTTGGGTGGGGCTTCGGTGTCCCGGGTGTTTCCGCACCCTCCTCAGCTCCTCGTTTGGGAGCGGTATCGGTCACCTGGGCTTTCTTAGTGGTAAACAGGGAGGGTTCTGTGGGGGTGCTAGGTTAAGGCCTTGGCCTTGCTCGGGACCTAGGGACTGTTCGGTCAAACAGCCTGGGGAACAACAACTATATATATATCAGCTATTGATCTTGTCCGTGGAATTCTACCAGTAGATTAAAGTAAGAGATATTTTCAGACCTACCCGAACAATTAGTACTTTCTTCAAATCCAAAGATATAATTGCTAAAGAACTACAGGCCTCTGTAGTCTACAAATATCAATGTCATTGCTGTAACATATACATAAATACAAGTTTAAAGACCGCTTCATCAATAGAGAGCGTAGTTTCAGTCTCTTTACCGAAGTACACTACAACAGCACAACACATCCCCATCATGTCATCACAGTGACCGATGTTGGTATAGCGCTAACAGTGTCCCAGCAAGACTCAACAAAGTTCCCCTGAAGCACTTGCACCTGGCGAATCTGCACCACACCAACCTTAAACATGCTACATGTTACATTATCTTCTGATCTATCAACCATTTCCATTCGGGGCAGAGAAAATCTTGTTGCTTTCAATGCATCCAAAACCCAATTTCTCCATTTATATTCCCGCAGGACTATCCCTTATGATTCAACAATACAAAAATCAACACCTCATCTTCTCTCAGTATTTTCGGTGTCTCTTTTTCTTTTGATCTCTCTTGGAAAGACCATAATACTACTACTGTATTGCTAAAATAGCTTCCCAGAAGCTGGGTGTGCTCAACTGCCTCTGGGGGTTCTTTACTCTGCACAGCTTCTTGCTCTGTACAGGGGCACAGTGCGTCCATGTATTGAGTATTGTATTGTTCGCATGTGTGTGGGGGATCCTCTCACACAGCACTTCTCGGCAAAGTAGAAAAGAAAGCCTTTTGTCTCATTAACTCACGTCCACTCACCGATTCTCTGCAATCTCTCTCTCTATTGGTACTACAATAATCAGTGTTCCTCAGAGCTCTCTGTGTATAATATGTATACTACCTCCTCCACATAGCACCCATCTTGCAACACAATCCCACCCCTACTCTGTGCAACTCTTCAACCCAAGAGTGAAACGATACTCCCAATCTTTCTTCTATTCAACAACTGAGCTCTGGAATTCTCTCACTGAATCCATCTTTCCCTCATCCTGTGACTTAAATGGCTTCAAACTGTGTGTCCAGGCATTAAAAAAATCGCCGAATGGCGATTTAAATATTCCCGCGATTGCTGGAACCGGGTGTTACGTCGAATTCTCGTCATTTTGGCGCACCTATAAAAACGCAACAAAATGGCCTAACCTACTGTAGGTTATATATACAGTATATATATCCAGTGGCAGTACTCGTTGTTATTTTGCGATGGCTGAAGACTAAAAGTGTCTAAACCAAGTGGTTCAGTTTTTATGGTGAAAATAAGTAGGTCAGTTATGGCGGCCAGGAGCCTAGAAACCGTGTACACTCCCGGTTTTCGTCATTTTCAGATACTGTACTCGTATCTCTGCAAATAAATGGCCTAACCTAGTTTATACATACATACCAGAGGCAGTAATCTGTGTTATCTTGTGATGGGTGAAGACTAGAACACTGTAGGCCTACATTAACCCTTTCTCTGCGGGCATATTTGGGCTATTTAAGGCATATTCAGGCACTCCTGAATGATTAATCAAGTGTCTGCATTAAATTAAATGTATTCAGCCTAAAACTAGATGAAAATAGCTTCAAAATGACACTAGAATGAGCTTCGTAGCTACCATAGACATTGGGGAAAACTCGCTATTTATGAGCAATGTAGCAGTATTTTGCCTTTGGCAGCACTGCAGAGACCCGGGGCTGGGGTCTCAGTGCACGGACGGACGTGCTGGTGGTCGGAGGTGGATCCCTCGTGCTCCCGCCCACTGACACTCGATTTCCACGGCTTTAACAGGCTTTAACCCTTTATTAGCGGGGTCGGACTTAAGTCCGGTACGAGATAATTGGACTAAATGGCGGGGTCGGACTTAAGTCCGTGGGTGTATTCCCACCCTAATTTAGGTGGAAAGCGGAACCTGGTGGTCAGGCGGTATACTACAAGGGCCCACCCACATATCCCCACTGCGTGACCGTGACTCAGTGACCCTCAAGCAGCCATAATGGAAGGTCAAGATTTGCCCGTGTTCGATTCGGTGGCCGCCATCCCTAGTGCGTCGCGCCACCCTACTAACCACGCCCGGCTTACCACCCAGGAACTAGATATCATGCTGAACTCTTCAGAACTTTCTAATAAGCTGTTGGATGAAACCGTCGAATGTCTGGGTGAGAGTTTTGGTAGTGTGGATGACTCGGAAGACGAAAATAACCCGATCATAGGCTTTCATCCCAAGCATAATTTGCGTGGGGTTGATGTTGAGGTTGATGTTGGACAGACCGTTGACCATATTGAAGACGTTCCTGACGAAGAATATACTGGTGTGGGTGTTGGTAAGTACAATTTATATTTTATAATTGCTTGAAAGTTTGATTGCAAGCATTTTATCACCTTACGAGCGGGTGGTGGAGTATATTTCCCTGTGCCGCCCAGCGGGTTTTTTTTTTTACCCTAAATGGGGTTGTTTAGTGCTCTTTTTCATGCATAAACAAGACCCAGAGCGTAATACAAGTATGTATCCCTGAAAGGGCGTAAATTGAGCTTTCCAATGACACCCGAACCATCCTTCTACGATCATTGGTTGTCTTTCAACGATCGTGCAACACGAGTGCAAAACCCTAAACTACGGTAATTTCCTTATATAATTCCCTGTAGTAGGTCCACGGCGGCTGTGACGAGGCGTCAGGAGGTACATTATGCTCTAATCACCGCTCCGCTCTCTCTCAGAGCACATTACGTCCTCAAAATTGCACTCTACAAGAAATGTCCTTTGCATTTTATAGCGTATTATTTGCAGGCGTTCGGTAAATTTCTCACGATAACCAGGGTATACGGTACATTTCTCACGATAATATAAGCAACAACGAAGCTTGGCGAAGATTGTGGTCTACAATATACCTTTTTATAATTGCATGTGACCTTGTAATTGCTTGAAAGTTTGATTGCAAGCATTTTATAGCGTATTATTTGCAGGCGTTCAGTACATTTCTTACGGTAATACAAACAACGAAAGATTGAATATTTGTGCTTGGCATTATATGATTGTGGGGAACAGATGTAGGCCTACCGTATATATTATTTTATCATAATATATGATACATATGTAACATTGTTATATTATCACGACACTCTCTCTCTCTCTCTGTCTCACTCTCTTTGTTTCTACACCTTTGTACTCCTTGGTACTCTCTTTCTCTGATGTAGGCCAGGGCACGCCCCTAACTAATCTTCTCTTCCCTCCCAGGGAAAAATCACACCTAGCAGATGTTCTTGACCTCTCTCTCTCTGTCTGTCTCTCTACCTATATATACATTTATAATTGCATGTGACATTGAAATTGCTTGAGAGTTTGATTGCAAGCATTTTATAGCGTATTATTTGCAGGCGTTCGGTAAATTTCTCACGATAACCAGGGTATACGGTAAATTTTTCACGATAATATAAGCAACAACGAAGCTTGGCGAAGATTGTGGTCTACAATATACCTTTTTATAATTGCATGTGACATTGAAATTGCTTGAGAGTTTGATTGCAAGCATTTTATAGCGTATTATTTGCAGGCGTTCAGTAAATTTCTTACGGTAATACAAACAACGAAAAATTTAATATTTGTGCTTGGCATTATATGATTGTGGGGAACAGATGTAGGCCTACCGTATATATTATTTTGTCATATATATGATACATATGTAACATTGTTATATTATCACAACACTCTCTCTCTGTCTGTCTAATCCTCTCTGGGTCTACCTATATATACTTGTATAATTGCATGTGACATTGAAAGTGCTTGAGAGTTTGATTGCAAGCATTTGATAGCATATCATTTGCAGGCGTTCAGTAAATTTGATAAATATATCAAAATAAGTCCTGTGGGACTATGAAATAGCTATTATTGGACAAGGAAAATATTTGTTCATCCCTCCACTGGAACATCAACAACAATGTCAACAACGTATCGCAGTCGGCAGTGTGCAGTACTGCCAATACGTATAGCGACTTCCGCTAGATCTAGAGACCTTTACTTCGATCTAGCAACAATGACTTACACTAGCGGTTTTGTTTTGAAATTTCAGAACAATTTCGAAGTGATATTATATGGATTTTGCCAATTCATATTTCTAGTGGTATTTATCATGTCTTACATCTAACAATATATGCTAGCGGATTTAACTTCAATTGGTAACCCTCCCGCTCCATTCGGCTCGAAGAAAATCGATAATGGTGGCACTTTAGTAAACAGGTGATAAACATAACCGCATGGGTATCGGTTTGGTGTATCGGTATTATGGTAAGTTGGCTACCTACTATTGTTTATACGATATAGTAAGTAATGATCAGTAAATTATTATATATATATAAAACAAAAACAAAATTCCTGCAAAGCAAGCGAAACAGAGAGAGAGAGAGAGAGAGAGAGACAATGCAGAAAACTGAACTGAAGAAAGAGTGGAAAAAGATATAATAATACAAATTTTTTTACAAGCAAATAAAGAAAGGGATTATAGAAAATAATAATGAGAATTACATATACGGATGAGGAAGAGGGAAAGCGAGCGAGCCAGAGAGAGAGAGAGAGACAGGAGGCGTGAGAGAGATTAGAGAAAATAGAGAGATTGCAAGCATTTTATAGCGTATTATTTGCAGGTGATCAGTAAATTTCTTACGGTAATACAAACAACGAAAGATTGAATATTTGTGCTTGGCATTATATGATTGTGGGGAACATATGTAGGCCTACCGTATATATTATTTTTTCATATATACGATACATATGTAACATTGTTATTATCACGACACTCTCTCTCTCTCTCTTGTCTCTTCCTCTCTGGGTCTACCTATACATATATAATTGCATGTGACCTTCAAATTGTTTGAAATTTTGATTGCAAGCATTTTTCAGCGTATTATTTGCAGGCGTTCAGTAAATTTCTTACGGTAAGGTAGGCAAAAGGCAGTTATGAGATTGAGGTAGGGAAAAGGCAGAACTGCCTATAGCGAGTGTATGAATGGGATTGAGGTAGACAAAAAGCAGAACTGCCTATAGCGAGTGTATGAATGTGATTGAGGTAGACAAAAGGCAGAACTGTCTATAGCGAATGTATGAATGTATGTATAAATGAATGACATGGATGTATGAGGTGGACCAAGAACCAGATGGATGGATGAGATTCGAAACTTTGATAGACGTATATATCACGGTATACGGTAGAAGTAATTCCTTACAATGTACCGTACATCGTGATATATACGCCTATCAAATGATTGCCATCAATATACGGTATATATATATATATATATATATATATATATATATATATATATATATATATATATATATATATACACCGTGATATATACGCCTATCAAATGATTGCAATCAATATACACCAATATACAGTATATATATATATATATATATATATATATACTGTATATATATATATATATATATATATATATATATATATATATATATATATATATATATATATATATATATATATATATATATATATATATATATATATATATATATATATCTATATATTTATATATATACCGTATATTGATTGCAATCATTTGATAGGCGTATATATCACGATGTACGGTACATTGTAAGGAATTACTTCTACCGTATACCGTGATATATACGTCTATCAAAGTTTCGAATTTCATCCATCCATCTGGTTCTTGGTCCACCTCATACATCCATGTCATTCATTCATACATACATTCATACACTCGCTATAGGCAGTTCTGCCTTTTGTCTACCTCAATCACATTCATACACTCGCTATAGGCAGTTCTGCCTTTTGTCTACCTCAATCCCATTCATACACTCGCTATAGGCAGTTCTGCCTTTTCCCTACCTCAATCACATAACTGCCTTTTGCCTACCTCAATCACATGTGGATAACACCTCCTGGGAACACCACAAACAAAAAATGAGTGTTCAACACTACCCCATAGGGTGATTTGGAAATGTGTTGTGAAATAATATTATATATAAAACAAAAACAAAAACCTGCAAAGCAAGCGAGAGAGAGAGAGAGAGAGAGAGAGAGAGAGAGAGAGAGAGAGAGAGAGAGAGAGAGAAGAGAGAGAGAGAGAGAGAGAATGCAGACTGAACTGAAGAAAGAGAAAGAGTGAAAAAGATATAATACAGAAATATTACAAGCAAATAAATTAAATAGAGGGATTAGTTAGAGAAAATAATAATGAGAATTACATATACGGATGAGAAGAGAAAGAGAGAATACAGAAACTGAACTGAAGAAAGAGTGAAAAAGATATAATAATACAGAAATATTACAAGCAAATAAATGAAATAGAGGGATTAGTTAGAGAAAATGATAATGAGAATTACATATACGGATGAGAAGAGAAAGAGAGAATACAGAAACTGAACTGAAGAAAGAGTGAACAAGATATAATAATACAGAAATATTACAAGCAAATAAATGAAATAGAGGGATTAGTTAGAGAAAATAATAATGAGAATTACATATACGGATGAGGAAGAGAGAAAGGGAGCGCGAGAGAGGGAAAGCGAGCGAGCCAGAGAGAGAGAGAGAGAGAGACAGACAGACAGGAGTGAGAGAGAGAAAGAAAGAGAGAGAGAGAGAGAGAGAGAGAGAGAGATAATACAGAGAATACAGAAATAAGGAGAAATAAGAGAAAAATAAGACCGATTACCGAAGGAATAGTAGACGCGCGAGAGGCCGAAGTCAGGCCAAAGCGAACGCATCCGAACGCGCCCGGGAAATAGACCAAAAAGTACCTCCTCTTCCTCACCTCTTCCCACCCTCCACACTCATTCATAACATCCATTCATAGACTTATATGGGGAGACGAAGAGTTGCTCTTTCCAAAAATGATCGTTTCGTTCGCATTGGAGCCAGAGTAACAGCGCTAGGGCGAGTGAAATTGAGCGAATATTTCGGGATTATGCCCGCTGAGCGGTACAGTGTAAAATACCTTACCACCCGCTAAATAAGGGTTAAAAGCCTTTAAATTGCTGTAAATTGCCATGGCGTTCCGGAACGTCTCCCACAGGGAAAATGTTAAGAGTTTTTGGTGTGAGGTGGGAAATTAGACCGGTTGTTTTGTTGTGATACTGAGAACGGTTCGAATGCGGTGAGGCAGTAGTAGCTGCGGCCACAGCTATGGTCTATTTACATTCGTTCAACAATTGATTATTGATTATGTATCATGTATTATGTAATAATATGGATTATATCGATTATTGATTACTGATTTATTTCACCATTGTAACCATTCCTAAGTCACTGTCATCTGCTTTCATGCATCGTTTGGGACTCAGCAATTACAGGCATGCATGCAAGGAGGAGTCACATGACTGACTGGCTATGTGTTCTTGTTCTTGTTGGTTATACTGACCTCCCGCTAAGAAAACAAAACGTTTTTAGTGCTGTTTTAAGCCATGAAATAAGGCTAGGGTGCTATATATGCCACCCGTGTGTAATGGATAAAATCTCGATATGGAGCTACTGTATGTAGGCCACCAGGGTGAGAAGGGTTAAGGCAGTAACAAAAAATCACCGTAACTGCTACAAAGGCCGACTGCTTTACCGAAGTGGTTGGCGGTGGGGTCGCTGAATCCCTATACAGTATATAGGTACCATATATACCTGTAGTGTGCACAAAACGTCAAATCAAGGTACGTATCTTTGAACACAAAGGAAATTCGCTCAGAACAAACAAATCCTATTCTAAGCCCTCATATACAGTAGTTCCATACGTCAACAAGCCCAGGACTTAACCCTATTACTCACGGGGCATAATTTATGGAAGTTTTGATCAGGTTTTGTATCTTTCTCAGTAATAAAATTGTCTATCCCAGCCGATTCCCAAATTTGACCCACAGAATTTTTTTACCATTACTCGTTTTTTACCCACAATTACTGCCTTAACCGTACTTTACTATGCATCAGAAGATAGAGGGAAGGCAATACTACAATATTGTATGTATGTAAAATATACAGGCACATACCCAATACCTGGGGGTGGCCGACTCGAGACAGAGCACGAACAGGGACAACACAACAAAAATATATAAATATATTTATTCACACACATCTAGGTAGCCCAGGAGAAGACCCAGAGACCAAGGATCACATGAGACCTCAAGCATTTCCCCGGCATTAGACCTCCCGGAGAGGCTTCGGTCTCAGCAGGGAGACACGCAGCGGAGCACCCACCTCACATCCAGGCATGACCCTTCATATATACCGGTTCCCAGGGCAAGGCGCCTGACGGACTATTTATTATCTAGTCCAACTGGCGCCCGACTCCCCTCTCCCAACAACCGCGTTATCACTCATCTATTCACAAGCATTCTCCATTCATTCCTATTTATTACCACTTTCCTTGCTTCCTTGCCTGTTCTACAGCAAACTCTCTATTTTCCAACGCTTGTACTACACAATCTCTCCATCTCAACGGAGGTCTTCCTACCCTCTACCTCGCCTTGTATCTGACTTATATACTCTCTTTGTAAGCCTTTCATCTCCCATTCGCTATACATGTCCATAAAAGCACAGCACTCTTCTGTCAACTTTGGCCAACAACGGTTTGCTGCTGTCCCACTCTTAATTAAAGATGGTTTAACAACATAAGATAACATAAGTTAACAAAATTCCCCCAACAGACGGCCGTGTTGTCACCCACCTGTTCCCGGAAGGTGTACTCCAGCGTACCCAAGGCTTCTGAAGCAAAGGTGAAGGTCACATTTGACCCATCATCTTGGTGGCTGATGGTTGGCTTGCTTGGTTCTGTTGGTCAGGGGAGGTTATGTCTTAGTTAGTTTATTGTAAACAACTTCAATATTATTGCATCATAAATATATTATTCTGGCTCATAGAAGATAATTTTATTTAGCTTTGGAGGATCTCTGGGAATTGAAGAGGTAAAAGTTATCTCACTTACCCATTTGACTCCTTCAGGGCCCGCCAATTAACAAATATATTGACTAATAACAGTTAGAATAATGCAAATGGTTGTATCATGGTATACCAGAGGGGTAAATTAAATTACAAGTCACATTCTGTACTAGCCTAACATTGAAGGATTTAATCTTTTCCTAGATAACTTATTTTGTTCTTTATTTTGTTTTATAATAAATGCTGCTTCCCACCTGGGCGAGATGGCACACAAAAGAAAGACAAGACAAACAAAACCATAACAAATTGAAATAAGGAAGAACACAACCAAAAGGATAGTTGCATACTTTCAATCACATTTGCACTTTTATGCCTTTTTTGTTCTGTGTATGAAGGAGACAAGGGAAGGTTGCCTATAATGAGTGTCTCCCCAAGAGCCAAAAGAGTGACAGAGAGCCAAATTCATGGAACGTTGTCATCAAAATGCCTGCACACACAAAGTTTAATGCAGCTTAAGACTTAGGATGAAGGCAAAATTGATTGTGGGAGAGATTTCCAGAGTTCACTAGTGTAGTTGAGTAGAAGAAAGATCGAGAATATTTACAAATGTTTTTATTGGAGAGTTGGACAGAATAGGAGTGGGACTGTGTTGAAAGGCGGGTGCCTCCCACTCGCGATAAGGGAGGGGATATGCACTGAGAGAGCTTTGCAGAGCACTGATTGTTATAGTAGCGATAGAAGAGTGAAAGAGATGCAACATTGTGGCGTGTAGAAAGAGATTGTAGGGAACTAATAAGAGGAGGCGAGTTGATGAGGCAAAATGCTTTGGACTCTACTCTTTTGAGAAGTGCGGTGTGGGTGGAACCTCACCACACATGCGAATAATACTCGATAAATGGGCATACGTGAGTAAAAAATTCAGCTTGAGTTTACCCTGTAATAGTTGAGAGAGAACGAACAGAATTTCTTAATTATTATGGCACACATGAGGACTCCAGTTGTTATTATTTAGGAATTATTGATATGTATATTGTTGCCTGAAAACGGGAGATAATATATTTACAGTAATAAGTATGATTGTAACAAACAAATATGACATGTCACTGTCCCAGAAGGATTGTGGGATGTAAAACGGAGGTGATGAGTGAGCTGTCTGGCGCCAGCCAGAACGGTGCAGGCTTCACTACCAGCCGGTTGTCTTCCAGGGACAGGAGAGTGTCGGCGTAGCAGCTGTGTGTATTCACCTATTTGTTGTTGTAGTTGTATTCACCTAGTTGTAGTATATAGGAATTGAGCTAGGCTCATATTGTCCCGTCTCTAAATTCTATTTTTATCCAGTTGTATTTTAAAATTATGGATATTCATTGCTCCCACCACCTCCTCCTCCAGTCTATTCCAGGCTTCTACACTCCTATATGGGAAGCTAAACTTCTTTACATTTGATTTGCATCTTGCTTTCCTCAATTTATATGCATGCCCTCTAGTTCTACAATTTTCCCTCTATAAATTTTGCTTTGTCAATCTTGTTCATACCTCTAACACACCTATACATTACTATCATGTCTTCCCTTTCTCTTCTTTCCTTCAGCATTGGCAAGCCTAGCCTTTCTAGTCTTTGCTCATACTGCAAATTTTCTCTCAGCGCTGGTACCATCTCTGTAGCAACCCTCTGCACTTTCTCCAATTTGTTGATGTGTTTCTTCAGGTGTGGTGACCATACTACCGCTGCGTACTCTAACCTGGGCCGTATAATAGATAGTATTATTTTGGTCAACATTTCATGTAGGTAGTTGAATGCTACTCTTATGTCGGTCAATAATGCATAAGTTCCTCCAATAATCTTGTTTATGTGCTTTTCCGGTGAGAGGTCCTCAATTATGATTATTCCTAGGTCCTTCTTCTTTGCCTTAGTTACCATTTCATTCCCCATTTTGTACTCCCATGTAGGTCTGTTTTGCTCTTTTTCCATCTCCAGCATATGGCACTTTTTGGCATTAAATTCCATTTTCCAGTCCTTGTTCCAGTCGCACAGTTTGTTCAAGTCACTTTGCAGTTTCTTGCAGATATCTACGTTCTTGATGCGTTTCATGATTTTTGCATCGTCAGCTAACATGTTCATATATGTATTTACTCCATGTGGCATGTCATTTATAAATATAAAAAACATAATGGGTGCCAATACTAATCCTTGTGGTACTCCATTTGTTATTCTTTCCCATGAGGAAAACCTTCCCCTTATTGTGGTTCTCATTTGTCTATCCAGTAGAAAGCTACTCATCCATTGTAATAACTTTCCTTGCACTCCACCGTCAGTTTTCAGCTTCCATAACAATCTTTTGTGAGGCACTTTGTCAGTTTGTTTTTCAAATATAAATACAGTAGATACAATCGATCCAACAATCTTTTTCTTGAATAATGTCAATAACTCTGTCGTAGAAACACAACAAGTTGGTGACACAAGATGTGCCTTTCTTGAATCCAAATTGTTTAGCATTTTTTTTGTTCTTTTCCTCCAGAAGATTAACCCATCTCTTTCTGACGATTTTCTCACTTAGCTTGCAGATGATGCTGGTGAAGGACACTGGCCTGTAGTTCAGTGGATCTTCTCTATCTCCATTTATTATAGATTGGTACTATATTTGCTCTCTTCCAGTCAAGCGTTATATTTCCTACTTCCAGTGAGTACTGTATTATTTCATAAATAGGTTTAGCAAGTTGTTCTGCACATTCTGTCAAGACCCATCCCGATATTTCGTCGGGTCCCATGGCCTTCCTAACATCTCGTTCTTTCATTAATTCTAAGAGCTCAGCCTGATCGAATTTTATCTCAGTCAAATTGCCAATTGTATCTCGGACGACTTCAGGTTCAACAAAGTCTTCTTCAACGAACACTGATTGCAATCTATTGTGAACGCACGTGTGCAGCAGCATCCCGCGTCGTGCTCTATTAAATCATCAAAATGACCAGAAATTCTCATAAAAAGTGCTACGACTGTGGGGTTTTCGACACAACACATGTAATGAATGTGCTCAAAACGTTACTCAAGAACGGGAAGAAAAATGCGGACTCTGCGCCGAAATGGTCATCAACAACCACCAATGGGTAAAGTGCGATAATTGTAAACTATGGATCCACACTCGATGCGGCAAGGTGAGTAAACTACTATACAAAACCTTGGAGGAAGAGAAGGATCAGCTATGGTTCTGTGGTGAGTGCAGACCTGGAGTTATCGAGCAAATCGATGAAAACAGGATCATGAAAAACGAAATCAAGAAACTGAAGGAGGAGCTGCAAGAAATGGAAAAACAAAACAACAGGCTGAAACATAAGATGCAACATAAGGAGGAAGAAAGAGATAGCATGGAGGAAAAGATTATAAACATAACCGTATCCAAAGTCTTGGCTAGGCTAGAGAATAAGGATAGACCTAGGCCTACGGCCCAGGGAGAAACGCGAACAGAGTCAAGTAGGCAGCCTAAGCAGTTACAACAGGTAAAACAGAAATCAGATCAGGTAGGCTAAGAAGGGAAGAAACAACTAGGGTAGAAGACAACCACCAAGGGGAAGAAAAAAAAATGTAATAATGTTCAATTTGCCAGAGTCAAAGAAAGATGACCACTCAGAAAGGAAGACAGAGGACCTAGCAAGATGTGAGGAAATTGTAAAAGAAAATGTGGCAGAACAGGATCTATACATTGAGGTATTTAGGCTAGGTAGGTTCGAACCAGGGAAAACCCGAGGTCTGCTCATCAAGCTCAAGGACCATAGAACTAAATGGGCAGTGATTGGGAAGTCAAAGAGACTGAAGGACTCGACTAACGAGATGAGGAAAAACTTATTCATACTGAAACACTGCATAGAAAAATAATTTATTGTAGGAAAACTGCTAATTGTAATATATATCGACTTCAGTAAAAAGAAGCTACCTAATAAATGTAATGACAAAATATAAAATCCACCCCAACATAATTAGTACAGTAGCTCATATTTATACTGATGACCACACAGAAATTGAGCTAAAGAAAGGAACAACTGTAGAAATAGAAGTAACAAGCGGCATTAGGCAGGGGTGTACAGCATCAACCACACTATTTAAACTAGTAACCTATACTAATTTATAAAACTTATGGAAGAGACAGGAGATGGATATGAAGATCAGGTCTTTAAACTAAGCGTGCTGTGTTTTGTGGATGACGGATCAGTTTTAACACAGAGCATAGAAAAGGCAGAGAGAATCATAGACAACCTGATAAACATAGGGAACATATGTGGTCTAAAAATAAACAAAGATATAAGCAAAATATTAATGTTTAATACAAAAGAAAACCCTGAGAAAATTAGAGACATACTGTAGAGATAACAAATGAAATTAAATACCTAGGCATTACAATTGAAGACAAAAGAAATTGTTTTAAAACCCAAAAAGAAAACGCACTGGCAAAAACAGAAAAAATGGCAAATTTAACATACCCAATAATAGTGAAGCAGACAGGTGAAAGAATTGTGCTTTTCTTGATAGAAGTGTCAAACTTGGCACATTACATTGAGCGTATTTATTAATACCAATGTTTTCATAGAAATTTAAATTTGTATACAGTTTGGGGTAAATATCTGTGTTTCAGTACTCTAATGGAGATTAATTGAAAAGGGGCTGCCAAAGCCAACATAGGCTAAACCTGTGATGGCCCTATAGCTAAGATTGATTATACTGCACTTATTATTGTCTGTGCCAATTTTGACACTTCTATCACGAAACGCACAATTCCCACAAATTCTTCCACATATCTGCCCCACTATAATAGCCCAAAGCTGTAACAAAATACTCCTAGGAAAAACGTTCTGGAAAAGTGTCGCCTTACCAACAGTTCTATATGGAGCTAGCGTGTTAGGATGTACTAATACAGATACTGTATTGATAAGCTGCAAAGAGTAGAAAATAAAGTTTATAGGCAAAGTTTAGGAGCTCCAAGGTATGCCCAGGTTGAGACACTAAGGGGGAAATAGGTGCATCGTCAATGGTAACAACAATTATGGGAGGACAAATAAAATATTTAAAATATATCGAAGGAAATGACGGATGTGAACTATTACAAAGAATCGTACAAGAAAAACTAGAATTTGCAACTAACCCCGTCTTCGAATCAATTCTCCCTACCAATAAATGCCTACAGTGGCCGATAGAGGCGCTGAACGCAAGGTTTACTGCGGTGCATTGTGGGAAATGGGCGACATCGCGGAGCTATCCACCCTCCCTCTCCTTCAACAATTCTATAATATATGCTGTTAGTCGAAATGTCTGTAGCCGACACATACTTTGGTCTATGCATACTGTTGTTTTATATATTTTAAAATCACCCATATTCATAAATAACGTATATTTACAATACAAAGTCAGCAGGCATTTTCGCGCCAATTTTGTTATGATAATTAATCAGCTTATAATTATGTTTGTAGTCATTATCAACTGCATATGGACTTTCCCTTTATTACTATACTATATAAGCACTTAGTGTAGTCGTATACTGTATAATAAAACCGTGTAGAATCACACAAAAATTGAGATAAACTGTGCATATCCTAGGTGTTGGGTATAGTGATGTCTACAGTCGTAGCTCTGGCACTAGTTAAGAAGCGTCCACCAGAGGTCTCAAGGGAATTTTTGGTAGGGAGAATTACTAAATACCTCCCGGAAGTAAAAGTTAAATATGAGGAACTAGTAGAAATTAGTAAAGTAGAGATAAAGAAAATACAGTTAAATGAATGGGATACTAGAACTTGGAAAGAAGAAATTAATAGGAAAACAAGTCTAACCATTTATTGAAAATCTATCTATCTATCTATCTATATGCTCAGGCCCTATACAGACTCTTAGTGGACAGAGGTTTTGAGGCAAGTAAATTGTTCCATAAATTTAATCTTTTTAGGGTCAATTATTGTGACTGTATTCTAAAATTTGACATCAATAATTTTAATCAAGCATTTTTAACTTGAAGTTTCTTGTATAACCTCTGCTTACTTTTTGTCTGTATTTATTGTTTATCTTTTTCTTTTTCTATTATTATTATTATTATTATTAATATTGATGATTTTTTAAATTTATTGTTCTTGTTAAAAGAGTACTCTTTGTTTAAATCTGTTGTTACTTCATATTTTGCAATTATTTCTCTTTATATTATATGTATTCATTGTCGATAGTATCAATTGCTTACTTTTGCGATTTCCTTAGTTTATTTGTGCTATAAATGTAGGTTATTTGTAGGGTAGTTATTGATAGGGGTCACTTGAAGCATGCTATGCTTACAGGTACCTACCCGATAGCACTATCGTTAGTGAGTGCTGTACTGTATTTTATATATTATTTTGTAATAGTATAGATATCTTATCAATATTTGTATTTTTTACTATTGTTAATGTCTTGTCATGTTGCAAATTTGATTTTAAATAATATTTTGACATTTAACATGTAGTTTCTTTATTCATGCAGAGTTTAGTAAAATTTGCCAGAACGTCCCGGACTTCCCAAACTTGACTACTTCCTTTAACGTGACGATAGTGCGTTGTTATATGTGCGATTGGTTTGCTTGGGAAACAGATTAACTTGCTCATGTAGTGATGTACACCCTATGTGGTGGATTGTGTTCTTTTATTTAATAATTTTCATTTTAGTAAGCGTTGTTTCCACATACCGGTAGCGATTTTGATAATTTAATTTGACTTTATATTGTCCTTGTCCCAATTTTGGTTTGTTTAGTTTGCAAGTTTTACATTTTAATTTTATTTTTATTTTATATTTTATTATATTTTATTATTATTTTTTATTTTCTTGGGGGTGGCCGACTCAAGACAGAGCAAGAACAGGGAAACCACAAAACACAACACAAAACAACGAACAAACACAGACAAAACACAAATTCACACACATCCAGGTCACCCAGGAGAAGACCCAGAGACCAGGGTCACCAAGGTCGCTCCAGCACTCCCCCGGCCCCCGACCACCCGGAGAGGAAAACAAAAAAAAATAGGAGAAGAACTAATATATGATAGTAGGCCAGCATCAGTAATTTTATATAAAGCTAGAAAAAACAACCTAAATCTAAAAGATAGAAATAGAGTTGTAGAAGGAGATACAGTGTGTGATATGTGGGAATGGGATAGAGGACCTAAAACATTTCATTTTGTGATCACAGCATACACAGAAGAAAGGAACCTCTATTCCAGCAACCATACATAGAAGAAGAAGATAAATTGCTAGGAACTTTGCTGTTTTATAGACAGAATATAGATAGGGTAAAGAAGAAAATTTGTAATTTTTTGAGGTTTAGAGAAAATTATACAAATAACAATTAAAGAACCAGCAAACAAAGGAAGACTAAGAAGAATGACGCAATTCTTCACTATACAGTATTTGGCTATCATTAGATGATATTATTCAGCTTAACCCTCTCAGACATATGACACGATTTTGAGCCGATTAGGGATACTTTAAAGCCTTTGTTACCATCAGGGGTATTTAGAAACCTTTAGTTTAGTTACTTCAATCTCTGCAGTTGTCTTTGAGTTAGCTGTGTTGAGCCTCTTAGGGATACTTTAAAGCCTTTGTTACCATCAGGGGTATTTAGAAACCTTTAGTTTAGTTACTTCAATCTCTGCAGTTGTCTTTGAGTTAGCTGTGTTGAGCCTATTAGGGATACTTTAAAGCCTTTGTTGCCATCAGGGGTATTTAGAAACCTTTAGTTTAGTTACTTCAACCTCTGCAGTTGCTTTGAGTTAGCTGTGTTGAGCCTCTTAGGGATACTTTAAAGCCTTTGTTACCATCAGGGGTATTTAGAAACCTTTAGTTTAGTTACTTCAACCTCTGCAGTTGTCTTTGAGTTAGCTGTGGGCAGAAAACTAATTTTGGAGAGGTAATTATAAGAGTGAGAGAACTCTATTTCTTATTGCTAATCTGGCAACCTCTGCGTCATATGAGTCTGAAGGGGTTAAGGAGAACTTGCAAGAGTCAGAGGGTTGAACTTGATTGACATAGTTCGTACCCCTTTGATTCCTACAGATCCTTCCTAAGCTGCATAAAATTGTCTAATGACAACCAAAACAAAATATGAAAAGCATCATAGGCATTCGAGGGGTTAATAAAGGTATCAATGTCTTACTTATTGGTTTGGTTTTAAAGTTGGCCGACTTGACTGCTGCAGAGAGATTGTTCCTGCCCTTGTTGTTGGCTGCATAAGCTGTCAGTCTGTAGTTCGTGAAGGACTGCAGGCCCTGGGGTATTTTAAAATTTGCTTTGCCTTGATCATCAGGTTGTGCCAATATATTCCTTACGATACTGTCACCAGGAGTGTTACTTTCTAAGGCAATGTCAAAAGACACTTTAAATCCAGGGCCATTGTACTTCTGACAGTCGGTTTCCACAGTCACAAAGCAATCCTCTGTGTGGCAGCTGAGTTCAGTGATTTTGGTATCTGGAACTGGAGAAGAAAAATAGTTATATAGATCCTGTACATGATGATATAGTTACGTAATATACATGGTGGGGAGGGGAAGGCTTAAGGGGAGGTTTCCACTTGAGGGATTTTTTTCTTGACTCCTTTCTCCCTCATGTATAGCCCCATTGCTTTTCTATTTTTAAGACGTTCGCCCCATTATTTTGACGATTTTAAGAACTTTCGACCCATTTCTGTCAATTTTAAGACCTTTCGTGCCATTTAGGTGTCGATTTTATCCTGGCGAGCGATAGAGAGCCTGTAATTTAAGAGGAACCGGCCTTCAGCCGGGACATTTTTCTACCGAAAAATGTACAAATTTATCTTGAAAGGGGCTCAAGGGGGTGTAATCTTAAGCTTGATGGATACCTAGGGACCAAACTAAAAACCTCCCCTTAAAGTAGCACAACGGTGTAATTCTCATCTTATTCTGGCTAATATTAGAAAAGTTTATTCAGATTAAAAGGACTTATAATGTAAAACTTGCAAAATAAACAAATCAAAACTGGGACAACACAAGATAAACGCAAAAGAACTAATCAAAATTGCTATGTGGAAATAACACTCAATAAAATAAAATTTTGAAATAAAAGAACACAATCCACCACATAGGGTGTACATCACTACATGAGCAAGTCAATCTGGTTTATCAGAATACAAAAGGGATAAAGGAAACAACCTAGTCAACCCTTTAGCTGGAACTGTGTTTTTATCCTACACTGAATAATAATTAATATTTTGTGTCATGCCCCAGCCAGGGTTCGAACCCAGGCCAGTAGTGCAGCACTCCAGCACCTAAACCACATAACATAGTAACAATGTCTAATATACTGTAATGTCAAACAATAGCCAGAACAAAGAATACAAAGAGGTCATAATACTGAAAATATCTGTGATGATGACATACTGTGTTGGATTGATACAACATTCACACCACCAGATGTTACTCTATTAATATAAGCTTTAATGCTTTTTTTGTATGGACAAATTTAAGTTAATGTGAGCACTCGTGAATCCACTTGGAGAATTGGCGTTTGAACAAATAAATACCAGCACATTAATATTGTTATCATTATTACTTTCATCATACAAGCAAGAAGCCAACACGGATTATCCAACATATTTTATTGTAAGAATGTTTTGATCTCCCAGAACACAAAGTCTTATATAGGCACTCCTCACTGATTGTTGCCTCATTTTAAGTGGTTTCATTAACCCTCTCACGACCATATGACGCAGAGGTTGCCAGATAGCAATAAGAAATAGAGTTCTCTCACTCTTATAATTACCTCTCCAAAATTAGTTTTCTGCCCACAGCTAACTCAAAGACAACTGCAGAGGTTACAGTAACTAAACTAAAGGTTTCTAAATACCCCTGATGGTAACAAAGGATTTAAAGTATCCCTAATAGGCTCAAAATTGCGTCAAGAACGTGAGAGGGTTAATACACTTTTCATGAATTAGGGGACAACATTTATTTAAACATGTTATGCTTCATTATCCAGTAGTAAATCAGACAGGAATGGTGCATAATTGAAACAACAAATATCTCTTAGTTGTTTCATTTAAAGTCTTGTTGTTGTTGTTCCCCAGGCTGTCTGGCCGAACAGCCTCAAGGTCTTGAGCAAGGCCATAAACAAGTGCCCCCACAAAACCCACCCTGCTTACCACTAACAAAGCCCGGGTGACCAAAGCCACTCCAAGGCAGGGAGCTGAGGAGGGTGTGGAAACGCCCGGGAAACCAAAGCCCCACCCAAGGCCCTGTGCGCCTCAGCAATTATGAAGGAAAAGTTGAGGGGCAAGGGAAAATGTGACGCTTTGGCTCCCAATCTGCCAACTTCTAGGTTGGCAGTAGGGAGGTCAATCCACGGAAAAGACGCCGTCACTTGAGATCTAGAAGATATATAAGTAAAAGGAACAGTCAGAGTAAGCTATGGATATGGCAGAGATCGCTCAGCTCTCACTCTGATAGACCAGCCCATCACCACATGACTAGAACCCAATCCTCTCAGCAACAGCTAGGAAAGGCCCTAGAAAGCCGCCTTTGGCGGGGGGATAGCTCCCCTGTTTCAACTCCTTTCGGGGTTGGGCACCCACCAGTTAAAAGTCTTGTTTTCCAGGATGGTAACTACAACTTCAAGTGAAGAATTACTGTATTTAACACTGTACCACAGGAAGATGAAGGAAGCTACTGAACATTAGAGTTGATGGTTGTCTATTTGGAGCTTGATTATATTTGTTAAAGTTTAACCAGACCACATGAGCTCCATACTAGAGCTCTCATAGGGCTGGTCTGCATCTTGAATAACAAACTTTATTTATTTACTAAACACTTTCCTTAGAGATAGAACAAATGATCTAATCCTTCGGGCCAGAGCTATGAGAGTTCTGTATGGAGCTCAGTGGTTTGGTTAATCTGGTCTACATAACTAACTAACTAGAACAAATGGGTTAAAGATAATAAAACACATAGTTATGCCTGGGGTTGGAATTAAAGTCTTATGTTTCAGGAACATATCTATAACTAACTATCTATACTATATTGAGTGAAGGCTATAGTTATGTTAACACTACAGTATGTATCTATTGAGTAGAAACTGTTATCAAGGAAAACAATTATAATGACCCAATCTTGATTACTGAGATGTAACTTGCTTTAAATAATGGAATATATTCTCAATTATGTAAAATAAATAATTAACATTAAAGATAATACCAAATTGTGTCTCCTTTACTGTCCTACTTTTCCTTCTGGGGGCAGTGGGCTAGGAATCCTCCTCTCCTTGTAAAATTCCTCTACTAGACGAGACAGCTAGAGTAAGGGGCGAGGGAACATGAAAGTGGTACCGGACCATAAGAATTGGAACATTAAATGTTGTTTCTGTTCGGGCTCTGTCTCGAGTCGGCCACCACCAGCTATGGGGTATGTGCCTGAGTATATACATGCCTGTACATACATAGTAACATATTATGAAATCAAGAGTAAAAACTTTGTGTGTTAATGTTAATACTGTATGACTGTAATAAGCATGTACTAATCAGATTATTATGATTATATTTACTGTATTAAATAATTATAATGTAAAACTTGCAAAATAAACAAACCAAAACTGGGACGCCACAAGATAAATGCAAAAGAACTAATCAAAATCACTATGTGGAAATAACGCTTAATAAACTAAAATTTTGTAATAAAAGAACACAATCCACCACATAGGGTGTACATTACTACATGAGCAAGTCAATCTGGTTCCCAAGCAAACTGATTGCACATATAACAACGCACCATTGTCATGTTCAAGGAATTAGTCAATTTGGGAAGTCCGGGACGTTCTGGTAAATTTTACTAAATTCTGTATGAATAAAGAAACTACAAATTATATAAAATTTTATATTAAGCTAAATTTGCAATCTGACAAGATATCAACACTAGAACAAAAAACATACAGCACTCACTAACGATAGTGCTATCGGGTAGGTACCTGTAAGCATAGCATGCCTCAAGTGACCCCTAACAATAACTACCCTACAAATAACCTACATTTATTGTACAAATAAACTTAGGAAATTGCAAAAGCAAGCAATTGATACTATCGACAATGAATAGATGCAATATAAAAAGAAAAATAATTGCAAAATATAAAGAAGCAACAACAGATTTAAACAAAGAGTACCGTACTCTTTCAACAATATCAATTAATTTTAAAAAATCAATAATAACAATAGAAAAAGATAACAATTGATAATAATACCAGGAAGGAAGTATTGGCTATGGTGATTCCTTGTGGTTATTATTAGGAAAGGTGGAGGTGACAACTTTATAGTGTTAATATAATAATATAATAATAATTATATTGTTGGCAATAGGGGAAGAAATAACTTGCCCATTTATAATTAAGAGAGTATGATTATGTAGAAGCTTTGTTACCTGTTGAGGGAATCGTAACTTTGTCATTTGCTGTTGGTCCCTCTCCTCCTTCGTTCTTGACCTTGACCTCCACCTTGACCTCAGTGTATGGTGTCCTCGTCTTCACTCTGTATTGATCACTAGATGACCATCCGGACCATGTGGACCACCTTCCATACTGGCAGGACTTGAACGTAGTCTATTAAAGGAATGTGAAATAATTATTAACTCTTTCAGTACACTCACAGCCACTGCCACTCCAACAGTACAATGATATTCAACATACACTTTACACATATACTATACATACAACAAGTGATTTATAGATGAAGTCACACAACTAATGATCCTATTCCAGGGATCTTCAGTGGGAAATGTCTTTTTTTTTTTACTCTGGCTAATATTAGACACTGACTCAGCTTTGGAAAGATCTGTGGGAGTCAAAGGATTATTTGAGATAGGTTGTACCCCCTTCTTAAGCAAAATACAATTGTCTAATGCATGTACTGTACTAGAGCCAGAGGAGCTCAGTGGTCTGGTTAATCTGCTCTACATTACTAACTGACCAACCAGAGCCATTTAAATTATTATTGTTTGTTTTATATCCAGTATATTAACTACGGATGATCTGGTTCTCTGTTAACACAAGTTCCTCACCTAGTTAATTATGAAGGTTGTTTATTGCCGTGAACACCGTGAACGACCGCAGCAGTGCAAGTACTGGTACTGAGCTGGATACACAGGCATAGTTTGCCTTTTTCCAGAGGATCTACTGTAAGAATACTGTAAGAATTATTGCCTTGGAAATGGACTAGGCCTATACAAGTATTACACTTAAAGACTGGGATTGTTTTCAAATTGACAAGCTCATAATTTGTTTGAATACAAAAGTGGGGATTGGGCCTGAGTATATACTGTAGATAGATAGATAGATAGACAAATATATCTATCTACTATATATACTCAGGCACAAACCCCCATATTTTTCTTTTTTATGCTGGGGGTGGCCGACTCGAGACATATATACTGTATATATACAGTATATACTATATATACTCTGCTATAACCTTAGCTTACTCTGACTGTTCCTTTTACTTATATATTTTCTAGATATCAAGTGGCGGCATCTCTTCCATGGATTGACCTCGAGGTTGGCGGACTGGGAGCCAAAGCGTCACATTTATCCTTTGCCCCTCAACTTTCCCTTCATAATTGTTCAGGGCCTTGGGTGAGGCTTCGGTGTCCCGGGTGTTTCCGCACCCTCCTCAGCTCCTCGTTTGGGAGCGGTATCGGTCACCTGGGCTTTCTTAGTGGTAAACAGGGAGGGTTCTGTGGGGGTGCTAGGTTAAGGCCTTGGCCTTGCTCGGGACCTAGGGACTGTTCGGTCAAACAGCCTGGGGAACAACAACTATATATATATCAGCTATTGATCTTGTCCGTGGAATTCTACCAGTAGATTAAAGTAAGAGATATTTTCAGACCTACCCGAACAATTAGTACTTTCTTCAAATCCAAAGATATAATTGCTAAAGAACTACAGGCCTCTCTAGTCTACAAATATCAATGTCATTGCTGTAACATATACATAAATACAAGTTTAAAGACCACTTCATCCATAGAGAGCGTAGTTTCAGTCTCTTTACCGAAGTACACTACAACAGCACAACACATCCCCATCATGTCATCACAGTGACCGATGTTGGTATAGCGCTAACAGTGTCTCAGCAAGACTCAACAAAGTTCCCCTGAAGCACTTGCGCCTGGCGAATCTGCACCACACCAACCTTAAACATGCTACATGTTACATAATCTTCTGATTTATCAACCATTTCCATTCGGGGCAGAGAAAATCTTGTTGCTTTCAATGCATCCAAAACCCAATTTCTCCATTTATATTCCCGCAGGACTATCCCTTATGATTCAACAATACAAAAATCAACACCTCATCTTCTCTCAGTATTTTCGGTGTCTCTTTTTCTTTTGATCTCTCTTGGAAAGACCATAATACTACTACTGTATTGCTAAAATAGCTTCCCAGAAGCTGGGTGTGCTCAACTGCCTCTGGGGGTTCTTTACTCTGCACAGCTTCTTGCTCTGTACAGGGGCACAGTGCGTCCATGTATTGAGTATTGTATTGTTCGCATGTGTGTGGGGGATCCTCTCACACAGCACTTCTCGGCAAAGTAGAAAAGAAAGCCTTTTGTCTCATTAACTCACGTCCACTCACCGATTCTCTGCAATCTCTCTCTCTATTGGTACTACAATAATCAGTGTTCCTCAGAGCTCTCTGTGTATAATATGTATACTACCTCCTCCACATAGCACCCATCTTGCAACACAATCCCACCCCTACTCTGTGCAACTCTTCAACCCAAGAGTGAAACGATACTCCCAATCTTTCTTCTATTCAACAACTGAGCTCTGGAATTCTCTCACTGAATCCATCTTTCCCTCATCCTATGACTTAAATGGCTTCAAACTCTGTGTGTCCAGGCATTTTGGCTCATACATTTCTTGATTTTGGCCTTGTCACTCTTTCAACTCTGGGGGAGGCACTCATCACAGGCAGTTTTGCCTTTTGTCTCCATCATCCAAATAGGAAAAAAAAAAAAAAAAAATCGCCGAACGGCGATTTAAATATTCCCGCGATTGCTGGAACCAGGTGTTACGTCGAATTCTCGTCATTTTGGCGCACCTATAAAAACGCAACAAAATGGCCTAACCTACTGTAGGTTATATAAATTATACAGTATATATATATCCAGTGGCAGTACTCGGTGTTATTTTGCGATGGCTGAAGACTAAAAGTGTCTAAACCAAGTGGTTCAGTTTTTATGGTGAAAATAAGTAGGTCAGTTATGGCGGCCAGGAGCCTAGAAACCGTGTACACTCCCGGTTTTCGTCATTTTCAGATACTGTACTCGTATCTCTGCAAATAAATGGCCTAACCTAGTTTATACATACATACCAGAGGCAGTAATCTGTGTTATCTTGTGATGGGTGAAGACTAGAACACTGTAGGCCTACATTAACCCTTTCTCTGCGGGCATATTTGGGCTATTTAAGGCATATTCAGGCACTCCTGAATGATTAATCAAGTGTCTGCATTAAATTAAATGTATTCAACCTAAAACTAGATGAAAATAGCTTCAAAATGACACTAGAATGAGCTTCGTAGCTACCATAGACATTGGGGAAAACTCGCTATTTATGAGCAATGTAGCAGTATTTTGCCTTTGGCAGCACTGCAGAGACCCGGGGCTGGGGTCTCAGTGCACGGACGGACGTGCTGGCGGTCGGAGGTGGATCCCTCGTGCTCCCGCCCACTGACACTCGATTTCCACGGCTTTAACAGGCTTTAAAAGCCTTTAAATTGCTGTAAATTGCCATGGCGTTCCGGAACGTCTCCCACAGGGAAAATGTTAAGCGTTTTTTGTGTGAGGTGGGAAATTAGACCGGTTGTTTTGTTGTGATACTAAGAACGGTTCGAATGCGGTGAGGCAGTAGTAGCTGCGGCCACAGCTATGGTCTATTTACATTCGTTCAACAATTGAATTTGTTAGTAGTCTTGGCAAATCCAACGTCAAGGCTATTAACCTAATTTCAATGACGACTTGTCTATTTTGACTGCTATGTCGTCATTCCAACCGCGGTTAAAAAGAAAACGTCAAAAGTCTACTCATTTATCTTGCTCTAGGAGACGTTGTACATTAACCAAAACTACCACCGAAGGTGATGGGCTGGTCTATCAGAGTGAGAGCTGAGCAATCTCTGCCATACCCATAGCTTACTCTGACTTTTCCTTTAACTTATATATTTTCTAGATCTAAAGTGACGGCGTCTCTTCCGTGGATTGACCTCCCAATCTACCAAGATCGGAAGCCAAAGAGTCACATTTTTCCCTTGCCCCTCAAGTTTCTCTTCATAATTGCTGAGGGGCACAGGGCCCTGGGTGGGGCTTTGGTTTCCCGGGCGTTTCCGCACCCTCCTCAGCCCCCCGCCATGGAGTGGCTTCGGTCACCCAGGCTTTATTGTGGTCGGCGGGAGGTTCTGTGGGGGCCACTCGGTTATGGCCTTGGAATTGCTCGGGGCCTTGGGGCTGTTCGGCCAGGCAGCTTGGGGAACAACAACAACAACAACAACCACCGAAGGTGAAAAAAGCATAGAAGAGAAGAAAAAGGGGTTTACCTTAGTTACCGCTTAAGGCCCATCCTGTGTTCCGCCATGTGAAAGATCGGAGACAGAGGGTACTGGTGAATGGAATAGGCTCGGGGTGGAGGGAAATTAAAAGTGGGGTACCTCAGGGATCTGTGTTGGGACCACTGCTGTTCGTTATATTTATCAACGACTTGCCTGAAGTTATAACTAATGGAAGTGAGGTATACCTGTATGCGGATGACACTAAACTGTATAGAAGAGTGAGGAGTAAGGAAGATATGGGTTTGCTTCAAGGAGATGTGGAGGGCATGAAGGGATGGTCTGAGCATTGGTTAATGCCTTTTCATCCAAAAAAATGCAAGTACATGCGGATTGGGACCAGCAAGATAGACAAGGTAGGATACAGTATGTATGAAGCGATGGAGGAAGTGAGTGCAGAAAAGGATATAGGAGTAGTGATAGACAATAAGTTAAATTTCTCAGAACATTTAGCGGAAAAGATAAACAAAGCCAATAGAATTGTAGGGCTGATAAGGAGGACATTTGTGTCACTTGACGAAGAAATCTTCAGGAATCTATATACAGCGCTGGTTAGGCCGCACCTGGAATATGCAAACCAGGTGTGGGCTCCATATATGGTAAAGGATATAGAAGCAGTGGAGAAAGTGCAGAGGAGAGCTAGCAAGCTGGTACCAACGTTGAAGAACGCGGGCTATGAGCAGAGGTTGAGGACACTGGGCTTCCGACACTGGCATATAGGAGAAAGAGAGGGGATATGATAGAGACTTTTAAGATAGTGTCAGGAAAGTACGATGAGGATGTGTGTGAAGGTATCTTCTTGATGCGGGAGGGAACAAGAACGAGAGGACACTCTAAGAAAATTTACAAAGAAAGAAATAGGCTTGAGAAGGCAAAGAACTCATTTTGTGATAGAGTGGTAAATGAGTGGAACGCACTGCCCCAGTATGTAGTCGATTCCGAATCAATAACGGAGTTTGAAAGTAATCTTGATAAAGCATGGGGAAGACAAGATTTGAAGTTTGATTATAAAAAAAAAATACAGAATAGTAAAAATGTTGCGTCTGCTACCGCCGCCGCCAACACCGTGAACGACCGCAGCAGTGCAAGTACTGGTACTGAGCTGGATACACAGGCATAGTTTGCCTTTTTCCAGGTACTGTAAGAAACTGTAAGAAATGTGCAGATCCCTGTCGAACGTGCGCATGAGCGACCCTCTCTTGTCATCATTTTTTCACGCGCTCCATTGCTTGAGTCCGCTTTTGTTGTGCTCCTTCAATTCACCCTGTTTTAGGTTCGTTTCTGCTTATTCTGGCCTTCTTTTTTTGTTAGACAGATGTTATGTGATCTAGGGCACACGTAAATGGGCTCCTAAGTGTGTATAATGGAGACGCGTGTGGAAATAGCCTACCGAAGGTACGGGGGCGCCTAGCGTTCCTCGTATATGTTTTTCATTCTTTCTCTTTTCATATTCTTTTTTCCTGTTAGTCTGGGCATAGTTTAGCTTTTAGCTTCATTTAGCCTAGCTCGTTTTCTCATTCAGGAATTGCTATGCCCCTATGAGTTTTCATTTTTTCATAGCCTAAGGTGTACCGTTGGTAAACAATCTGAGATTTCCTTGGTGGCGGTGCTGTTTGTAGAGTTTGTGTCGGCCGCATTATTAGCGTTATTCCCGAGTCCCCCCATTCGAGCCTTCACTGTGTCTCAAGGGCCTGGGCGACAGGTGGTTCGTGATAATCCAGGGGTACCCCACGGGGGCCCCTCCTTCACACCACAGGGTTTTTCGCCCCTGACACATTCTCTGCTCTCGGCTAGGCCACCCTTTTTCACCAGTTTCATTTACTGGTTTTTGTTTTCTCTTCCTGTTTCACCTCCATCCTTTCATAGTCTTTTTTGCCCAATCCAGGGGTACCCCACGGGGGCCCCTGTTTGTGCGAAACCACCCTCCCTGCCACTTCTCCTCATGGGCTTTGCTCTATCTCTGTGGGTTGGGTGGTTCCTGGGGGATGTGCCTCCTCTCCCCTGGTGTGTCTTCCTTGCCTCTCCCTTTACCGGTTGAGTTAGGATATTTTCAAGGAAGACACTGCTCAGCTTGATGGCCTTCATCGCTTGGAGTTCATAAGGAGATGACGCATTTTTGTGGCCCTTTTTTGGTATTCCCTAGACGCTCCTCTCGCTTTTTCGGCGCCGGACCATCTCGGCCGGTCCCACAAATTTGCGGGAGCTCGATTCGGTCCTCTGGGACGTTCCGCCCCCCCGCAAATTTGCGGAGATCGCTGGGGGGTCCCGCAAAATTGCGGGAGGGTGGTGTCGGTACGGTTATGCCTCCATTGGCCCGCAAATTTGCGGTAATAGTTGGCTTTCACTATTGACCTTTTTTATGTCATCTTGCTGCCTGATACTATTTGGTGTGTGCACTTTACTGGTGTTATAGGCCCTGCATGTAAGATGTTGAGTGGTGGTTAACACTTTCTCCATCTTTGCAGGTTCTGCTCGTGCTCTTCCACCTCACCCGCCCTACTCACCTACCTCTGTGCTCCCGGTTTAGGGTGAGTACGGTTACCTGTTTGCATGTGTGTTCCTGTTTCCCCATGCTCCTTCCCTGGTTCTTCTTGGACATTCTCTCCACTTACTCCTTCGACTTGCTGATTATGGCGTGTGTTCTTCCAGTGCAGGTAGGCTGCCTTGCTTTCGCCATGGTTGTCGCTCCCCGTGCTTGGTGAGCCAGAAGTCCTGCTTGCGCCACTCGCACTGTGTGTCCTCTACGGCCTACCTCCCTGCTCTGTGTGGCCCGTGTCTGGCCCTGGTGGTTGTGGTGCACCATAGCCCTGGTTCCTCGGTGGTGGCAGTGGCCTCTGCTTCCCTTCAGTCGGTGTGGGCGATAGTCTCCTGCCACTTTTGGACTGTGGGCTACCGTTCCCCGGCCTTTGTTGCCGCCCGGATCCGCGTCGCCCTGGGTATCCCTGACCCGACTGAAGGCCGTTCGCCTGGCCCTCTCCCTGCTCGGGCGCTCTCCCCTGGGTCCCGCAGCCGGTCTTCACATCGTCGGGGGGATCCCCTGCTCCGTCCACGCTCTCGCTCGCCTCGTCGCCCGTCCTCTCCTGCCCCTCGTTGTCCTCCTGATCGCCTTGACGGCGCCCGTCGCCCTCGTCATGGTTCTCGCCTTGAGGCCGGGGTTAGCGGCTCTGCCCCTGTGCGCCCTCCCCTGGCCTCTCCGGGTCGGGGCTCTACTACCTTCCGCCCGCTTCCCCTGCTCGTACGACGTCCTCTTCCTTTGTCCTCTACGCGCGCGGAGGTTCAGGCTGTAGCTGGCCCTCTGCTCCCTCCTCCTACACTGTCCAGGAGGGTCCGCCAGGATGTAGTTGCTTCTCCTCCTACTTCACCTGCTTCGGTGCCTATTCTTCCTTCACGGTCTCGTCCCACGGTGGTGGTCCCTCCCTCCTCTGCCTCGGTGTCGGGCCGCCCTGTTATCTCTGCCCTGGGGATCCTTGCGCTGTTTCCCCCCGCGGCTACTTCTGCCCTCTTTTCAGCCAACGGCCATACCACGTTGATTGCACCGCTTCTCGTCCGTTCAGCGAAGTTAAGCAACGTCGGGTCTGGTTCGTTCTTGGATGGGTGACCGCCTGGGAACACCAGATACTGTCTTTTCACCCGGCCAGCCTTCCCACTCCCGTCGTCCTGCTCCTCCTCCTTCTTCTCTCCCTGACCTTCACTTACCGTCTCGCCACGGGGGTACCCCTCCTCTTGGCTCGGTGGGGTATCGCGTGGTTTCGGGGTCCCCTTTCTCAGGGGCTGCCGTGTCGCTGGAAGAGGGGGATAGTGCTGTTTCCCCCTCGGGCGTTCGTGTTCAGGGACGAGTCTCTCAGCGGCGACACAACCGTGGTCGCTCGCCTTCCTTGGGCCGCGACTCTGCTGGTTCGTGTCGTGGGTCTCGCTCCCGCTCGCGCTCACCCCTGCGGGCCGACCATTCTTGGGGGGGGGGGTCGCCTCTCTCGGATCGATTGTCGGCTATGCAGGGGTGGCTTGTGTCACGCATCGACGGGCGCTTGGAGTCGATGCAAGACTCCCTCTTATCGCGCTTTTTGGCGGTGACACACCCTCAGCACCTCACCATACCTACCCCTGCTACGGTCCCCCTCCCTTCTGCAGGCCTACGCTCTGGTCAGACTTCAGCCGCCGGGACATCCTTCAGGATGTTCAGTCCCTGGCTGTGTTGACGGGCCTGTCCTCCTATGGGACGGGTTTGTGCGACGACGGTACGCCTGGCTTAGCCATCTTGCTCGTTCGCCCTCTCCCGTTGGGGGCCTGGTTTGCTGAGACCTTCGTCTTCGCCGGACGTTCCGTCGCCGGCTCTCCTTCAGTCCCTCCCCCGGAGTCATCACTGCTTTTGCCTCCTCTTGTGTCTGTCGGCGGGTTGGACGGCGCGTTCTGGTCCTGCTTCAGCGCGCCCGTTCTTGAACTTTGTTCTATTGCTACCCCGTTCTTCTCTCACCCAGTTCCGTCCTCTGTCGACAGGGTTTTTCCCTTGCGGCGATGGGTGCCGAACTTCTTCTCTTGTTTTTTGGTTCCCTCCAGACTTCTGTTTGCCACCTGCGGCTTATCGCAGCGTCTGCACCAGGCGATCTTCGCGAGGGTTTGGGCCGCATTCGGCGGATCCCCCTTCGGCTCGCGGTGTCTTTGGTTCCCGAGCTGAAGGTGGTTTTGTGCGTGGCACCTCGGCAACGCCGGACGGTACGGTCCTCGTCCGAACAGCCCCCTTGGATATTCGTCAGGGTTTGTTGTACTCTACGCTCTCTCCGTCGGGGCTTTTTTGCGCGGGATGCTTGGGGCCGCTCCGCTTCTCTATCGGCGGACCCTGCTTACGACACGCACCGACGCGCTGTGTCGCGCGCGGGGTCTTCTCAGTCCCGTCCTTCTGCCGGTCCTCTTCGGGGTGCTGCTGCAGGTGCTGCCGCCATGCACGGGCGCAGGACTGGGACGTTACAGCAACTTACAGGCCAGTGCGTCAGTTCCGCCTCGCCCTTCTGTTCTTGCCCCCTTTTCATCCCCGCCGTGTCGGGGCTGGCCGGCCTTCCACTTCCGGCCGCCCTTCGCCGGGGTCAGCCCCGCGACGGCGTGGGGTTGGGGTTGCCCGCCCTTTTCGACGAAGTTGGGGGGGGGTAGAGGAGGTCAACATGGCGCTCATGCCCGCACGGACCGTACCGGGGGTACCTCCACGTCAAAATAATGTGTAGGTTCTCTGGGTCGGTATCCTTGTTCTCCTTCTCGCCTGGCCGCCAGGGTTGCTCCCCTCCTCTCGGGAGCTCCCGCGGGTTGTTTTCGCCCTTGCGCCCCTCGGTGGCCGCGAGGGACGTTGGGGGCGGCGGATTGCGCGGAGGGGTCTAACCTGGAGGTGGACGTCCAGACCCCCACTCCGCTCTTGTCACCGACACCGGCCCATCTCTTCAGAGGTGGCCCACGTGTTCACATCCATGCACGAGCAGGGTATCGTCGAGGGAGTTGACCGCCGGTCACCCGGTTTTCCTCTCCCGTGTATTTCTGGTACCGAAGTCGAACTGCGACGCGATGCGCCCGGTGGTGGCTCTGTCGGCCCTCACCGGGCGCTTCGTGCACACACGGTTTCGGATGCTGCCGGTACCCCAGGTACGCCTGGCTCTGCGCCCTCTGTCGTGGGTAGTGTCGCTGGCCCTCCAGGATGCGTCTTGGCTCGTTCCTCTCCATCCTCGATTCCAGCGATTCTTGGCCGTTCGGACTTCCGATCGTGTGTTCCTGTTCGCCGGCCTTCCCTTCGGTCTCCACATCACGCCGCGGATCTTCTCCGCACTGGTGGGACAGGCTCTGGGTCCTCTCCTCAGGAGCGGGCTCCAGCTCCTGTTTTCCTTGGCCGATTGGTTGATAGTTTCCGAAGCCCTCGGACTGTGCGTACGCAACGCCCTCACAGTCGTTCGCCACGTCGCACAGTTAGGGTTCCCCATCGATGTTCCCAAGTCACGCTTGACCCCGTCGCGTGTCGTGCCATGGGTCGGTCTCGCATGGGTTTTGTCCGGCGCTCCGGTGACCCAGGGTCTGCCGGACGCGGTGCACCTTCGGCGGAGGGTCTTCGCCGTGTTGCACTCGGTCTCCCTCCCGGGGTGGCTCTGGGACTCGTTAGTGGGTTCGCTGCATTGGGCCGCTCTGCCCATTCCCTTAGGGAGCCTCAGGCTACGCCGCCTACTCCTCATGGGCACCGAGGTGTTTCCGTTGACCCCTATGGATCGGCTCCTGCCGCTCCCGCGTACCATTCGCAGTCACTTCGGACACTGGGTTGCTCGGGGCACGCTCTCTGCGGCTGTGCCCTGGCCCGCCCCCCCCCCCGCCGACGATCTGGGTAGACACAGATGCGTCGAGCGAGGTCGGGTGAGGTTACCCATCAAACCTGGGCCGTCGACTTCCCGGCAGATGGGTGGGACTCATGCCCCTTCCCCGTCTATGCCCTCGACCTGTTGGTTCCTTTGTTCCTCCTGAGGGACCACGCGCTGGCCCTTCGGGGACAGTCGGTGGCCTTCGGGATGGACACTCAGACAGCTGTCCACTGTTTCCTTATGCGGGGGTCCTCCAGGTCATTGACTCTATTGGGGATCTCCGTGAAGTTGTTCTTCCTCGCGGACCGACACCCCTTCTCCCTGCATGCCTCCTCCCTGCCCGGGCCTGCCACCCTGTGGGCGGACGCCCTGTCGCGAAGACGGGGCGTTCTTGTAGAATGGGCAATGCAACGGACTGTGTTCGACGACCCCGCGGCTTCCTGGGGTGATCCGGAGGTCGACTTGTTCGCATCGAAGGTGCTGCGCCAGTTGCCTCGGTACCTCTCCCTCCGGCCTCGCACTCCGGAAGGGGGTCCGGACGCTTTCATGGTACACTGGAACAGGTGGCGGTCGATATCCATATTTCCGCCGCCAGATGCACTGTTGCTGTGTAACGTCCTCGCGAGGCTGCGGCTGTCGCGAGGCTGCGGCTGTCCCGCGGCAGCGTCTGGTTCCTCGCGCCTCTGTGGCCGGCACGGGCTTGGTCCGCCCAGTTGACGCAGTGGTGCCCGAGTCCGGTGCCTCTACCTGTCTCCGACTTCCCCCTGCGCTAGGTTGGGGCCCTGCGGACCTCGTTGGCCTTCGCATCGTGGATGTTCATGAGGCACGGTGGCTCCCAGTCCACGGACGGGAACTGCCTGCCTTCCTGAAGCGTTCCTGGCCGACTTCTCCTTGGGGGACTTACGGGTCCCGCTGGAGGTCTTTTCCTAATTGGTTACTGGACACTCGCCCGACAGTTGGCTCTCCTTCCCTCGTCCTCCACTCCTTGTTTCACCTCTTCCGTACACGTCACTTTCCCGTCGACGCTATATGTAACCACTTGTCTGCCGTCCGGGGGGGTTTTTGAGTCCGTCGCTGGGCTGGTCGTTCCGCCGCAGGAGCTGGATTCCTTCATGCCGGCTGCCTTCCGGGAACGCCCGCCTCCGCGCCAGGTCCCTCCACAGTGGGATCTGGGGTGGGCTCTGGCTTCACCCTCGTATACACGGGCCGCTACACCGGTTCTGTTGCTCGGGCGTACACTCTTCCTTGTCGCTCTGACCACTGGAGATCGGGTGTCTGCACTAGCGGCATTGTCACGGCCCCGGGTCTGCGTGCGGTTCTCCCCGTCCTTGCATGGCGTCACGTTCGCCTCCTCCCCTCTTTTTGTTGCCACGAATAAGAGGGAGACCCACGTTTTCCGGCCTTTCCCCATCCAGGCTTTCTAGCGTGGGCGTACTCGCCATGTGTTGTGCCCGGTGTCAGCCTTGCACTCCTCTGTTGCGTCTGTGGCGCCGCCTTCGGGTACTGCTGTGTGGGTGTCTCCTCGGACAGGTGGGAGGCTCTCGCAGGTGCAGATGGGACGCCACATTTGTCGGACCATTCGTGCCGGTCACCCTGTTTGTAGGGGTTCTGCGCATGATGTGCGAACCTTTGCTGCCCCCTTCCGGTTCCTGCAGCGTCGATCCTTACCTGCCGTCGCCTCAGCGGTTTTGTGGTCTTCTATCAATTCCTTCATCTCCTCCTACCTCTCCATGTCCAGTGTTCGACCCCCTCGGCCGGTGATGGCTCTCGGGGGTCGTGTTTCCTAGTGCTCTGGCGAAGATACCTGGTCTCCCCCCCTTGTCCCTCGTTCTTTTCCTTTGTTTTATTTGACAAAGGGGGGGGGGGGGGGTACGGGTTTGCAACACTTGATTGCAAGTTTGGGATTATGTATTGTTACAGTACATAAGTGTTTTTGCCACATTGAAAATTGTGTTTTGTTATTGTGTTCAGTGTTTTTGTTGGTTTTGGAAGAAAAGGGGTTTTGGGTACAGTACCTTTTTGGTTTAAGACAAGTCTATGTTTTTGCATTACTATGAATGACGGGCATGTGTTAAAACTTTCTTTTTAGCTACTCCTCAGTTTTTCACTCTTTTATTAAACTCTCTTGTTTACATTGTGTCTTTGTCATTCATAATTTTGTTTTATGCATTGTTTTTTTTGGTATGTTGGGCTTGGATGTCCTCCTCCTATTTGTTATGCAGCCTTGATGTTGGATTTGCCAAGACTACTAACAAATTGGGAGGTTTGACGTACCTCCCAACCTACCAAATAGGAAAACCTACTATTTGGTAGTAGTCTTGGAAAATCCAATGTACATAATACCCTCCCTCACGCCGGACCCCTGCCCATCCGCGTTCTTCTGCTGACGTGAGATGTGATGACAAGAGAGGGTCGCTCATGCGCACGTTCGACAGGGATCTGCACACGACGGAACACAGGATGGGTCTTAAGCGGTAACTAAGGTAAACCCCTTTTTCTTCTCTTCTATGCTTTTTTCACCTTCGGTGGTAGTTTTGGTTAATGTACAACGTCTCCTAGAGCAAGATAAGGAGTAGACTCTAGACGTTTTCTTTTTAACCGCGGTTGGAATGACGACATAGCAGTCAAAATAGACAAGTCGTCATTGCAATTAGGTTAATAGCCTTGACGTTGGATTTTCCAAGACTACTACCAAATAGTAGGTTTTCCTATTTGGTAGGTTGGGAGGTACGTCAAACCTCCCATTATTGATTATGTATCATGTATTCAGAAGATGTATTCTTCTATCATGTATTATGTAATAATATTGATTATATCGATTATTGATTACTGATTTCTTTCACCATTGTAACCATTCCTAAGTTACTGTCATCTGCTTTCATGCATCGTTTGGGACTCAGCAATTACAGGCATGCATGCAAGGAGGAGTCACATGACTGACTGGCTATGTGTTCTTGTTCTTGTTGGTTATACTGACCTCCCGCTAAGAAAACAAAAAGTTTTTAGTGCGGTTTTAAGTTGTTTTAAGCCATGAAATAAGGCTAGGGTGCTATATATGCCACCTGTGTGTAATGGATAAAATCTTGATATGGAGCTACTGTATGTAGGCCACCAGGGTGAAAAGGGTTAAGGCAGTAACAAAAAATCACCGTAACTGCTACAAAGGCCGACTGCTTTACCGAAGTGGTTGGCGGTGGGGTCGCTGAATCCCTATACAGTATATAGGTACCATATATACCTGTAGTGTGGACAAAACGTCAAATCAAGGTACGTATCTTTGAACACAAAGGAAATTCGCTCAGAACAAACAAATCCTATTCTAAGCCCTCATATACAGTAGTTCCATACGTCAACAAGCCCAGGACTTAACCCTATTACTTACTGGGCATAATTTATGGAAGTTTTGATCAGGTTTTGTATCTTTCTCAGTAATAAAATTGTCTATCCCAGCCGATTCCCAAATTTGAGCCACAGACATTTTTTACCATTACTCGTTTTTTACCCACAATTACTGCCTTAACCGTACTTTACTATGCATCAGAAGATAGAGGGAAGGCAATACTACAATATTGTATGTATGTAAAATATACAGGCACATACCCAATACCTGGGGGTGGCCGACTCGAGACAGAGCACGAACAGGGACAACACAACAAAAATATATAAATATATTTATTCACACACATCTAGGTAGCCCAGGAGAAGACCCAGAGACCAAGGATCACATGAGACCTCAAGCATTTCCCCGGCATTAGACCTCCCGGAGAGGCTTCGGTCTCAGCAGGGAGACACGCAGCGGAGCACCCACCTCACATCCAGGCATGACCCTTCATATATACCAGTTCCCAGGGCAAGGCGCCTGACGGACTATTTATTATCTAGTCCAACTGGCGCCCGACTCCCCTCTCCCAACAACCGCGTTATCACTCATCTATTCACAAAAAAAATTGGATAATAAGTAGACTGAGAGACGGGACAACACGAGCTTAGCTCAACTCCTGTAAACTACAATTAGGTAAATACAATTAGGTAAATACAAGCATTCTCCATTCATTCCTATTTATTACCACTTTCCTTGATTCCTTGCCTGTTCTACAGCAAACTCTCTATTTTCCAACGCTTGTACTACACAATCTCTCCATCTCAACGGAGGTCTTCCTACTCCTCTACCTCCCCTTGTATCTGACTTATATACTCTCTTTGTAAGCCTTTCATCTCCCATTCGCTCAACACGTCCATAAAAGCACAGCACTCTTCTGTCAACTTTGGCCAACAACGGTTGCTGCTGTCCCACTCTTAATTAAAGAAGGTTTAACAACATAAGGTAACATAAGTTAACAAAATTCCCCCAACAGACGGCCGTGTTGTCACCCACCTGTTTCCGGAAGGTGTACTCCAGCGTACCCAAGGCTTCTGAAGCAAAGGTGAAGGTCACATTTGACCCGTCATCTTGGTGGCTGATGGTTGGCTTGCTTGGTTCTGTTGTCAGGGGAGGTTATGTCTTAGTTAGTTCATTGTAAACAACTTCAATATTATTGCATCATAAATATATTATTCTGGCTCATAGAAGATAATTTTACTTAGCTTTGGAGGGATCTCTGGGAATTGAAGAGGTAAAAGCTATCTCACTTACCCATTTGACTTCTTCAGGACCCGCCAATTAACAAAATATATTGACTAATAACAGTTAGAATAATGCAAATGGTTGTATCATGGTATACCAGAGGGGTAAATTAAATTACCAGTCACATTCTGTACTAACCTAACATTGAAGGATTTAATCTTTTCCTAGATAACATATTTTGTTCTTTATTTTGTTTTATACTAAATGTTGCTTCCCACCTGGGCGAGATGGCACACAAAAGAAAGACAAGAAAAACAAAACCATAACAAATTGGAAATAAGGAAGAACACAACCAAAATAGTTGCATGCTTTCAATCACATTTACACTGTTATGCCTATTTTTCTGTATATGAAGGAGACAAAGGGCAGGTTGCCTATAATGAGTGTCTTCCCAAGAACCAAAAGAGTGAAAGAGAGCCAAATTCAAGGAACATTGTCGTCAAAATGCCTGGACACACACAGTTTAACCCACGAAATCCGGGGCCTCATATGATCCCGATCGCTGTGTCCGGGGCCCTTTTGGTACAGGCAACTTCATAATTCAGTAACTACTGATTGAGACCACCTAGAGTAGTCATTTCTTTTGCAAATTGTAGAACTTTTTGTTGTCTGTAGAATGCCGTTGAAATGACATCGATACGATGCATGGTTGCTGTGTTATGGCGATTTTAGCGGGGATTTTTACCCACACATTTTGCCTCATATGAGGCCTCCCGGATTCCTGCCAATATTTTGCTTTGCCTAATATGAGGCCTCCCAGATTCCGAGGGTTAAGGCAGCTTAAGACCTAGGATGAAGGAAATATTGATTGTGGGAGAGAGTTCCAGAGTTCACTACAGTGTAGTTGAGTAGAAGAAAGACAGAACATTTGCCAATTTTTGGATTGGAGAGTTGGACAGAATAGGAGTGGGACTGTGTTGAAAGGCGGGTGCCTCCCACTCGCCACAAGGGAGGGGATATGCCGACACTGACTAATTTAAATGTGTGATAAGTATATCCCGGCCTGTAATTGATTAAGCCGCGTGAGCGAGTCAGTCAGTCTTCACCTCTCGCTTACTTCTTGTGTTTATCATGTACTTATTTCGCTTGTATTTACTTTATGATATACAGTATATGGTATTATTGTGTTTCATGTAATATTTAATAGCTCTTTAGATTCGGATAAGACCGTGATTTATTAAGTAATCATTAAAACTACTTAAACATATCTAGTTTAATGAATTAATAAGGAAAAATAAAGATAATGATAAATATATTATCAGTTCTACCGCTCATTTTGGCCAGTGGTACTATATTTGCTCTCTTCAAGTCAAGCGTTATATCCCCTACTTCCAGTGAGTACTGTATTATTTCATAAATAGGTTTAGCAAGTTCTGCTCATTCTCTCAAGACCCATCCCGATATTTCGTCGGGTCCCATGGCCTTCCTAACATCAAATGCTTTCATTAATTCTAAGAGCTCAGCCTGATCAAATTTTATCTCAGTCAAATTGCCAATTGAATCTCGGACGACTTCAGGTTCAACAAAGTCTTCTTCTTCAACGAACACAGATTGATTTTTTTTTTTTTTTTTTTTTTTTTTTTTCTATATTCCAACTTACTTCCTCTCGGGCATAGGCTGAGAGCCTTAACATTCACCGCTTACAATGAACAGTGAAGCCCGTGAGGTCTTGTTCCAGTCTAGGGAGTGAGACATGTGAAGCACGTAGAGTACAACGAGCACCTGCCATCTTGCCTTCACATGAGGCACGGTGCTCACTCTTGGCCCGAAACGACCCCATCTCTGAAGCCACCTCGTTCCCGTGCTTCACTGTCTCACCCCCTACACTCGGACTCTCACACTTACACACACACAACGCCACCTGTTGAGCAGATAACTCACCAGGCATTGCACCCCTATAGCATATTTTGAATATGGGAATATTCATACAGTGCTATTTAATCAGGGAACAATGAGGGTATTTTATTGACGTTTCGGTGGGCTTGTGGTAATGCACTGATACCAGGTACAGCACAAATTCCATCCCAATAATATCTTCCCATTGATACATCGGGATTTGAACCCGGGACCTTTGGATTACCAGGCCAGTGGCAAGACCACTCCACCACACCTTCCCTATTGCAATCTATTGTTCATGATCTCGTATATGATAGTTTCATCTTCATATATTTTCTCTGCTAGTATCTCGGACCTATTGATTCCAGTACCAGTATCGATGTCTATCCTTCTAGCCTTTAATTTAGTATAGGTCATGATCACTACACCACCACCTACTTTACCTGTTCTATCCTTTCTCCATATATTGTGTGTGTGTGGAGAGAGAAGTAACTTAGTGAATTTACTGTATCTTAGTGGAACATATTGTGAAGTGTTCATTAGGATGTGATGTGGTTTATGTAAAGCCGTATATGGTTTATGTAAAGCTTTATATAATGGTTTATGTGAAGCCTTATTGAATGGTTTGTATAAAGTCTCATTAAGTGATACCGTCCTGTTGAGAGGAGGTGTCTGTTGTTGCCACACACACACAGCTTGCCAGCTGATATATTCCAACTCTCTGAGTAAGTGCCGGTGTTTGGGTGGAGCCTGGACTGATTCTCACTGGAGTCACCATGTAATTGTTAGGCTATGTAATTATGATTGTATTATTTTCGTAGGATTAAGGAAAGGATTAAGGCATACTTTTTTTTTTTTTTTTTTTTCCTATGTGATTGAGGGAGGCTAAAGGCAGAACTGCCTATAGCGAGTGCCTCCCCCATAGTTGAAAGAGTGACAGGGCCAAAATCAAGGGATGTTCGAGCCACTGGACTGTACTTGTTACTTTCATCAAGTAAATGTTATAAATATTTCTATGTGTTTTCATGACCAGGTATTGCAAACCATATTTCTCTATATTATGTCCTATATTTAGCTCTCATTACCTCGATATGTGACACTGTGCCAAAAGACATCCACAAACAGGCCCATGTTACATTTTACCCCGACCCTTTCATGAGCAACTTGCTCTGTGTCATTTCCCAGTGAGTCATCCCGCGCCATAAGCCACTACAATCCAACTTACTTTCTCACAACCGAACAACAACTATTGTTGCTACATTAATGTCTAATAATTAAATTTACAAGCAGGCAGCCTATTATTGTTGGAATCAGATGCTTTTGAGCTTGGCCTTACAAAACAATCTGATGCTATATACAGTACCGGTATATATATATATATATATATATATATATATATATATATATATATATATATATATATATATATATATATATATATTAAACTTAGTTTTTAGATCCACTTTAATTTTAAATAACACATTTTTTCATTGTCTAGGATCATAATGTACACCTGAAGATGGCCTCTGGTTGTGGCCAAAAATTAGTTAATAAAGATGGAGCTCAGCAACATATTGTCCCTATTTTTCCTACTTATATATATATATATATATATATATATATATTATTATATTATTAAAGTCGACTGTATCTCAACATGAAATTATTTTAACATATCGGTAGTATCTTGATTGTCCCTTGTAGTGAGGGATTGTATAAATTGCTTGTGGTACAATGGTTACTATGTTCTGTTTACAACCAAAAGAATATGGGTTCAACTACCAGGCAAGATTCGCTTGATGGACAGACAGTCTCCTTACACTCTATGCCTCTGTTCTTCTAGCAGCAAGTAGGAACCTACTGTACAAAGGAGTACAAAGGAGTACAAAGGAAATCAAGCAACAACAGATCTAGTGACCCTTCTAGGTTGCTTGTCCTCCAAAACACTGAGGATCAAGTGTCCAAACAGTGGTTTAGAGTGGGTAAGGGAACATTGGAAAGGGAATTACTGCCCTGGAACTAATGTCCGTGGCAGGATTAGGAAGTTAGTAGGGGACAGATGGGTTAGTAACTGAGGGGGGGATAAAATAAAGTTATTCATTTACAAACGCAGTCAGTCGCGGGTTTGAAGCGAGATATTTGTCTAGGCGGAGTTTAAATGAATCAACGGTGATGCAGTCTATAACGTTTCGGGGAAGCCCATTCCACAAGTTGACAACTCGATTGAAGAAGAAATTCTTAGATTCGTGCGAGTTAAAAGATTTACCAATAATTTTGCAAACCGTTTCCCCGCGTGTAATTAGATTGGTCGATAGTGAAGTACTTACTACAGTTCATATTGTCGATGCCTTTGATGATTTTGAACACTTGAATTAAGTCGCCTCTTAATCTGCGCTGGGTTAAAGGAAATAGATTTAATTCTCTAAGACGCTCTTCGTATGGTTTGTTCTTTAGGCTAGGTATCATTTTGGTAACTCTACGTTGAACTCGTTCTAGCTTGTTTATATCTTTTTGGTAATAAGGGCACCAGGATTGAACGCAGTATTCCAGAAGAGGGCGGACTAAGGAATTGTAAAGGGTTAGGATAACTTCTTTGGATTTATGCTCAAATGACCTGCCTATAAAGCCAATTATTTTGTTTGCCTTCTTAACAACTTCTGAACATTGTTGACTCGGTTTTAGGTTACTCGATATTGTTACTCCCAGATCGGTTTCTCTGTTTACATTCTTAAGCTGAGTGCCATTCATCGAATAGTTTGCTTTCTCATTTAGGTATCCGATATGTAGTACTTTACATTTATCCGCATTGAAACTCATTTGCCAAATTTGGGCCCAACATGACAATTTATCTAGATTGTGTTGCATATCGTCAACTTGTTCTTTTGAGAGTACGCTATTTGCAATTTTTGTATCGTCAGCAAATTTTGAGATTGTACAGGTGAGGCCCTCATCTGTCGTTGATGTAAATTAGAAAGAGAATTGGTCCTAGTACCGATCCCTGGGGTACTCCGCTACTTACATTGGTCCTTTTAGATGCCTTACCGTTTATGACTACTCTTTGCTTTCTGTCGCTGAGCCAATTTTCTATCCATTTCAACACACCGTCTTGTATTCCATGCGCTTTTAGTTTTAGCAGTAAACGTTTGTGGGGAACTTTGTCAAAGGCCTTTTGAAAATCAAGGTATATAATATCTACAGCTTTACTCTCATCGTAGAGGTTGAGGATATCGTGGAAGAAGTCTAAGAGGTTTGTTAAACAGGAACGTTTTTTACGAAGGCCGTGTTGAGTATCTTTAAGTATGTTATTTTCCTCTAAGTGAAGGTTTGTGAAGTCTCTTCTCTGGTGATTAGTTGGGTGAATGATTCTGATTCATAATGATTAGATTACTGATCTAGCGAGGATACTTTATAGTCCACTGGTTTAGAGCACTTTACAATAAAGCACTAATATTAAATCATTAAAACCATTTTAAATTTATCTCTGAACAGCCTAAGAAATAACATTCTATTCTCCCAACATACTGGTAGTTGGGAATCCCATTATCCACATTCTATGGCTAATGTGTTGGTTAGAGAATGTATCAGGTCAGTGTCCAGTTACACTTTCCAGCATCACATCAAGGTGGTTGACAATATAGCCTGGTGCACCTTTAAGGATATAATATATTCCAACAGTGCCATATTATGACTCTGGTTGACAATATAGCCCGGTGCACCATTAAGGATATAATATATTCCAACAGGGCCATATTATGACTCTGGTTGACAATATAGCCCGGTGCACCATTAAGGATATAATATATTCCAACAGGGCCATATTATGACTCTGGTTGACAATATAGCCCGGTGCACCATTAAGGATATAATATATTCCAACAGGGCCATATTATGACTCTGGTTGACAATATAGCCCGGTGCACCATTAAGGATATAATATATTCCAACAGGGCCATATTATGACTCTGGTTGACAATATAGCCCGGTGCACCATTAAGGATATAATATATTCCAACAGTGCCATATTATGACTCTGGTTGACAATATAGCCCGGTGCACCATTAACCTAAGAAGTGCGCATGGGGGTAATTAGAAACGTCCCCCTGTGCTGACGTATTTGAGCTGTTTCCATCACTAAAATATTAATTTTACCATAAATAGCATTAATACTTATCCATATGTGCCTATTATGGGTTGATTATAAAGGTATTAACCTGAAACAACAATAAAACGAGTGAAAACAGCGTTTGGATGGTCAAAATCAGAGATATAGCCCGCGAGTTATATAATGTATGGGTGAGGCAACCTGCTTTCCCGCCAATTTCCCCCAAGGCCACTGAGACACAGTCGATCGATATTCTCTCTCTCTCTCTTGCACTCGCTTGCTAACACTGATGACAATGCCCTGCTTGCAACTCGCTAATGTTAGCACAAAAATATACCTCAGAATAAGGGAATAACAGGGAAAATAGGTGATAACTGAAGGAGGGGAGGAAAGTGGGGAAGGAGGGGAGGTAGAGGAGTGATATTTTGCATGGCCCAGGGGCCCCCAATTTGTTAGTAGTCTTGGCAAATCCAACGTCAAGGCTATTAACCTAATTGCAATGACGACTTGTCTATTTTGACTGCTATGTCGTCATTCCAACCGCGGTTAAAAAGAAAACGTCTAGAGTCTACTCCTTATCTTGCTCTAGGAGACTTTGTACATTAACCAAAACTACCACCGAAGGTGAAAAAAGCATAGAAGAGAAGAAAAAGGGGTTTACCTTAGTTACCGCTTAAGGCCCATCCCGTGTTCCGTCATGTGCAGATCCCTGTCGAACGTGCGCATGAGCGACCCTCTCTTGTCATCATTTTTTCACGCGCTCCATTGAATGAAGTCGCTTTTGTTGTGCTCCTTTAATTCACCCTGTTTAGGTTCGTTTCGGCTTATCTGGCCTTCTTTTTGTTAGACAGATGTTACGTGATCTAGGGCACACGTAAATGGGCTCCTAAGTGTGTTTAATGGAGACGCGTGTGGAAATAGCTACCGAAGGTACGGGGGCGCCTGGCGTTCCTCGTGTGTGTTTTTCATTCCTTTCTCTTTTCATATTCTTTTTTCCTGTTAGTCTGGGCATAGTTTAGCTTTTAGCTTATTTTAGCCTAGCTTGTTTCTCATTCAGGAATTGCTATGCCCCTATGAGTTTTCATATTTTCATAGCCTAGGTGTACGTACAGTTGGTTCACGATCTGAGATTTCGTGGTGGCGGTGCTGTTTGTAGGGTTTGTGTCGGCCGCATTATTAGCGTTATTCCCGAGTCCCCCCTTTCGAGCCTTCACTGTGTCTCAAGGGCCTGGGCGCTTGGTGGTTCGTGATATCCTGGGGTACCCCACGGGGGCCCCTCCCTCACACCACAGGGTTTTTCGCCCCTGACACATTCTCTCCTCACGGCTAGGCCACCCTTTTTCTCGCCAGTTTCATTTACTGGTTTTTGTGTTCCCTTACTGTTTTCACCTCCATCCTTTCATACCCTTTTGCCCAATCCTGGGGTACCCTACGGGGGCCCCTGTTTGTGCCAAACCACCCTTCCTGCCACTTCTCCTCATGGGCTTTGCTCTATCTCTGTGGGTTGGGTGGTTCCTAGGGGATGTGCCTCCTCTCCCCTGGTGTGTCTTCCTTGCCTCTCCCTTGACCGGTTGAGTCAGGATATTATCAAGGAAGACACTGCTCAGCTTGATGGCCATCGTCGCTTGGAGTTCATAAGGAGATGACGCTTTTTTCTGGGCCTCTTTTGGTATTCCCTAGACGCTCCTCTCGCTTTTTTCGGCGCCGGACCATCTCGGCCGGTCCCGCAAATTTGCGGGGTGCTCGATTCGGTCCTCTGGGACATTTCGGTTCCCCGCAAATTTGCGGAGATCGTTGGGGGGTCCCGCGAAATTGCAGGAGGGTGGTGTCGGTACGGTTATGCCTCCATTGGCCCGCAAATTTGCGGTAATAGTTGGCTTTCACTATTGACTTTTGTTATGTCATCTTGTTGCCTGATACTATATTGGTGTATGCACTTTACTGGTGTTATAGGCCCTGCATGTAAGATGTTGAGTGGTGGTTAACACTTTCTCCATCTTTGCAGGTTCTGCTAGTGCTCTTCCGCCTTGGCCGCCCTCCTCACCTACCTCTGTGCTCCCAGTTTAGGGTGAGTACGGTTACCTGTTTGCATGTGTGTTCCTGTTTCCCCATGCTCCTTCCCTGGTTCTTCTTGGACATTCTCTCCACTTACTCCTTCGACGTGCTGATTATGGTGTGTGTTCTTCTAGTGCAGGTAGGCTGCCTTGCTTTCGCCTTGGTTGTCGCTCCCCGTGCTTGGAGAGCCACAAGTCCTGCTTGCGCCACTCGCTCTGTGTGTCCTCTACGGCCTACCTCCCTGCTCTGTGTGGCACGTGTCTGGCCCTGGTGGTTGTGCTGCTCCATGGCCCTGGTTCCTCGGCGGCGGCTGTGGCCTCCTGCTTCCCTTCCGTCGGTGTGGACGATGGTCTCCCGCCACATTAGGACTGTGGGCCACCGTTCCCCGGCCTTTGTTGCCGACCGGATCCGCGTCGCCCTGGGTATCCCTGACCCGACTGACGGCCATTTACCTGGCCCTCTCCCTGCTCGGGCCCTCTCCCCTGGGTCCCGCAGCCGGTCGTCCCATCGTCGGGGGGTTCCCCTGCTCCGTCCACGCTCTCGCTCGCCTCGTCGTCCTCCTGATCGCCTTGACGACGCCCATCGCCCTCGTCATGGTTCTCGCCCTGAGGCCGGGGTTAGCGGCTCTGCCCCTGTGCGCCCTCCCCTGGCCTCTACGGATAGGGGCTCTACTCCCTTCCGCCCGCTTCCCCAGCCCAGACGACTTCCTCTTACGTTGTCCTCTCCGCGCGCGGTTGTTCATGCTGTAGCTGGCCCTCTGCTCCCTCCTCCTACACTGTCCAGGAGGGTCCGCCTGGATGTCGTTGCTTCTCCTACTTCACCTGCTTCAGTGCCTATTCTTCCTTCACGGTCTCGTCCCACGGTGGTGGTCCCTCCCTCCTCCGCCTCGGTGTCGGGCCGCCCTGTTATCTCAGCCCCGGGGATCCTTGCTCTGTTTCCCCCGCGGCTCCTGGCCTCCTTTCACCCGGCCAGCCTTCCCACTCCCGTCGTCCTGCTCCTCCTCATTCTTCTCCTCCTGACCTTCACTTACCGTCTCGCCAGGGGGGTACCCCTCCTCTTGCCTCGGTGGGGTTTCGCGAGGTTTCGGGGTCCCCTTTCTCAGGAGCTGATGTGCCGCTGGAAGAGGGGAATGGTGCTGTTTCCCCCTCGGCCGTTCGTAATCGGGGACGAGTCCCTCAACGGCGACACAACCGTCGTCGCTCGCCTTCCTTGGGCCGCGACGCTGCTGGTTCGTGTTGTGGGTCTCGCTCCCGCTCACACTCGCCCCTGCGGGCCGACCAATCTGGGGGGGGGGGGGGGGGGGGGGGTAGCCTCTCTCGGATCAATTGTCGGCTATGCAGGGGTGGGTTGTGTCACGCTTCGACGGGCGCTTGGAGTCGATGGAAGACTCCCTCTTCTCACCCTTCTTGGCGGTGCCTCACCCTACCTACCCCTGCTACGGTCCCCCTCCCTTCTGCAGGCCTACGCTCTGGTCAGACTTCAGCCGCCCTGACATCCTTCCGGCTGTTCAGTCCCTGGCTGTGTTGACGGGTCTGTCCTCCTATGGGACAGGTTTGTGCGACGCCGGTACGCCTGGCTTAGCCATCATGCTCGGTCACCCTCTCCCATTGGAGGCCTGGTTTGCTGAGGCCTTCGACTTCACACACCGATCCGTCGACGGCTCTCCTTCCGTCCCTCCCCCGGAGTCGTCCCTGCTTTTGCCTCCTCTTGTGTCTGTCGGCGGGTTGGACGGCGCGTTCTGGTCCTGGATGAGCGTGCCCGTTCTTGAACCTTGTTCTATTGCTACCCCGTTCTTCTCTCACCCGGATCAGCCCTCTGTCGCCAAGGTTTTTCCCTTGCGACGGAGGGTGACGGACTTATTGTCTTGTCTTTAGGTTCCCTCCAGACGTCTGTTCACCACCTGCGGCTTTTCGAGGCGTCTGCGCCAGGCGATCTTCGCGAGGGTTTGGACCGCGTTCAGCGGGTCCACCTTCGGCTCGCGGTGTCTTTGGTTCCCGAGCTGAAGGCGGTTTTGTGCGCGGCAACTCGGCACCGCACGACGGTACGGTCTTCGTTCTGCCGGCCGGCCCCCTTGGTTATTCGTCAGGGTTTGTTGTACTCTGCGCTATATACGTCGGGGTTTTTTTAAGCAGGATGCTTGGGAATGCTACGCTTCTCTGTCGGCGGCCCCTGCTTCCGACACGCGACGCCGCGCTGTGTCGTTACGGCCCCTGCTTACGTCACGCACCGACGCGCTGTGCCGCGCGCGGGGTCTTCTCAGTCCCGTCCTTCTGCCGGTCCTCTTCGGGGTGCTGCTGCAAGTGCTGCCGCCTTGCACGGGCGCAGGACTGGGACGTTGCTGGCCTGTGCGTCGGTTCCGCCTCGCACTTCTGTTCTTGCCCCTTTCATCCCCTCTGTGTCGGGGCTGGCCGGCCTTCCGCTTCCGGCCGCCCTTCGAAGGGGTCAGCCCCGCGCCGGCCTGGGGTTGGGGTGGCCCGCCCTTTTCGACGAGGTTGGGGGGGGGCAGGGGTAGAGGAGGTCAACGTGGCGCTCATGCCCGCACGGCCCGTACCGGGGGTACCTCCACGTCAACACAATGTGTAGTTCTCTGGGTCGGCCTCCTTGTTCTCCTTCTCGCCTGGGCGTACCGGGTCGCTCCCCTCCTCTCGGGTTCTCCCTCGGGTTGTTTTCGCCTTTGCGCCCCTCGGTAGCCGCGAGGGACGTTGGGGGCGGCGGGTTGCGCGGAGGGGTCTCACCTGGAGGTGGACGTCCAGACCCCCACTCCGCTCTTGTCACCGACGCCGGCCCATCTCTTCAGAGGTGGCCCACGTGTTCCCTTCCATGCCCGAGCTGGGTGGCGTCGAGGGAGTTGACCGCCGGTCACCCGGTTTTCCTCTCCCGTGTCTTTCTGGTACCGTCGACGAACTGCGACCGGTGGTGGATCTGTCGGCCCTCAACAGGCACATCGTGCACACCCGGTTTCGGATGCTGCCGGTACCCCTGGTACGCCTGGCCCTGTGCCCTCTGTCGTGGGTAGTGTCGCTGGCCCTCCAGGATGCGTCTTGGCTCGTTCCTCTCCATCCTCGCTTCCAGCGCTTCTTGGCCGTTCGGACTTCCGATCGTGTGTTCCTGTTCGACGGCCTTCCCTTCGGTCTCCGCATCGCGCCGCAGATCTTCTCCGCACTGGTGGGGCAGGCTCTGGGTCCTCTCCTCAGGAGCGGGCTCCAGATCTTGTTTTCCTTGGCCGATTGGTTGGTAGTTTCCGACGCCCTAGGACTGTGCATTGGCGACGCCCTCACCGTCGTTCGCAACATCGCACGGTTAGGGTTCCCCTTCGATGTTCCCAAGTCGCGCTTGACCCCGTCGCGTGTCGTGCCATGGGTCGGTCTCGCATGGGTTTTGTCCGGCGCTACGGTGCCCCGGGATCTGCCGGCCGCGGTGCACCTTCGGTGGACGGTCTCCGCCGTGTTGCACTCGGTCTCCCTCCCGGGGTGGCTCTGGGACTCGTTCGTGGGTTCGCTGCATTGGGCCGCTCTGCCCCTTCCCTTAGGGAGCCTCTGGCTACGCCGCCTCCTCCTGGGCACCGCGGTGTTTCCGTTGCCCCTATGGATCGGCTCCTGCCGCTCCCGCGTACCGTTCGCCGACGCTTCGGTCGCTGGGTTGCTCGGGGCTCGCTCTCTGCGGCTGTGCCCTGGACCGCCCCCCCCCGCCGACGGTCTGGGTAACCACAGATACGTCGAGCGAGGTTGGGTGAGTTTGCCAATCGAACCTGGGACGTCCACTTCCCGGCAGATGGGTGGGTCTCCCTCCTCTTCCCCGTCTATGCCCTCGGATTGTTGGTTCCTTTGTTCTTCCTGCGGGACCACGCGCTGGCCCTTCGGGGTAAGTCGGTGGCCTTCGGGTTGGACAAGACAAGCTGTCCCCTGTTTCCTTATGCGGGGGTCCTCCAGGTCGTTGACTCTATTGGGGGTCTCGGTGGAGTTGTTGTTCCTCGCGGACCGACACCCCTTCTCCTTGCATGCCTCCTCCCTGCCCGGGCCTGCCACCCTTTGGGCGGCCGCCCTGTCGAGAGGGCAGGGCGTTCTTGTAGAATGGGCGATGAAACGGACTGTGTTCGCCGACCTCGCGGCTTCCTGAGGTGTTCCGGAGGTCGCCTTGTTCGCATCGGGGGTGCCGCGCCAGTTGCCTCTGGACCTCTCCCTCCGGCCTCGCGCTCCGGGGGGGGGTCCGGACGCTTTCATGGTCGCCTGGTATGGGTGGCGGTCGATATTCATCTTTCCGCCCCCAGACGCGCTGTTGATGTGCCCAGTCCTCGCGGAGCTGCGGCTGTACCTCGGCTGCGTCTGGCTCCTCGCGCCTCTGTGGCCGGCACGGACTTGGTCCGCCCGGTTGCCGCGGTGGTGCCCGAGTCCGGTCCCTCTACCTGTCTCCGGCTTCCACTTGGGCTAGGTTGGGGCCCTGCGGACCTCTTTGGCCTTCGCATCGTGCTTGTTCATGAGGCACGGTGGCTCCCGGTTCCCGGCCGGGCCCTGACTGACTTCCTGCAGCGTTCCAGGCCGTCTTCTCCTTGGGGGACTTACGGGTCCCGCTGGAGGTCTTTTACTAGGTGGCTACAGGCCACTCGCCTGCCAGTTGGCTCTCCTTCCCTCGTCCTACGCTCCTTGTTTCACCTCTTCCGTACACGTCGCTTTCCAGTCGACGCTATACGTACCCACTTGTCTGCCGTCCGGGGGGTTCTTTGGGTCCGTCGCTGGGCTGGTCGTTCCGCCACGGGAGCTGGATTCCTTCCTGACGGCTGCCTTCCGGGATCGACCGCCTCCGCGCCAGGTCCCTCCGCAGTGGGATCTGGGGCGGGCTCTGGTCCTTCTGGCTTCCCCCACGTATACAAGGGCCGCTACGCCGGTTCCGTTGCTCGGGCGTCCACTCTTCCTTGTCGCTCTGGCCACTGGGGATCGGGTGTCTGCACTAGCGGCATTGTCACGGCCCCGGGACTGCGTGCGATTCTCCCCGTCCTTGCATGGCGTCTCGTTCGCCTCCTCCCCTCCTTTTGTTACCACGCATGGGAGGGAGGCCCCCGTTTTCCAGCCTTTCGCCGTCCAGGCTTTACGGCGTGGGCATCCTCGCCATGTGTTGTGCCCGGTGTCAGCCTTGCACTCCTCTGTTGCGTCTGTGGCGCCGCCTTCGGGTACTGCTGTGTGGGTGTCTCCTCGGACAGGTGGGAGGCTCTCGCAGGTGCAGATGGGCCGCACGTTTGTCGGACCATTCGTGCCCGTCACCCTGTTTGTAGGGGTTCTGCGCACGATGTCAGATCCTTTGCTGCCTCCTTCCGTTTCCTGCCACGTCGATCCTTCCCTGCCATCGCCTCAGCGGTTTTGTGGTCTTCTATCAATTCCTTCATCTCCTCCTACCTCTCCGTGTCCAGTGTTCGACCCCCTCGGCCGGTGATTGCTCTCGGGGGTCGTGTTTCCTGGTGCTCTGGCGAAGATCCCTGGTCTTCCCCCTTGTCCCTCGTTCTTTTCCTTTGTTTTGTTTTGACAAAGGGGGGGGGGGGGGGGGGTGTACGGGTTTGCAACACTGGATTGCAAGTTTGGGATTATGTATTGTTCCAGTACATAAATGTTTTTGCCACATTGAAAATTGTGTTTTGTTCTTGTGTTCAGTGTTTTTGTTGGTTTTTGAAGAAAAGGGTTTTTGGGTACAGTACCTTTTTGGTTTCAGACAAGTCTATGTTTTTGCATTACTATGAATGACGGGCATGTGTTAAAACTGTTCTTTTTAGCTACTCCTCAGTTTTTCACTCTTTTATTAAACTCTCTTGTTTAACTTGTGTCTTTGTCATTCGTAATTTTGTTTTATGCATTGGTTTTTTTGGTAGGTTGGGCTTGGATGTCCTCCTCCTATTTGTTATGCAGCCTTGACGTTGGATTTGCCAAGACTACTAACAAATTGGGAGGTTTGACGTACCTCCCAACCTACCAAATAGGAAAACCTACTATTTGGTAGTAGTCTTGGAAAATCCAACGTACATAATACCCTCCCTCACGCCGGACCCCTGCCCATCCGCGTTCTTCTGCTGACGTGAGATGTGATGACAAGAGAGGGTCGCTCATGCGCACGTTCGACAGGGATCTGCACATGACGGAACACGGGATGGGCCTTAAGCGGTAACTAAGGTAAACCCCTTTTTCTTCTCTTCTATGCTTTTTTCACCTTCGGTGGTAGTTTTGGTTAATGTACAACGTCTCCTAGAGCAAGATAAGGAGTAGACTCTAGACATTTTCTTTTTAACCGCGGTTGGAATGACGACATAGCAGTCAAAATAGACAAGTCGTCATTGCAATTAGGTTAATAGCCTTGACGTTGGATTTTCCAAGACTACTACCAAATAGTAGGTTTTCCTATTTGGTAGGTTGGGAGGTACGTCAAACCTCCCAATTTTTTTTTTTTTTTTTTTTCCCCGATGTTTAACCCTCCAGCCCCGGCTATGTATTATATATATATTCCTCGAAAACCGGGTGTTTTGGCCGAAAAACGTCTAGGGTAGGCTACCGTATATTCGTTAATCAGACTGCTTCCCGCATTCCCGCGCATCCCCAAGCGTAGCTGTGTTATTTACCTGTAGAATGGCATTAAGTAGAGCTCTCTAAGTCAACTGGTTGAGCTGTGATGATGATTTCATTGGAGATAACTTTATGGCCAAAACAGCCACTTTACACCACTTTTCGATACTTAACAACAACATACAGGCACACACGAACAAGCGACGATCTCCTTCTTGTGGCCGGAGATGCGGAGCGTCGGTCCAGCCGGCTGTTGTTTACATGCGTCGGACCGACGCCTCGCACACCAAGCTCACAGGCTTTGACGTCATGGGTGTTTAAGAGCCCTTCCGGGTAGCTCGTGTATGCTTTTTTATGGGCGTTCAAGAGCCCTTCCGGGAACAGAGGGTTAAAGTTGATTTTTTTTTTCTCTGACTCTTAACCCGTGGAGCCCCGGCTAGTTTTGTAATGTTTGTTCACCAGAACCCGGCCGGTTTTCAAAAAATGGTTTTATTCCAGAAACAATAGCGAATGGGTTAGGAATGAAGGAAAAACCACGAAAAACCGCTCAAAAAGCTTTAAAAATGGTCCTACAGAGCCCCCGAAAACGTATTTTACAAGATATAAAAAATTGAAGGCAATTACCCCAAAAAAACAGGTTATTGCGCACTCACGTGCACGCACGTGGACTTTGAGAGTTTTCAACCATCGGCACGGTTGCGTGGGATACGTACACAGTTCCCATACAAATCTGAGCCCTCTTGAGTGGCTACACCTGAGGTTACGGTCGGCGCAATTAGGGTGACGCGTCAGGCGCGTCGCTGGGGCTGTGCGTTACATACATCGCCGACGCGTCAGACGCGTCGCTGGGGCTGTACGGGTTAAGAGTCTTCCCGCAGTTCCCGGGTTAAGGATATCATATATTCCAACAGGGCCATATTATGACTATAATTGGGAGCAATCTACTGCTCCCAACATACTCCTATATTTCCTAGAATGACAAAGTGGTGCTCCCTTACTTTCAAGTTAATTACTTTCTTTAAGTATTAAGATTTTAATGAAATTTGAATTTGTCACTTTGAGAACACTGATAATGACATATGAAAGATCATGTCAAAATGTTTCAAATAATAAAGTATGGAACTGTTTGTGACTAAACATATTCTATTATTCCTCCTGAAGCTCCAGTTCCCCAAGAACACTACTCCATCTCAAGTCCTACAACTACTATTGTATTTGTTTGTTCCCCCAACACCTACCTGTAAGCAGAGTTGTTGCTGCTGTTGTTACAGAGGTACTGATGTTTTTGAGTAGGTCACGTGAGTATATGATAACATTGACCTCATAGTTCGTGTATTGGTGGAGTTCGCTTATCCTAATGGATGGTTCCGTTGTTGATTCTTTCTTGTCCACCTTCTGTCCTTCCCGGCCTCCCTTCACAGAAACCTGGAACTCCAACTCGCAGGTGTCCATGTAGCTCACTGAACCCTGGAATATATCAACATAGGCATAACATTAGAACTTCCTTAAGCCAAACTCCACGAGTTACTAACTTGTGATTTGTAATTTATATGTTGTATTTATGTACCGTATATACAATACTGTACTATTATTTTTTTATAAACGATGGTTACCTGCACAATATTATACTATTATGATTATAAAAGTTATACTGAGATACACTCAATATCCCATATACTTTAAACCTTGTCCAATTCAGAGCAATCAAACACTAGGAAAGGTTAAAATAAGTCAAAAATTATTACGGAAATCATTTAAGTAATTTTACTGAGTTATTTATTGTAAACCTGTAATGTACTGTATATATCAATGCTCAGGTTGTACAGCCTATGGCAACCATCATTGTTAGTTATATAAACCCTTCAATATGATAATGCCATTTAACTTATTCTGGTTGTGTGTGTGTGTAGCGACAGAAGATAAAGAGGATAACAGCAGTTTTGGGTAGGTGTTGAGACATGCCTGGATAAGTTTAGTAAGAGTGAAAGAATATTTCTGATCGGTGATATGAATATGCAGGTGGGTGACAGGAAAGTAGATGGGGTAGTCAGAGGGTGAGGAATACTGTCAGAGGTGGATGGGATATACATACATACATACATAACATTTTAAGACTGTGCTCCACACATACGTGCAGTTTCAGTCTCTTGTCCTAAAGGCGGCGTTCCAGGCAACCCTGTTAAGGGCTGCTTCACCTGTCAAGTTTTTGGATTTGAGATCGGCACGTATAGTCCGATCCCAGGCCTTCCTCGGTCCACCCCTTGGTGCAGCTCCCTCCACTATCACATACCTGCATTTTTTCACCCAATTTTGTTCATCCATTCTCTCCACATATCCAAACCATCCCAGTCTACTTGTATGCATCACCTCACTAATACTCTTTATACCTAAATGTCTCCTCAACTCATCATTTGTTATTCTATCCTGCAGCCTGGCCCCACACATCCATCTCACCATTCTCATATCATTTAGTGAACTTGTACATGTATGTGTGGGGAGGAGACTGATCGTCGTCAATAACTTCTTCTGGCACAATATCATACACAGGTACACACGGAAAGTGGAGTGGAGAAAGGAGGAAGATATGGCAGAACGAAAGGCATTGATTGATTATGCATGTATAGATGAACGAATGAGGAAGCTGTGTTAGAGCTGGATGGTGCATAGAAAGCTGAAATTAAATGGTGGGAAGACTGAATTCATTGTTATCCACGGAAACAGAACTATTATCAACGACTTTGGATCACTTAGCATTGGTGAAACACAACTTCCTCCTGCTATAAGTGTTAAGAATCTTGGTGTGCTTTTTTTACTCAAAATTAAGTTATAAAAAGAAAATCGATGCAATAGTTAAAACTTGTAAGTACCACATTTGCAACCTATATGCTATTAGGAAATTCTTCGACACTGCAGTGTCTTTTGACATTGATTCATTCTCAAATCTTGTCTCACATTGACTACTGTAATTCTCTATGGTCTGACCTATCTAAATATTTACTACAAAAACTCCAGTCAGTAACTAATCATGCTGCTCGACTAGTTTTTGGTTTTCCACCCAGAACGCCTACTACACCAAGCTTATTTGAATTGCATTGGCTGCCGATCAAAGCTAGAATTGATTTTAAGCTTTGTCTTATGGTTTTCAAAGGAGTTAAATTCGGTCGGCCTAAGTACTTGACTGAACTGAACATCGGGATCGACCTGGTATGGTTTTGCGTATTGATGATGATCTTCCGAGACTGGATAAGCCAACTTTTTCAACTTTTGGAGGGACACTTGTTACAAACAGCTATGTCTTTTGTTTCCTTCACACACACACACACACACACAAATAAAGTCGATGAATGTGGAGGGAACTGCACCGAGGGTGTAGATCTAAGGAGACTTGGGATTAGACAATATGCCTGATTTCAAATTAAATAACACGACGAGTAAAGCAGCTCTGAACAGGGCTGCCTGGAATTCCGCCATTAGGACGTTAGACTGAAACTTTTTTCTTCTTTTTCTATGTGAGTGAGGGAGGCAAAAGGCAGAACTGACTGTATCGAGTGCCTCCCCCAGAGTTGAAAGAGTGACAGGGCCAAAATCAAGGAACGTTCGAGCCACTCAGTCTATAAAATTATATATGTATATGCAGCAAAGATGTACTTTAGTAGTAACTTATTAATATTAAAATAATTATCCATATACTGAAAGAGTATTAAAGAAAGAAGGAAGCAATATGGAATGAAACCATTTACCTCCCAGGTTAAGGTGAAGCTGTTGTCGTCCTCGTCTGTAAATCTGATGTTGGTTGGTGCTGGTACGTCTGAAACAAATGTACTCAAGGTTATATTCTTCAATCACACTATAAATTATGTACTATGTTTATGTTATACTTAGCCTAGGAAGGGCCTCTACCAACAAAATAACCGAAGTGTTCACCCCATCTGGTGTGAGACAGGTCTCACTCTATTAGTTTGGAGATTTGACCTGATTACTTTGATAATTATAAAGTAAAACTTGCAAAACAAACAAACCAAAACAGGGACGACACAATATAAAGAAAAGAGAACTTATCAAAATTACTATGTGGAAATGACGTTTTAGCCAAATATAATTTTGAAATAAAAGAACACAAAACCACCACATCTAATGTACATCACTAAATGAGTAAGTGAAATTTTTAAAATACATTAAGAGTGCATAAAAGTTACTGCAGTATTATAAAGAACAAAAGTGGAATTAATTATTTCTGGAGTGTAGATAATTCATTATAAGTTGTTAACAAAATTAACACCATGCCGAAAGTGACCTCAGTACATAGCTTCGACTTTTCTACTTTGTATACAAATTTACCTTTAGAAGATGAATATTCAGAACTGTTATATTACCGTATAGATGTACAAGATGTGGATGGGGGAAGTTCAGAGAACAACTGCTGCCAATCCTGACCATGAAAAGAATGCCTCTCCCCCTGAAGGGAAAGGTGTATGCCTCATGTGTTAGAAGTGCAATGACGTATGCCTCAGAAACATGGGCCGTTAAAGTAGAGGATGTCAACAGAATGGAACGTAATGAGACCACAATGGTGAGATGGATGTGTGGGGCCAGGCTACAGGATAGAATAACAAATGTTGAGCTGAGGAGACGTTTAGGTATAAAGAGTATTAGCGAGGTGATGTGTACAAGTAGGCTGGGATGGTATGGACATGTGGAGAGAATGGATGAACAAAATTGGGTGAAAAAATGCAGGTCTGTGATTGTGGAGGGAGCTGCACCAAGGGGTGGACCGAGGAAGACCTGGGATCGGACTATACGTGCCGATCTCAAATCCAACAACTTGACAAGTGAAGCAGCCCTTAACAGGGTTGCCTGGAACGCCGCCATTAGGACAAGAGACTGAAACTGCACGTATGTGTGGAACACTCAGTCTTAGAATTATATGTATGTTCATAAATACTAAACCAGATGTAGATGAAACATGGCGTAGCTCTACTTCCGGGAAATGTATAAGCTTTGATTTTTTTTTTTTTCCTATGTGAGTGAGGGAGGCAAAAAGCAGAACTGCCTGTAGTGAGTGCCTCCCCCAGAGTTGAAAGAGTGACAGGGCCAAAATCAAGGGACGTTCGAGCCAAAATGGCTGGACACACCGAGTTTGAAGCAATTGAAGTCATAGGAAGAGGGAAAGACTGATTCTGGGAGAGTTCCAGAGCTCAGCAGTTAAATAGAAGAAAGTCTGAGAGTAACGTTTCACTCTTGGGTTAGAGAGTTGCACAGAGTAGGGGTGGGATTGTGTTGCAAGACGGGTACGACATGCCCTACGTAGAGGAGGTGGTATACACTGGGAAAGCTCTTAGGAACACTGATTATTATAGTAGCGATAGTAGCGAGAGATGCAACATTGCGGCAGAGAGAGAGATTGTAGAGAGTTGGCGAGTGGACGGGAGTTAATGATACGAAAGGCCTTCCTTTCCACTTTGTCTAGGAGTGCGGTGTGAGAGGATCCTTCCCACACATGTGAACAATACTCAATGCAAGGACGCACCGTGCCCCTGTACAGAGCAAGAAGGCTCCCTTAAATTTCTACTTTTTAATACTGTACATATGTTAAATTTGGGCAACACATTTTCAAAGAAATATTAGGTATTCCTATGGGTGGAAATGCTAGCCCACTCATTGCAGATTTCTTCTTATTGGCAGTAGAATATAATTTTATCAATAATTTAGTAAACAGTAAAAATTAGCGCTAGCTAAATTATTAAGTAATAACAGTAAATATATCGATGCTATTCTTGTCCTTAACGTAAATAATTTTAAAGAAGTTGGAAATTAATTTATCCAAATTCCATTCCACTAACACAAAATAATAATAATAATAATGTATGAATGTATGTGCTCAGGCCCAATCCCCACTTTTTCCCGTTTTTATTTTTATTTTCTATTATACTCTATTTTATTATTTTTTGTTTTTATTTTCTTGGGGGTGGCCGACTCAAGACAGAGCAAGAACAGGGAAAACACAAAACACAAGACAGAACACAACAACGACACCATACACCATTATAAGTGAGTAACCATTCCATTTACTGTTAATATATCATATAAGTAACTGTATTTACTTAACATTTTAGTAAGCGTTGTTTCCACATAGCGATTTTGATAATTTAATTTTACTTTATATTGTCCTTGTCCCAATTTTGGTTTGTTTAGTTTGCAAGTTTTACATTTTAATTTAACCATAATCTGTACTTTTTGTATGTATTTTAGGCGTTAGGCTAGGCCTATTAGGGAAAAATAGGTACGGGCGGTCGGGTTGGCAGACTACGGTCCCATTTTCTCCATTTATTCTTAAGTCCCAAGGAAGCGGATTTCCAAGGACACTGTGTTTGCCCAGTCTACATTGACAGCACCCTTGGGGGGAGCACTTTTACTTTTATTGACGTTCACCTTCAGTTTCCTCCTCCCACAAACCACTCCAAACTCTTTGACTACCCGCTGCAATTTCTCCTCAGAATCCGCCATTATAATAATAATGATGATGTTGGAAATTTTCTTGATCTAAATATCAAAATCATCAATGATAAATGTACACCTACAATATATCATAAAGTTGATTATTTCAATTTCAATGTAATTAATTAACCTTTCCCTGATACAAATATTGATGATAAAATTACTTAGAACTGTTTTTATTCACAATAAGTACATTTTTGTAAAGTATGTTCAGAGCTTAAAGATTTTTGGGCGAGAGCTGGATCTTTATTTAAACTTTTAGTAAATAGAGGTTTTGATACTAATAAATTGATACACAAATTGTACCTCTTTAAAGTCAACTTCTGTGATTGTATACTTAAATTCTATATTAATAACTTACACCATATATTTTTAATTGAACATTCTTACAAAGCCTCTATTGTATATTTTGTAATGTTCTAATATAAATGTTCCTGGCCAAGGCATGTTTTAAATTATGTTTATTAAAGTTGTTAGTTGATATATTACAATTCTTTGTTTAATAATGTTCACTAGGTATGGTATTAATTATTAATTTTGTAACTTATTTGTTTTTATTTGTGCAATATATACAAGTTTGTTATAGAGTTTTAATTAATTGGGGTCAATTGTGCATGTCAAGCTCACAAGCGCTTACCCGATGACACAGTTCTTAGGGAATATGTTATGTGATTGTATCCTAAATTCATTAAGTTGTTTTTCACTTCGCATATATTTTGTTAAAATAGAATTATTCAAAACATTTCATGTGCTTTTGTACTTTATCAAATTGTATAACTGTCTAATTTAAATTAAGTAATTTATCAGTAATTATTTCTCTTTCACAAAGCAATATTTGCATCTGCCTATACGTATTTTGACTACGATTCCTGATTGCACTTGGTACTAGTTAGCCTCGATACACCAACACATTTGCTACTAGGGTAGCGTGGGAGACTAACCTACTGTCTTGTGAAGTGGTGTACAGGTACAGTATGTGGACATTATAAGTTTGTTATTTTCAAAGATAATTTCCGATAAATATAAAAACCATTTTTCCACATATAGATTTTGTTTAGTGTGTGGTTACTTAATGTCCATCCCTCATGATCCGTCCCCTGAGAGCACCACTTGTCGTACTCCCCTCACTATTCATCATGTCTTTAGTAACTGCCCTGCTTATTCCCATTATCGTACTGCTTACTTTGGTAATAAATCCCTTGCTGACATTTTATCTGACTCTCCGACTTTTTCCTTATTTCCCATAATCCGGTATCTCCGCCATTGTAACCTTTTAACCGCAATGTGATTTAATCCTTCGGGCCAGCCCTGTGAGAGTCTTGTTCTAGACTCAGTGGTCTGGTTAAACAAACTTTTAATAATAATAATAACGAGTCTTTATATTAATTTTAACAGTAACTTTTGAGTTTGTTTGCAAGTTTTATATTTTAATTTCCCAAAGCAAATTAGTCGCACACATATTAACGTACCCTCATCATATTCAAGGAATTAATCAATTTGGGAAGTTCAGATAAATTCTTTTAAATTGCAAGACATTTCACCCCATGCAGGTGTCGTTTTTCTTCTGGGTGAGCCTGCAATTTAGGAGAAACCGGCCTTTGTCCGGAACATTTTTCTACCGCAAATGTCCATTTAGCTTGAAAGGGGGTTTGGGGAACGTTTTTTAATTTGAGAGGGGTCTGGGGAGGCGGTATTTTAAAAGTCGAAGAGGCAACAAAAAAATACATAGCTCGAAAACGGCAAAAGCAATCAAAACCCTCAATAATAATTAAACAAAATATCATAATAACACCCATGACGTTGAACCAGATAGTGTTCATGGATATCACAATTAGCCTTTTAACCCGGGAGCTGCGGGGAGACTCTTAAGAGTTCCCCCGGCGCACTGCGGGGAGACTCTTAAGAGTCAGAGAAAAAAAAAATCAACTTTTGACATCAAAAACAATTTTTTTTTTTATTTTTTTTTTTTTGTTTTTTGTTTTTTTTTTGGCCCCTGGGCCATGCAAAATCTCAGTCCTCTACCTCCCCTCCTTCCCCACTTTCCTCCTCTCCTTCAGTTATCACCTATTTTCCCTGTTATTCCCTTATTCTGAGGTATATTTTCGTGCTAACATTAGAAATCCGATTGGAGGGTGTGGTCATCACTGATAGCAAGCGAGTGCAAGAGAGAGAGAGAGAGTATCGATCGACTGTGTCTCAGTGGCCTTGGGGGAAATTGGCGGGAAAGCAGATTGCCTCACCCATACATTATACAACTCGCGGGCTATATCTCCGATTTTGACCATCCAAACGCTGTTTTCACTCGTTTTATTGTTGTTTCAGGTTAATACCTTTATAATCAACCCATAATAGGCGCATATGGATAAGTATTAATGCTATTAATGGCACAATGAATATTTTAGTGACGGAAACACCTCAAATACGTCAGCACAGGGGGACGTTTCCAATTACCCCCATGCGCACTTCAGAGGTTAACTGGAACAGGCTGTTGAAATAACTTTGAAAAGTTGACAGAATGAATATAAACACCATATGAGGAGCAGCACTTTATTGACAATATTTCGCCGATAGCCTCAGTGACCTGAAGAAGCTGTCGGCGAAATTCAAATGTTGTCAACAAAGTGCTCCTCCTCATATGGAACAGGCTGTTACAAAGTTGAGTAACACCATCTAGAAGTATCAATAGTAAAGAACTAATAATATTGGTGTCATCTGATTGAAAGGGTTATATAGCAGCTAAACTGTGAATATTATTACAGATTATAATGTGAGTCCTGATTAAGTGTTCTATATTATAACTAGATTAACCGATTATCTTATCATATTTAGCAACGATCATTGTCTAAGGTCATGTTCTAGATTAGTTATATGATCAGAGAAAATATACTTTAACAATAGGCCACCTGATGTTTGAGGGTTCTTTATGGTCTATCTACTGCAAGACGCCTCAATCCCAAAGTGGGTGTCCACAAATTAATTGCCTCCATGCTCCTCTGTCATCCGTCAGTCACTACCCCTCCTCCCACCCAACACCACTTTCACTCTCATACACCTCTCAACCTCATTCTTCCATATCATTCTAGGTCTACCTCTCCCTCTCTACCATTCCACCTCACTCTCATACACTCTTATAATATTTCTCCACACGTTCCACATTTCCAAACCACCTCAAGGTGTTTCTCTTTACACTCTCCATCTCATCTACATCCATACTACATCACTCTCATACTTCCCAATTTGTTTGCCTCTCTCCACGAGATCCCACACATGCCTCTCAAGTAACTCATTTTGACCCCTTTCAATTATAATTTATGCCTCTCCAACAATGCTCATGCTTAACTCATGTACAGTACGTCGTCAATGTCGGGATCACAACACTATCATGCAGTGACTTCTTTACTTTCATGATCACCTCCTTATTTCTTGACACCACTTTCAGTGTACCAACAATGCTCCTCCCATGTTTCACCCTCTCTCACACTTCATCCTCCAAACTCCTATCTTTATTTATCATACTGCCCAAGTACTTAAAAGAACTGACAGTTTTCATTACCAAACCACTTAACCTTACTTCCCACTCTGTGCCTGCATCCCTTTCTCTTTAAGACACTGACCATAAGCTCCCTTTTCTCACACACAGCACCAAATAATCAACAAAACATTGCAACTCCCACTCATCATCACTCATTAGAAGTGTGTCATCAGCATACTGTTAGCTGCATACAGCAGCATTCACTCTCTCCCCTTATCGGGGATACTCCAACATCTACTGTAGTTTATTCATGACTCCATCCATATACCTGTATATTCAGTACAACCATGGGGACATCACATACCCTGGCTTTAACCAAACATTCAGATTAAAGAACTTGCTCTGTTCATCCTCTATACGCATTGCTGCCCTTGCACTGTTCATCACCGCTTCCAGTAACTTACCATCTATTCCAAATATTATCATTATTTTTCATACACCTTTGCTATCAATTCTGTCAGAGATGTTCTTCAAGTCCATGAAGGCAGCATATAACTTCCTTCCCTTCTCTAGATACTTCTCCACGATACACTTCTAAGAGAAGATCTGATCTACACATCTTCCCTTCCTAAACCCACCCTGCTCCTCACCGACCCATTGCTCTGTCATCTCTCTCACCATTCTCTTCCCTATTATGCTAAGGAGACATATCCCCGTGATTACCACACATTCCTCTTTCCTCTTATACAGGGGGACTAATGTACATGATTTCTAGTCTTCAGACACTCTCCCCTTTTCTCATGCTAGTACTGTATACAACTTGTTTTTTTTGTTTTTTTTTGTTTTCACATGGAGGGAGGATTGGGTTTTCCCACTCCTGAAATTTGCGGGTTGGGGTTGTCATGGTTGTGCCACGGCTAGCTGTTGAGTGACACACTGATCTTGGCATTGATCATCAATTACAAACCCCAGTGCACTTGAGTTGGCTAGTGAAGGCATGTAGTCCTCCCGGGATTCAAACTCGAGACACCACACCCAGAACATACGCATCTAAACCATTACACCACCATATTAATATAATCTATTTTATTCATTTCACTCTCTACACCATCACCACCCAGTGAAATTAATGAAAGCATGTGATCCTACCGGGATTCGAATCTGGGTTACCACATACAGGTCTTAAACACTCATAAGCATTACACCATCAAGAGAACTTACTCTGACTGTTCCTTTTACTTATATATCTTCTAGATCTCAAGTGACGGCGTCTCTTCCGTGGATTGACCTCCCAATCTACCAAGATTGGAAGCCAAAGCATCACATTTTTCCTTTGCCCCTCAACTTTTTCTTCATAATTGCTGAGGGGCACAGGGCCCTGGGTGGGGCTTTGGTTTCCTGGGCGTTTCCGCACCCCGCCATGGAGTGGCTTCGGTCACCCGGGCTTTATTGTGGTCGGCAGGGAGGGTTCTGTGGGGGTGCTCGGTTGTGGCCTTGCTCGGGGCCTTGGAGCTGTTCGGCCAGGCAGCTTGGGGAACAACAACAACAACAACTTGTCCAGATTGGTGATGGGCTGGTCTATCAGAGTGAGAAATGAGCGATCTCTGCCATACCCATAGCTTACTCTGACTGTTCCTTCTACTTATATATTTTCTAGATCTCAAGTGACGGCGTCTCTTCCGTGGATTGACCTCCCAATCTACCAAGATTGGAAGCCAAAGCGTCACATTTTTCCTTTGCCCCTCAACTTTCTCTTCATAATTGCTGAGGGGCACAGGGCCCTGGGTGGGGCTTTGGTTTCCCGGGCGTTTCCTCACCCTCCCCAGCTCCCTGCCATGGAGTGGCTTCGGTCACCCAGGCTTTATTGTGGTCGGCAGGGAGGGTTCTGTGGGGGCACTCGGTTATGGCCTTGGCCTTACTCGGGGCCTTGGGGCTGTTCGGCCAGGCAGCTTGGGGAACAGCAACAACAACAACAAAACTTGTCCAGATCCATTCAATCACAACCTCACCTCCATACTTCAGCATCTCGCCACAAGATCAAGACTAAGGAAGAAAAACATTACAGCGAGATGCAAACATCATGCACTACTGAGGGGAAGACATACCACGAGGAAGCCCAGTCAGGGCAGAAGCTGTGCCAGAGACAACGTCAAAGATTTGAGTCAGCTCGGCCGCACCAGCGACCAGAGAGACATAGTCAGGTCAGGAGCCAACAACCAAGCCAGGCCAACTATGAGGGCCTGACAGGATGGCATATGACATAGGTTTCCCAAAGGATAACCGGAAAAGAAAAAATATCAGAAGGGGAAACACAGAGAAAGAGGAAATTAAACCTACGCAAAATTAGTCAAGCCGACGACGTAAGAGGGTAATAACACTCCCCCATCAAGCCTCATTTGCCAGCCCCTACAGAGAAAATGAGCAAAGTTAGCTAGTAGGGGGGCAGGTGATGAACTAGATGACAAGACAAATTAGTTTAGCTATTGGTTCAACGTAGCCTTGGCTACCCAAACCAATGGCACCTGGCTGTCTCCCCCTAGCTTGGAGTGGCTCGGCGTCCTGAAACTGTTTCACCCCCATCTCGTCATCTCGACTCATCACTAACTACACACAAACTCACGCTACCTATTGAACATCTCACTCACTAGCTATTGCCCCCCAATTGAATATTTTTAGTATGGAAATATTCATATAATGCTAATGTATTAAAAGCAATAAGGGTCTTTTAACAAGGCGTGCCTGTAGGCTTTGTGATAATGTACTGAAACTAAGTACTGTACACCACAAATGCCATCACAATAATAGCTTCCCGACACATTGAGATTTATAACTGGGAACCTAGGGTTATCAGCTCAGTAGTAACTGACCACTACACCACACCTAGGGTTATCAGCTCAGTAGTAACTGACCACTACACCACACCTAGGGTTATCAGCTCAGTAGTAACTGACCACTACACCACACCTAGGGTTATCAGCTCAGTAGTAACTGACCACTACACCACACCTAGGGTTACCAGCTCAGTAGTAACTGACCACTACACCACACCTAGGGTTACCAACTCAGTAGTAACTGACCACTACACCACACCTAGGGTTATCAGCTCAGTAGTAACTGACCACTACCCCACACCTAGGGTTACCAGCTCAGTAGTAACTGACCACTACACCACACCTAGGGTTACCAACTCAGTAGTAACTGACCACTACACTACACCACACCTAGGGTTACCAGCTCAGTAGTAACTGACCACTACACCACACATAATCTCTCCCACCAGGAGCGCGTTCAGTCTACCCAAACGCGCAAACGGGATAGCTCTACTGAACGTGATCGCCTTTGATTCGACGAATCACGTTTGTGATTGTTTGCAATCAGACGGCGATCACGCTAACACTCCCTGGAGGTGACTAGCGAAGCTATCATAACAGTAGGCCTAAATCTCACCTCTACATTATGTTATCATAATTAAGCTTAATTAGCCTCCCTCCATGTTATTTATGTGTCGCAATCTCAATTATAAGGTGGCACACCTATAAAAATCATAGTTATCGTGACCATTTTGCTATATATAACATAAAACAAGCAGCTTGGAGCGCAAGTCTCACAGCTACTTCGTCAGTCCTTCAGTGCGGTAAGCGTAGCCTAGTTGGTAACGACTTCGCTTTTAAATCTGTAAGCCTACTCGCAAGGGTTCGAGGCTCGATGAGCTAATGTTTTTTTTTTTTTGCAGTTATTATTTAATTTGTATCGTTATATATTGGTAATGTTACAATGCCAATGATGTATTGTAATGGGTTATAACTTGCTGTTATAACGCGCTCCTGGTATCTGGTGTTTAATAATAGGAATTAATTTGGTTGTTGTTTAACTCTTAATTCACATTCTATCCATTTCTCCTTTCTCAGAAATCTCCATCTTAGGAGATTTCAACGTTCACCACCGCCATTGGCTCTCCTCTCACACTACTGATCCACCTGGTGAACAAGCCTACGTCTTTTCTATCCTAAATGACCTAGAGCAGTTAGTTCAGCAACCCACCCGTATCCCGGATCGCATCGGAGATCGGCCCAACATTCTTGACCTGTTTCTAACTTCTAACCCTTCTTCTTATACTGTCGATCTTTTCTCTCCTTTGGGCTCCTCCGACCATAAACTTATCTCTGTCACCTGTCCTATCTCTCCAGTACAGCCACCCGATCCTCCTAGCCGGCGGCGCTTGTGGCACTTTGGCGCTGCCGACTGGGAGGCTCTTCGGCAGTACTTCTTTGATTTCCCATGGAATGATTTCTGCTTCCATGGCCGGGGACCCTCGGAGAGTGCTGAACGCATTACCGAGGTAATCCTATCGGGCATGGAAGCATACATTCCATTCTCTTTCTCTCAGACTAATGCTAAAAAATCTTGGTTTACTCATGCCTGTTCTACTGCTGTCCGCAATAAGGAGGAAGCATTCAAACGGTACCGACGCCTTAAAACTCAAGACTCTCATTCTTCATATGTTTCTGCCCGGAATCAATCCAAATCTGTTCTTCGACTTGCCAAACACTCTTTCATCAATAATAAATGCACTGAACTATCCAACTCTAGCTCTTCCCAAGCTTTCTGGCATCTAGCCAAAAACCTCTCCAACAATTTCTCTTCCTCGTCTTTCCCTCCCCTTTCCCACTCTGATGGCACAACCATCACTTCTTCCTCTGACAAAGCTAAACTCTTCGCTCAAACTTTTGCTAGAAACTCCACCTTGGATGATTCCGGTGCTATTCCTCCTTCTCCGCCCTCCTCTCTCTTACTTATGCCTAATATCCTAATCTCTTCTAAAGATGTACTTTCTACCCTCTCTGGGCTTAACACTAATAAGGCGTACGGTCTGGACGGTGTTCCTCCTGTTGTTCTCAAAAACTGTGCTTCCGTGCTGACTCCCTGCCTAGGCAAACTCTTTCGTCTCTGTCTATCCTCTAACGTCTTCCCTTCATGCTGGAAGTTTGCTCACATTCAACCTGTCCCAAAGAAGGGTGACCGCTCTCAACCCTCCAACTATCGTCCAATTGCTCTTATCTCTTGTCTTTCTAAAGTTTTTGAAACTATTCTTGCTTCCAAATTTCTTAAGCATTTCTCTTCTCATAATCTGCTCTCAGATCGCCAGTATGGCTTCCTTAAGGGTCGCTCTACTGGTGATCTTCTTTCATATCTTACTAACTCTTGGTCATCCTCCTTTCGGGACTTCGGTGAGACTTTTTCTATTGCACTAGACATATCGAAAGCCTTCGATAGAGTCTGGCATAAATCTTTAATTTCTAAACTACCCTCCTTCGGTTTCTATCCCTCCATCTGTGCCTTTGTCTCTAATTTCCTTTCCGGCCGTTCCATAGCCGCGGTTGTGGACGGCCATTGTTCACTTCCTCACTCTATAAACTCCGGTGTTCCTCAGGGCTCTGTCCTATCTCCTATTCTCTTTCTAATTTTTATAAATGATCTCCTTAACTGTACCTTAATTCCCATCCATTCATACGCAGACGACTCAACCTTGCACTACTCCATTAGTTTTTCAGAACGCCCCAGCCAGCAATCCCTCAACGACAAACGTAATGAAGCCATAGAACTCTTAAATTCTGATCTAAATACTATTTCCAATTGGGGCAGAGAAAACCTTGTTAACTTTAATGCTTCCAAAACCCAATTTCTCCATCTATCTACCCGTCAGGATCTCCCAGCGGACTATCCCTTATTCTTCAACAATACAAAAATCAACCCTTCATCTTCTCTCAATATTCTTGGTGTCTCTTTTTCTTCTGCTCTCATTTGGAAGGACCATATTACCAGTCTTGCTAAGGCAGCATCCCAGAAGCTGGGTGTGCTCAACCGCCTTAGGGGGTTCTTTTCCCCTGCACAGCTTCTTGCTCTGTACAGGGGCATAGTGCGCCCTTGTATTGAGTATTGTTCACATGTGTGGGGAGGTTCCTCTCACACTGCTCTCCTAGACAAAGTTGAAAGGAAGGCCTTTCGTATCATTAACTCCCGTCCACTCACCAACTCTCTGCAATCTCTCTCTCTCCGCCGCAATGTTGCATCTCTCTCGCTATTCTATCGCTACTATAATAATCAGTGTTCCTCAGAGCTATCCCAGTGCATACCACCTCCTTTACGTAGGGCACGTGGTACCCGTCTTGCAACTCAATCCCACCCCTACTCTGTGCAACTCTCCAACCCAAGAGTGAAATGTTACTCTCAAACTTTCTTCTACTCAACAGCTGAGCTCTGGAACTCTCTCCCAGAATCAGTCTTTCCCTCTTCCTATGACTTAAATTGCTTCAAACTCCGTGTGTCCAGGCATTTTGGCTCGAACGTCCCTTGATTTTGGCCCTGTCACTCTTTCAACTATGGGGGAGGCACTCGCTATAGGCAGTTATGCCTTTTGCCTCCCTCAATCACATAGAAAAAAAAAAAAAAAAAAAAAAAAAAATTATCTCATACCAATTGGCTTCAACATACATATTTTGGATAACTTAGAACATTCCAAGGTGAGTCTGCAGTTGAGGTCACTAAAAGCAGGATACTATAATACATAATAATGAGAAAATGGCCAATTATTAAGGCAACACATTGTTGTGGCTAAATCAACTAGTAATTCAAAATATTGAGCCATATACTACACACTACATGAAACTTTATCTGACTTATAATAAATTTATGTATGTTTTTTTGATATTGCTTCAAGATGCTACATAGAATAATACTGTAATAGTTGTAACATATAACCAATATTATTATTTTATAATATTAAAATATGACAAACTCAAATTAGCTAGAGTAATGAAATGCTATAATTGAAGCACGTTAAAGTTATCAGTTGAGTTGAGCTTGTCTTGATGACATAACTGTGATCCTGAGAGTAGTGTTGATATTATTGACTGTGACTATACTTGACCTACCATGAGGACATGCTGAGGTGAACGTGATGGTGTGGGCTCTGGCCTGTGTTGACCCAAACTCTACACAAGGCGTCTGACCTGACTTGGCTACCGCAACCACCATCTGAAGTCTGTACAGCTTGACTGGTTGGAGGTCAGTGAGGATGGTAGTAGGAGGGGAGACTGTGAGGTACTTTGCAGCAGTACGGTTTCCTTCAGGCTGTTGATAGTTATTAATTGTTAACTTAATCATGGAGTCTCAACATACATTAATGATTACAGTATTACACCTACTCAACAAATGATTGGCAAGGGACAATTACTTACGTTCATTGTGAACCATATAATAGCTACAAACTCATTTAACTGTCTACTGAACCTGAATATAATTATATAGTGTTTGATAATATCCCAGATGATTTAAAACTTGGCTTTAAAGGTTCAAAGAATCAAACAAGTGAACAGTATACTTGTGATGGCTTACCACTAAGTCCACTAAGTCCACTAAGTCCTTGACCAGGGTGATAAACTATAGATCTGTCCACACACAGGCTAGCAGTATGCAGGGCTTTATAACTTGTCTAATCATCATACTGCTAGTTTCACAAGATTTACCCTGGATAAAATTGACTGTGTTGCAGTGCAACTTTGCTTCATCTATTTACTGAGTACCGTAACTAGGCATCATACACATTCATGACATGGTTAAGGGGAGATTTCCACTTGAGGGATTTTTTTCTTTACCCCTTTCTCGCTTATGTTTAGCCCCATTGCTTTTGAAGTTTTAAGATGTTCACCCCATTAGTTTGGCAATTTTAAGAAGTTTCACCCAATTAATGTCACTTTTAAGACCTTTCATCTCATTTAGGTGTCGATTTTTTCCTGGCGAGCGATAGCGAGCATGTAATTTAAGAGGAACCGGCCTTCGGCCGGGACATTTTTCTACCGAAAAATTTACAAATTTATCTTGAAAGGTGGTCAAGGGGGTGTAATTTCAAGCTTGATGGAAGTCTAGGAAACACACTAAAAACCTCCCCTTAATATGGATATTGCTACCATGAGAAGTACTATAGGATGTCGGCTTTCAAGATATGACCATCGTAGGGAAGAGTAATGTCATAAACAGTATGTTTTTTTATAGATATTTATGGCATCTCAAATAGATAATGATTAAGAGATGATTCATATCAATAGATAATGATTAAGAGATGATTCATATCAATAAAGGATATGTATATACTGTATTCATGTATCTGGTTCCAGGCTATCAACAAAGGACAACATGTGACTGACCCAGTAGAAGGCGTAGTATACCAGTTGTTCATCAGGGAGTTGTTCACCATCATCATAGTCGGACCTCCACTCTGAGAACTCCACTTGTGTCTGGCCAGAAGGTTGGTTGGTCACTGTGGGAGGCTGACGGAAACGAGGCAGTCCCAGGTCTGTGGAAAGGACACACTTAAATATAGTTATGATCAGGATTATTATCATAAGTTACATAGTTTTGTTTTTTATAAACTGATTCATGAATAAATAGGAATGAATGGAGAATGCTTGTAAATAGATGAGTGAACACGTGGTCATATGGGACAAGGGGTCGGGCGCCAGTTGGACTAGATAATAGTCCGCCAGACGCCTGGCCCGGGGAGCCGGTAAATACGAAGGGTGCGCCTGGAAGTGTGGTGGGCGGGCTTGTGGTTTCGGCTCGCTGCATGTCTGCCGGCTGAGACCAGAACTTCTCAGGGTGGTCAGGGGCTGGGGGAGTGCTGGAGTGACCTTGGTGATCCCTGGTCTCCGGGTCATTTCCTGGGTGACCTAGATGTGTGTGAATTTGTGTTTTGCTTTTGTGTGTTCATTGTGTTTCTGTTGTGTTGTCCCTGTTCGGGCTTGGTCTCGAATCGGCCACCCCCAGAAAAAGAAAACAAAAATAGAAAAAATGGGGAATGGGCCTGAGTAGATAGATAGATAGATAGATAAGGTAGATGATATAACTGGATCTTCCATAGAGTAAACTATAGGAGAGTGAGGCCATCTGAGGGAAGAAACACACTCCCAAGTACACCAGGGATGGGGGGTCTTACAAGCAACACACAACATGAGACACAATGGAGATGCTGCACTCCATGTGACATACTGTATATGGAAGTCAGTCAAAAGGTAATGAAGGCTACAATATGTAAGGCATATCCCAAGCTCTTTATAGAATGGTAATGATCAACTCCGGTAATTACTACAACATGTAAGGCATATCCCAAGCTCTTTAAGACCTTTCGTGCCATTAATTAAGGTGTCGATTTTACCCTGGCGAGCGATAGCGAGCCTGTAGTTTAAGAGGAACCGGCTTTCAGCCGGGAAATGTTTCTACCGAAAAATGTACAAATTTATCTTGAAAGGGGCTCAAGGGGGTGTAATCTTAAGCTCGAAGGATATCTAGGAACCAAACTAAAAACCTCCCCTTAACTCTTACAGTACCAGCGACGTGTGTTATATTTTATTCTGGTTAAATTTAGACGATATTATGCAGCTTAGGAAGAATCTGTGGTAGTGAAAAGGGTTGGTTGAGATAGTTTGAAGCCTTATTATTGGTAGAGGTCCTTCCTAAGCTGCATAGAATCGTCTAAATGTTGCCAGAATATGATTAAAAGGATGTCTCTGGTACTGAACGGGTTAACAAGGCAAGTTACCAAGTCACTACACAACCAGCTTATTACAAGTAGCTAAATTATAATGTAACCCCTTTTAATATGACAGCAGCATTTTCAGTTTACAGTATTTTGGTTATCATTAGATCCATTTATTCGGCTTACAAAACGTGTAAGTGTTATGGTTACCTGTGATAGTTTTAATCCATAATAAAATAACTCAGAGGTAATTCCAAAGCTGAATACAAGAGCGAGAGCGAGGTGGAGGGACAGAGAGGGAGAGGTAGACCGAAAGAGAGGTGGAAGGATGGAGTGAGGAAGTATATGAACGAAGGCGGTGCTGGTTGGGGGGAGGGGCGTCAACTGACCGGGTACAGAGGTGCATGGAGGCGGTTCGTTCGTGGCCACCCCTTCGGGGATCACGGCGTCAGGCAATAGATAGATAGAGATAGATAGAATACAAGCATCTAATGTTAGCCAGAGTACAGTATAATACAACAAATGATTGTACCAAAGTAATTAAGTGTAGAGATTGTAGAATAAACATAATAACTACAGTATAGTGTGTATTATTTCATCTGACGGTAAATTGGATCTCTTAGCAGCTCATCTTTTTAGAACTAATGGAAACATATAAAACTTCTATGTCTCTGCTTCATATTAGTGCCAAATTTTCATAATTAACAACAAATTTTGCTGCAAAACCTCCATAAAAGCGTAGTAATCAAGCTGAAGACATGCCAATTTACCTTCAGCTAGGAAAAAAAATTAGTCGTCAAGTTATTTATCCAAAGCAATATCAACTAATCCAGTAGACAGTGATCAGTTATGTGCACTAATAGTTATTATCCAGTAGACAGTGATCAGTTATGTGCACTAATAGTTATTATCCAGTAGACCGTGTTCAGTTATGTGCACTAATAGCTATGCAACCATTTAACTCTGTATTGAACACAACCAAGATAATACCTTACTTTATTGTATCCCTATGATTTATAACTTGGATTTCAAGAACTTAAATATTCAAATTAGTGATCACGACTGTACCTGAACTACATGAGTCAACTCCTGTGGGCGGGTGCCCAACCCCGAAAGGAGTTGAAATAGGGGAGCTATCCCCCCGCCAAAGGCGGCTTTCTAGGGCCTTTCCTAGCTGATGCTGAGAGGATTGGGTTCCAGTCATGTGGTGATGGGCTGGTCTATCCGAGTGAGAACTGAGCGATCTCTGCCATACCCATAGCTTACTCTGACTGTTCCTTTTACTTATATAGCTTCTAGATCTCAAGTGGCGGCGTCTTTTCCGTGGATTGACCTCCCTACTGCCAACCTAGAAGTTGGCAGATTGGGAGCCAAAGCGTCACATTTTTCCCTTGCTCCTCAACTTTCCCTTCGTAATTGCTGAGGGGCACAGGGCCTTGGGTGGGGCTTTGGTTTCCCGGGCGTTTCCGCACCCTCCTCAGCTGCCTGCCTTGGTGTGGCTTCGGTCACCCGGGCTTTGTTAGTGGTAAGCGGGGAGGATTTTGTGGGGGCGCTCGTTTATGGCCTTGGCCTTGCTCGGCCAGACAGCCTGGGGAACAACAACAACAACAACTCCTGTGTGTGTGTGTATAGTGAGTGAGTGTGTGTGTGTATAGTGAGTGAGTGTGTGTGTGTGTATGTAGTGAGTGTGTGTGTGTAGTGAGTGTGTGTGTAGTGAGTGTGTGTGTAGTGAGTGTGTGTGTGTGTGTAGTGAGTGTGTATGTGTGTGTAGTGGGTGTGTGTGTAGTGAGTGTGTGTGTGTAGTGAGTGTGTGTGTGTGTAGTGAGTGTGAGTGTGTGTGTGTGTGTGTAGTGAATGTGAATGTGTTGTGTAGTGAGTGTGTGTTGTGTGTGAAGTGATTGTTTGTAATGTGTGAATAGTGAATGTGTGTGTGTGTGTGTAGTGTGTGCATGTGTGTGTGTGTAGTGAGTGTGTGCATGTGTGTTTAGTGCGTGTGTGCATGTGTGTGTAGTGAGTGTGTGTAGTGAGTGTGTGTGTATTGAGTGTGTGCATGTGTGTGTAGTGAGTGTGTGCATGTGTGTGTAGTGAGTGTGTGCATGTGTGTGTAGTGAGTGTGTGCATGTGTGTAGTGAGTGTATACATGTGTGTGTAGTGAGTGTGTGCATGTGTGTAGTGAGTGTATACATGTGTGTGAAGTAAGTGTGTATGGGTGCAAGAGTCTGTTGATTGTAATTAGTGCGTGTTTTTTTTTTTTTTTTTTACTTCTTTCGTATGATGGTGCCATTTTAACTTCATTTTGGCTAAGTTAAAGGGATTTATTCAGCTAATGAAATACTTTTTGGATATCACAGAAGTAAACACCTTAAATTTTCAATTAATCCTTAGCAGTACACAGGTTCTTCCTAAACTAGATAATAATGGTTTAAAAGTAGCCAGAAAGAAAAGCATCATTAAGTTGAAAAGGGTTAATGAGTAAAATTAAAATCATTTACAAAACAAGATACACAATAGTGTTACTCTTTATCTGTCATACCTCTGTAACATACATCTGTAATCTGATTGATACACACACCATCCTTCTTGTCACAGCCAAAGTGATCACAGTGAGGGCACTGTTGTAAACATCCAGCACCCCAACGTTTTCCTTCACACTCTGAAAGTACAGAACCATAGCATTTCAATATATGGTAAGTGTCCAGATTTGGTAGAGAATTATATTTTTTTTAAATTTTCCTTTAGAAATTGATACTTAAGTTTTTAGTGTTACCTTACTAAGGAAGCCCTACTGATGCACGGACAGAGGGGGTGTGGATGCGGCAGCCCCCAGGTTAGGTTAATGCTTCCACTGATAATGTGAGCCGGCAAGGCACTCGCGGACCTAAACAAACCCATCCGCCTCCAAGGACAACATTCTCGACGTGCTTTAGCACAAATCTACGAAAAAAACATTGTGTCATTAACCTAACCTGATAACCTAGCCTAACCAGGGTGAGGGCTGGTCCAATCCAGAGTGAGGTTTGGAATCCTCTAACCAACCTTAGCTATTTCTGTCTGTCTCTTTTACTGTACTGTACTGCTTTTCCTTCCAGGTGTTGGCAAGATCGCTCGATTGGGTGGCAATGCAAGAGGGGCTGCGGACATTGGGGGCATTGGCCCGGGGTTGCAAGCCCATTATCCGCTGCCCTCTCAGAGACAGATCTCATCTCACCTTGGCCCCTTGGGGGACCCAAGCATCTGGAGCGGCTTCGCTCAACTGGAATCGGGACTGTTCGACCAAACAGTCTGGGGATCAACAACAACAACAACAACAACAACAACAACCTAACCTCAGATCTCTGCTGTCTTGACATTGATGCAGATGACAAAATACTAAACAAATATTGTAGAAAAGTGAAACAAAAATGTTTATTAACTTTTTTACAATATCACGTATCATAAGGAAATAGGTCAACCATTAACGTGTGAAGTGCGAGATAAACTTGTATGGAGCAGTGTCGATGCCCATACCTATAAAGGCATTTATGCTGACGGAAATGTAGCACTTTAAAAAAAAAAAACTTCCGTGCTTCAGTAATCCTTCTCAAACAAGGTAAGTCCAACAAAAACAAAATGCAAAAAGTAAATAGTGGAAGAAAGTACTGAACCTAATTGGAGATTTACCCAATATATTCCTTAACACTTACGCTGTGGGCATGTTCCCACCTATTTCCGCCATATTAGGGCTCATTCAGGCACTCCTGATTGATTAGGAAAGTGTCTACATGAAATTAAATGTATTTAGGTGAAAACTAAAAAAAAAATAGCTTCAAAATTACGCCAGAACGAGCTTCGTAGCTCGTGGGGTCCACCCGCAGCGCTACCATAGACATTCGCTAAAATGAGCAATTCTCGCTAATGTCACGCTAGTTTTTGCCTTTAGCAGCACTGTATATCTAGCGAGACTCTGACTCAGACCCTTCAGTGTACCGGGGCGGCTGCCTGGGAGAAGGATGGGTGGCCTGTCGCGCTCTCGCTCCCTCGCACTCTATTTTACAGGCTTTAAGAGGCTTTAAAAGCCTGTAGATTGCTGTAAATTGACATGGCGTTCAGGAACGTCTCCCGCAGCCAATGGGTTAAAGATGCAATATTACATCAAGTAAGTTATTGGTCTGGGAAACTTAGCCTTCATGTCACAATCATGCTATAATTACTGTGTGAATACTTTTTATATTGTTAATTTGATTATTGTTCCCCGTAGTAATGTGTTACTGACTTATTTATAATAAAAAATTGAATTCATGAATATATTAGTCAAGAGAGAGAGAGAGATGACTGATTGGATGCATCATAAACATCACATAATTGACAAATACAAAATTTTCTCATTGGATTTAAAACTCATTTGAACAATTAAATTGGCATTACTTAACTATAATGATAAAATTATTTCCTATTGATTTGGTACATACTGTATATCCAAATATAAATACATATTATTTATACAGAAGAAAGTATTATATGGATACACTACAGATCTAGGAAACAAAATGGATGATTATTGGCTTAGCGAACGATATGATTGAAGACTTATTTAGAGAGAGAGTAGGGGGAGAGGATTAATATAGCTTAATCCTCAATTCGCGGTGACCGTCATAATTATGACGGGAGAGATAAAATTGGCCTATCCTGCGGCACCCGTCATATGACGGGTGCCATTTTGAGGCTATTATGAGCGCTGAGTGGTCAATCCTGTAAGTCCTTCAATAAACTGGCTCGGGTTGTCCCTCTTACAGAGAATAAGTCCGCATGGGGGCCTTCTGTGTATGGCCACCCTCATTAAGGGGAGTAAGGCATCCGGCAATAGATAGATAGAGATAGATGAGTGCTGAGAGAGAGACGGGCTTTGGAGGAACCATAGGTGGGATCCAACAGCTCGTCACGGCCGCGCGGCGTACACTTTAGTCCTACACACGGCTCTCTCACACACCAAAAACAGCAAAATTGTCACTAATTTAACGATTTTGCTCTTCGATTGCACGATTGTTGCAAGATAACCAGATGTCGTACAAGGATGATTCAGGTGTCATTGGAAAGCTCTGTCATCGTCCTTTCACAGATATATAATTGTATTATGCTATGGCTCTTGCTTATTCATGAAAAAGAGAATGGAATGAAGGTAATTTTCGGCAAATATAGCCACCTACCGCTACGGTTATATACGGTTAGGGCGGGTGCCCAACCCCGAAAGGGCGGGTGCCCAACCCCAAAAGGAGTTGAAATAGGGGAGCTATCCCCCCGCCAAAGGTGGCTTTCTAGGGCCTTTCCTAGCTGATGCTGAGAGGATTGGGTTATAGTCATGTGGTGATGGGCTGGTCTATCCGAGTGAGAACTGAGCGATCTCTGCCATACCCATAGCTTACTCTGACTGTTCCTTTTACTTATATATCTCCTAGATCTCAAGTGGCGGCGTCTTTTCCGTGGATTGACCTCCCTACTGCCAACCTAGAAGTTGGCAGATTGGGAGCCAAAGTGTCACATTTTTCCCTTACCCCTCAACTTTCCCTTCATAATTGCTAAGGGGCACAGGGCCTTGGGTGGGGCTTTGGTTTCCCGGGCGTTTCCGCACCCTCCTCAGCTCCCTGCCTTGGAGTGGCTTCGGTCACCCGGGCTTTGTTAGTGGTAAGCAGGGAGGATTTTGTGGGGGCGCTCGTTTATGGCCTTGGCCTTGCTCGAGACCTTGGGGCTTTTCGGCCAGACAGCCTGGGGAACAACAACAACAACAACGGTTATATACACGCAACACCCCGCTCTTTGAGAGCTAATAAATAGGTAGATAATGAGAGAGTGGCAGGAGATGGACAGATAGATAAGTAGAGAAAGGCAGAGGATGAATGGATAGATAGATAACTAGACTAACAGAGATAGGCATAATAAGAGAGCTAACAACAAGGGATACTCACCTCTATCACACTTGTACCCCCAGTACCCCGGGAGACAGGTGCAGCCGAGAGGATTGGGAAGACATACCGCCAAACCAGCCATGTACCTCACAATCACATTACACTCTCTTCCTATGTAGCCTTCACCACACCCTGGAAATACAGAAGACAACCAAATGCACTAATATTATCTGTAGTTTTCTGTGTACCCTGGAAATACATAAAACAACCAAATACATTATCATTTTTTGTACTATTGTGTGCAACCTGGAAATACAGAAAACAATCACATACAATACTAATATCTGTAGTGTTCTGTGCACCCTGGAAATACAGAAAACAATCACATACAGTACTAATATCTGTAGTGTTCTGTGCACCCTGGAAATACAGAAAACAATCACATACAGTACTAATATCTGTAGTGTTCTGTGCACCCTGGAAATACAGAAAACAATCACATACAGTACTAATATCTGTAGTGTTCTGTGCACCCTGGAAATACAGAAAACAATCACATACAGTACTAATATCTGTAGTGTTCTGTGCACCCTGGAAATACAGAAAACAACCAAATACAGTACTAATATCTGTAGTGTTCTGTGCACCCTGGAAATACAGAAAACAATCACATACAGTACTAATATCTGTAGTGTTCTGTGCACCCTGGAAATACAGAAAACAATCACATACAATACTAATATCTGTAGTGTTCTGTGCACCCTGGAAATACAGAAAACAATCACATACAATACTAATATCTGTAGTGTTCTGTGCACCCTGGAAATACAGAAAACAATCACATACAGTACTAATATCTGTAGTGTTCTGTGCACCCTGGAAATACAGAAAACTATCACATACAGTACTAATATCTGTAGTGTTCTGTGCACCCTGGAAATACAGAAAACTATCACATACAGTACTAATATCTGTAGTGTTCTGTGCACCCTGGAAATACAGAAAACTATCACATACAGTACTAATATCTGTAGTGTTCTGTGCACCCTGGAAATACAGAAAACTATCACATACAGTACTAATATCTGTAGTGTTCTGTGCACCCTGGAAATACAGAAAACAATCACATACTGTACTAATATCTGTAGTGTTCTGTGCACCCTGGAAATACAGAAAACAATCACATACAGTACTAATATCTGTAGTGTTCTGTGCACCCTGGAAATACAGAAAACTATCACATACAATACTAATATCTGTAGTGTTCTGTGCACCCTGGAAATACAGAAAACAATCTCATACAGTACTATTATCTGTAGTGTTCTGTGCACCCCGGAAATACAGAAAACTATCACATACAGTACTAATATCTGTAGTGTTCTGTGCACCCTGGAAATACAGAAAACAATCACATACAATACTAATATCTGTAGTATTCTGTGCACCCTGGAAATTATAATGTAAAACTTGCAAAATAAACAAACCAAAACTTATACGAACACAGTAAAAAGACAAAACAACTAATCAAAGTCGCTATGTGGAAACAACGCTTAAGTAAAATAATAATTCATAAATAAAAGAACACAATTCACCACATAGGGTGTACATCACTACATGAGCAAGTTAATCTGGTTCCCAAGCAAACTAATCACACACATAACAACGCACTATCGTCACGTTCAAGGAATTAGTCAATTTGGGAAGTCGGGGACGTTCTGGTAAATTTTAATAAACTATATATGATTATATATGATTTTAATTTTAACGTAATAAACTTTCCTTTCCCTAGTAGTAATATCGATAGTAAAATCACTTATAATTGTTTTTATTCCCAATTAATAAGATTTTGTAAAATCTGCACTAAAGTAGATGACTTTTGGGCTAGAGCTAGGTTACTATACAGACTCTTAGTGGACAGAGGTTTTGAGGCAAGTAAATTGTTCCATAAATTTAATCTTTTTAGGGTCAATTATTGTGACTGTATTCTAAAATTTGACATCAATAATTTTAATCAAGCATTTTTAACTTGAAGTTTCTTGTATAACCTCTGCTTACTTTTTGTCTGTATTTATTGTTTATCTTTTTCTTTTTCTATTATTATTATTATTATTATTATTAATATTGATGATTTTTTTAAATTTATTGTTCTTGTTAAAAGAGTACTCTTTGTTTAAATCTGTTGTTACTTCATATTTTGCAATTATTTCTCTTTATATTATATGTATTCATTGTCGATAGTATCAATTGCTTACTTTTGCGATTTCCTTAGTTTATTTGTGCTATAAATGTAGGTTATTTGTAGGGTAGTTATTGATAGGGGTCACTTGAGGCATGCTATGCTTACAGGTACCTACCCGATAGCACTATCGTTAGTGAGTGCTGTACTGTATTTTATATATTATTTTGTAATAGTATAGATATCTTATCAATATTTGTATTTTTTACTATTGTTAATGTCTTGTCATGTTGCAAATTTGATTTTAAATAATATTTTGACATTTAACATGTAGTTTCTTTATTCATGCAGAGTTTAGTAAAATTTGCCAGAACGTCCCGGACTTCCCAAACTTGACTACTTCCTTTAACGTGACGATAGTGCGTTGTTATATGTGCGATTAGTTTGCTTGGGAAACAGATTAACTTGCTCATGTAGTAATGTACACCCTATGTGGTGGATTGTGTTCTTTTATTTAATAATTTTCATTTTAGTAAGCGTTGTTTCCACATAGCGATTTTGATCATTTAATTTGACTTTATATTGTCCTTGTCCCAATTTTGGTTTGTTTAGTTTGCAAGTTTTACATTTTAATACAAAACAACCAAACACATAAAAAGCAAATAATAGCACTACTATTCTTCATCATCATCATCATCATCTCCGACGCCTTGCTTCCCCCTGGGAAACCCCCACTAGAGGATGGCCATGACAGAAACGTCTCCAAGCTACTTTGTCAAGACATGCCTCCTTGGCCCGTGCCACAATGCCCCTTCCACTACGTGGAAGTTTTTCTTCAATATATTTTTCCACTTTCTTTTCCCATACCATAGGTGGTCTTCCACTACTAGCGGTTCCACTCACCTGACTCCCATATATCTTTCTTGGCATTCTGTCTTCATCCATTCTCTGAACATGACCATACCACCTCAAAGTACTTCTCTTTATCCACTCAACCACACCACAATCAATGCCCAAAGCCTGCTCTTCCATTCCAAAAGACTCGTACACTTCCCTATTACTTGGCCCATCTAGCCTATTCATGCCAGCTGCCATTCTGAAAAAGCTCATCTCCACAGCTCTTAGTTTGAAGAGGTCCTCGTCACTTGCCGTCCATGTCTCGCTTCCATACGAGAGTGTTGGGAGCAGCACACTGTTTCTCAGTGACTTTTTGACTTCCTGGCTAACCATTCTTCCTTTGAGAATACTATCAAGTTCTCCAATAACTTTTCTCCCTTGCATTTTTCTCTCTTTTATCTCACTCTCCATTTTACCATATTTGCATAGTACAGCTCCCAAATACTTGAAACTTTCATCCTCTTCTAGTACTTCATTTTTCAATTTTATTTTACAACTTTTCTTGTGTTCTTTCTTGATTCTATATTGTTCCTTAAAATCTATAGTTTCATGCATTCTTCTCTCAAACACCATTACCTTACATTTCCCTACATTGCCCTTTAACTTTCTCTTTTCACATACCCTGTCAAAGTCAGTGACCACTCTCTGAAGTTCTTCAGCATTTTCCGCCAACAGGACTGCATCGTCCGCATATAGGCATGTTAAAATCTTCCATGTTCTTCCCTCTGATTCCAGTCTAGCTCCCACACCCATTGATACAGCCCTACATTCCCTAATCACTCCATCCATGTATATATTGAACAACCAAGCTGACATGACACATCCCTGTCTTACACCTACATTGACCTCAAAACTTTCACTTAACTTATCCCCTACCTTCACATTTGCCATTGCATTCCTATACAAGATTTTACTGCCATTAGCAACTTTCCTCCCACACCATATACTGTTAACACATCCCACAGGCCCTCCCAGTCTACTTTGTCGTAGGCTTTTTCCAAATCCATGAATGCTGCATAGAGTTTTCTGTTTTTGGCCAGATACTTCTCTACCAACAATCGCATTGAGGCTATCTGGTCAACGCAGCCCCTGCCCTTTCTGAAACCTCCCTGTTCCTCGCCTATTTTGTCATCCGTTATCTTCTGTAGCCTCTGTGTTACTACTCTTGCGTGTACCTTTCCAGGTATGCTAAGCAAGCTAATTCCCCTATAATTCTTACACTCTTCTTTACTACCCTTCCCTTTGTACAAGGGTACTATCACTGCTTTCCTCCAGTCCTCTGGTACACTTTCCTTTTCCCATGCTAATTTACATAACCTATGCATTATGTCAACAGCTTCTTCTCCTCCATATCTCAGCATTTCACCTGGGATGTTATCTACTCCAGCAGCTTTGCCCATTTTAAGTCTATTGATTGCTTCTTTTACTTCTTCTCTGCTTATCTGGCTTTCAACTACCCTGTTTATTCTACCTCTCTCCATTCCTATGGATGAGATCTTTGCCTTCCCCCTACTCTTTACAGCTAAGCTACTAAAATGATCTTTCCATACTTTCACCACACCATCACCCTCTACCACTTCCCCATTCATGTCCCTCATCCTACCACCTGAGACACTCTCAGTCTTCTTCCCTCTGGCTTCTTTCACAGCTCTGTAGTATGCTTTCCTGTCATTCAGAAACTGTTCACTAATCTTTCTCCCATATGCCTCATCTGTCTTCCTTTTAGCGTCTTGTATCGCCCTCTTCACTCTTTGTTTCAAATGTTTATATTCTTCTTTCCTCGCATCTCTAGTTTCTCTAGGTATATTCTTTTGCAGCATACTCTTTCTGAACACTTTCTTCTTTTTCACTATTTCTTCTATCTCTTTACTAAACCACGCGTTACCTTTCTTCTTCCACATTTTAAAGGTTTTCTTCCCACATACTTTCTCAGCTGCTTTAATCACTACTATTCTTAGTAATATTAACCCCTTGACTGCAAAAACCCCTTCTTAATTACTGTGAATTTAGTTAAATTGTCTATTATCAGGAAGATCAGATTTGCCACTACATACATTAAAGCTGCCCTTTAGCCAAACACCTTCACGATATTGCTTTAAACAGCCTGTCAAGGAGCGAGAAACCGACCGAAAATCTGAACCTCGCAAAATGTAATGCAATACACATCAGCGTGTTGGTATCACACCCCCGCATCCCACTGCGAATGTTATTGCACATAAATGATGTGGGTGTGTTGTGGTTATGGTTTGGAGTTGCACGGTTGGCATGAATGGCACACCCGTCATCTGGTTTGCAAGTAGGAGGAGGGAGGTGAGGAATTACGTAATATCCGTTATATACACACATACAAAACAATTTAAGACTGAGTGTTCCACACATACGTGCAGTTTCAGTCTCTTGTCCTAATGGCGGCGTTCCAGGCAACTCTGTTAAGGGCTGCTTCACTTGTCAAGTTCTTGGATTTGAGATCGGCACGAATAGTCCGATCCCAGGTCTTCCTCGGTCCACCCCTTGGTGCAGCTCCCTCCACAATCACAGACCTGCATTTTTTCACCCAATTTTGTTCATCCATTCTCTCCACATGTCCATACCATCCCAGTCTACTTGTACGCATCACCTCGCTAATACTCTTTATACCTAAACGTCTCCTCAGCTCAACATTTATTATTCTATCCTGTAGCCTGGCCCCACGCATCCATCTCACCATTCTCATCTCATTATGTTCCATTCTGCTGACATCCTCTACTTTAACGGCCCATGTTTCTGAGTCATACGTCATTGCACTTCTAACACATGAGGCATACACCTTTCCCTTGACAAGTGAAGCAGCCCTTAACAGGGTTGCCTGGAATTCCGCCATTAGGACAAGAGACTGAAACTGCACTTATGTGTGGAACACTCAGTCTTAAAATGTTATGTATGTATGTATGTATGTTTGTATTCCTACTTTCATTCTCTCGCCCACACAATCCTTGAACCCACAGACCCATAGCATCTTACACGCTCCTTCCATTTGTTACTTACAAACAAACATGCACCTTCTCTCGCTGTTCACTCACTCACTCCAGCACACACACCCATTCCACACTCCCACTCTCTCACATCTGTACGTACCCCTCCATTTGGTCTCCGTCATTCCACATACTGTATATCCAGCCTGGCATTCACTAACACTTCCAAGACTTCTCTCTCTTTCGTGTCATCATTCATACCTCTCATATTCCACGTTCCTATTCTAAGATTGTCCGTAAGATTGTCCATAGTCGGTCGAGGTTCATCAACACAGGGTCTGTCCGCATCCGAGGCTGATCGTTCGTTTTTTGTTGCTACCTATTTTTCACGGGTGGGGGTCGCAAGCCCACCGATCTAACCTCTTTAGTCGCCTCTTACGACACGTGGGGCATATTCTAATCCCTTACCCCCAGGGGGTAAATAAATAAATCAATAAATATATAAACCCAACTTACTGGTCTGACAATGTGTTCCCATGAGGCCGGGTGGACACACACACTGGCCCGTGGTAGAGTGACACATTCCACCGTTCATACAGTCCTGGCACCACAGTTCACAGTTATGTCCATACCGACCACTGGGACAGTCTGTGGGTAACAAGGTTATACTGTTATATTATCACAGTTCACAGTTAGTCTTATACCAACCACTGGGAGGGGAAACAAGGTTAATATATAATCTATATTTTTTGACCAGGTGAAAAAAATTCTATTAGCAGCTGCACTTCTCGAAAAGATAGTCAAAAGCATTTAGTCTTATAAACTCACTTCCTCTTAATAATTCCCTACAATCTCTCTCTCTACATGCTGCAATGTTTCATCTCTCTCACTCTTCTACCACTATTACAATAATCAGTGTTCTTCAAAGTTTTCTCAGTGTATACCTCTTCCCTTACAGTGAGTGGGGGGCAACCACCTTTCAACACACTCCCACCCCTATTCTGTCCGACTCTAAGCTGAACCAATTTTGTCAGTCTTTCTTCTACTCAACATGTAAGTTTAGGAACTAACTCTCCCTCAATCTGTCTTTCCCTTATCCTATGACTTATATGGTTTCAAGCTCCGTGTCCAGAAATGTTGACTCTAATGTACCTTGAATGTGACACTTTCACTCTTTCAATTTTTGGGAAACGCTTGTTACAAGCAACTTTGCCTTTTGTCTCCATCACTCATATAGAAAAAAAGGAAACAAAGAAAAGAAAATGGCAATATAAGAAACTGCATTGCCTGTATATCTTATTTATGCTAAATGTTCAACACTGACACCATGTTCGGAGATAAAACATATTGCAATAACTGAGTAATTAGGATGGGAATAAACTCAATTTCTCACCCGCTTACACAAATATGACTGTAATTAAATGTTCTCATTTGACCATCATATTATAATGGTTGAAGGTGCAGTGCTTCCAGCGCTTGACAAAATATTAAAGATCTTGAAATATTTGCCCTAAGCTTGAAAGCAATTAATACATGTGAAATCTAGAAAAATACAGAAAAGCAACAACAATAAGCCTTCAATGTGAGAGAGAGAGAGAGAAAGAGAGAGAGAGAGAGAGAGAGAAAGAGAGAGAGAGAAAGAGAGAGAGGGATAAAGAGAGAGAGAGAGTGTGTGTGTTATAAAAATGATAAGCTTATACCAGCTGGTAATTGGCATTCCCTTGGGAGTGATGAGGCAGATGCATAGCTATAAGTATTTTCTAACATAAATATACTGGTACTGTACTGCCTATTCTATCACAGCTATGCTCCCAAGTCAATTTAATGTATAAATAGTGATAATGTTTAATCATCTATTAGTTTATAAGTTCAATGGTATTTCTGCTAATTAACAAATATTAATTTTAGCATACTGAAGTATCAGAAACATTTTATTTATACAGTAGTTGCCCAATAGTTACATATATTCTAGCCTTGTTCACTCATGAATGCAACGTTATATTTATACAATTTGCAATGATGGTTATGAAATGTATTTTTCATTTAGGTTGTAAGAAGTCTTTAATTCTCATGCATTTATTTATTTGTTGTTTTTCCTTTAGTTTGTCATAGTTTACTAGGCTTTCTATTATAATAGAAGAGTATGATGTCACTACAGTATACAGTAGTTTGAGTTCCATAGAGCATAACATGAGATAATAGAGAAATTTATAATGGTTGTTGTTAAGTAATTTACCTTTATTTAATTATTTATTTATTTTTATTGATATTGAAAATAAATTACCAACATGACTTGAACATTTTAATTTTCCTCGCTGGAAGCACTGGTTGAAAGTCAACCCTGTAGTGACCACATGGGGAAGTCTTTGGGGAAAATATGATGTCATAATATTTATTATGTCTGGAATTGTTTAGCTAGCTCCTTTCCTCACTATTCTTGGATATTGAGAAGTAAGCTTATAATCAAGCTTATGTAAATCAGATAATATAAACTATTGTACAGTACATACATACATACATACATACATTCAGGTTTAAAGACTGCTTCATCCACAGAGAGCGTGGTTTTAGTCTCTTTACTGTAGTTCAGTACAATAGACTTACCACAACACAACAATACAGCCCCATCAACAGTGTCTCAGAAAGACTAAAAAAAGTCCCCTTGAAGCACTTGCACCTGGGAAATCCGCACCACACCAGCCTTAACCATGCTACAATAAGGTAGTAAAAATAATTCACTGCAACTGCTACACTACCGAAGTGGGGGGCGGTGGGGTCACTGCATCCCTACGCCAGAGAGAAAAAGGCAGACTTGTGCCATTGGGCCGTGAGAGTAAGACATAAGGAACCATGGGGCACACCATTATGGCCCCACTGCCTTCACCATTCAGGAAAAGAGATAGAAATAAGAATTATGAAAAAGGTAAAGTCAGAACTGGCTATGGGATGTAGAGGACACCAACCCTCACTGACAGATCCAGCCTACCACTGTAAAAAAAAAAAAAAAAATTTAATATTAATTTAACCAGACCGCTGAGCTCCACAAAAGAACTCTCATAGGGCTGGCCCGAAGGATTCGATCAAGATATACTGTAAAACTAAACAAGTCAAGATAGATAGGGAAGGGCAGGAGAACAAATCGAGGAAAGTGAAAACATGCAGACATTTCTCGCCATTTCACCAGTTCAGCCGGACCACATGAGCTCCACATCAGGGCTCTTATAGGGCAGGGCCGAAGGATGAGGCAAGAACTGCTACACCGCAACACCAACCAAGAAGTGATCAAGGGTGAAGAATGAAAGATCAGGACTAAGGTAGAAAAAAATCACAGCGAGATGCAAAAAATACATTACTGAAGGGAATCAAGTCAGTTCGGCCACATCAGCAACCGAAGAGACAAAACGGGTCAGTAGTCAACTAGAGACATGAGATATAGGCTGCCCGAGGACTGCCGAATGGGGCAGAATAAGAAGAGAAGGGGAAAAACATAGAATGAGGAAAGAAAAACTACTCAAAATTAGTCAAGCTGATGACGAAAGCTCGAGGGGAGAGGGAGGGAAATAACCCTAACCCTAGCCCTCCCCCATCAAGCCCCAGTCGCCGGCTCCCAAGCCACCCAACCGCGTCAAGGAGAGTAGTACCAGGGTGGGCCACTACAAGTACAAGTAAATATTTGTATATCTACTGATCTATCTACCTATCTATATCTATCTAACCATCCACATCACTCCCTCCACCCAATACATACACATACATACAACAGAATGACAAAGACTTGACACATCACAGCCCTATCATGTCATGACAGTGGCCGATGTTGATAGAGTGCTAATAGTGTCTCAGCAAGACTCAACAAAGTCCCCCTGAAGCACCTGGCGAATCCGCACCACACCAGCCCCCACTGTGCTATAAAAAGGCAGCAAAAAGAAATCACTGTAACTGCTACACATATACATACATACACATACTTATACATATTGCAAAGAGAGCGAGACAGAAAGACACAGACATGATAAATAGGGGGCGAATTTTCTTATAAATAAGTCTCCAGGTCCATGCAAGCATAGAATCACCCCAAATACCCAAAGGCAGCCATTCAGGGCAAGAACAGTCATTCCAAAGGTTGGATTTGGCACACTGATGTCCCGTAGATACCACGAGGATGAAATGGACCAAATGGGATTAACAGTGGCCCAGACTTATATCATCCCCCTTCTAGTCGCCTCTTACAACACGCAGTAGACACATGGGACATATTCTTATTATTTCTGTAATACATGGGTAGAGGGCCCCCTAACCCCATGGGGGGATATTTATATGAAAGTGGTATTATATTATTGGCGCTACCTTTGACATGATGTGTTGAGGTACCGAAGGTTAATGAAAGTTAAAGAAGAGTCAAAGATCTAGATTATCATATGTGTTTATATAACTATGAATCAGCCTTGAATGTACAGTAATGTACAAGATGAGTGCAGCCATTAGTCTCTTGGATAGTTGGGAACCTAATCCTTATATTTGCTTATTAGACATACCCTTCTTTTTTGGAAAAATAATATTTATATAAATTTACAAAAACAGATTTTTTTTTTTTTGGTAAGATCCTGCATAGTGGCACCCGTCGTATTTCATATTCCCATTTACTTAAGAAACTGTATTTATATCTTCATATCTCTTAGTTATTTTCTTCACTTACCTCAACAATATTAATCCCGATAGGTGGGGAGGGTATGAAGTATATCAGGGAAAGAGAGGGGTTGAAACACGGCGATGAACTAGAATATAGCCATGTTGATAAACAAAGCCAAGACGTTGTGTATCCTTGCTTGTGATTGGTTGTTGACTATCGTGACGTCATCAGCCATGGTGGGCCTCAGCGAAGACGTCATTCCAGCCCTCGGCCAACATGGCGTCATTACAACTGCTTAATTTTACATCAGCGGTGTATATGTTTCAATGTGTATCTTAATGTAATTTAGTGCACTGTGTAATTTGCGTCTTGATTTTCAAAGTGTTTCTATTTATCAATGCTAAGTATTCAAGCACCCTTCCCCCGTATTTGGCTCGTGAACGGTAAGGTTAATCTGCGAGAGCGATATCGTCCAAAAATGAACAGATATATTTGGACCCTACCGCACTAGACTCGTGAGCGGTATCAGTCAAATTAGACGCAAACTTAATTAACTGCGAGCGACACAACAACCAATCATATGCCAACATCGTTAGTGATGTCACACCCAGTTTATTGACCAATAGAATATCAGTTTACAACTCGACTCACCTCCACTCTTCGTTCATCAGCTGAGCTGGGAAATTGTTGAAAGTGAGTCCACAGATTCTCTCTAAATATTAATTTACCATGTATATTTTCCATATCTAGTATACTACGAAGTAACATACATAATACATATATGGATAAATGCACTGAATTTCGGTGTGAGCATCCTAGGTTCGAATCCCTGGACTGCCACATGTATTTGTTGATTTCATTAATTGATTTTAGGAGTAAAGTCGGTTGGTGGAGGTTACATAATATATGTACAAACAACAAATATGCTGTAGCCTAACACTGCCCAATTCTTGAGATATAACTGGTCCCGGTATGCAGGATTATACCAAAACTTTTTATATTTTCAATTATATTTATAAACTCTAACATTTATGCCAAATAGAATAACTTTGGTACGGTACATAATTTAGTAAGAACACTACTTACCTCGCATCAAGAGGCTAAATCTGCCACTTTGTTCTGCCTCCACATTTCCTACTTCGTTCTTGACATTATATATTCCAGAGCCCAACAGATCTTTGTGTGGGATGGTCAGCCGTCCATCACTGATGCTGCTCGTATTCCAGGACCCAACATTGTAGAGGTTATTACCCCATAATATGTCTTTCTTATCTCTCGACACAAACTCCACCACCAGGTCCTCCCCTTTGTTGACGGTGTAGCTCAGTTGTTTGGATCTGTAGGCGTCTGGGGGGAGTATATTACACTTTAGTATTTGGGCAGTGTGACGAGTCAAGATGGAAGTACAGTATAGAGGAAGAATATACAAATGAGGGTTATAGGTATACTGAAAGAAAAGGAATAGGAAGGTGAGCATGGAAGTAAAGAAGTCATTGCATGATAGTGTGGTAATCCCAACATTGATGTACGGGAGTGAAGCATGGATGTTGTTGGAGAGGTATAAATCAAGAGTGAGAGGGGTGGATATGAGTTACTTGAAAAGTGCTTGTGGAGAGACATAGGGAGATAGACCCACAAATGAGGATGTATGTGAGTGTTGTGGTGGAGAGGAGCTGGAGAGTATGAAGAGGAACACCTTGGGGTAGTTCGGTCATGTGGGCATATGTGTATGGTGAATGAAAGAATGACTATAAGAGTGAGATGGAAGGGAAAAGAGGGAGAGGTAGACTGAAAGTGAGATGGATCCTTGGTTTTGAGAAATATAAGAGTGAAACTGGTGTTGGGTGGGAGAAGGGGCGCCGGCTGGCGGATGACAAGTGCATGGAGGCAATTAATTTTAGAATCATTTGTGATCAGTTCCTCGGGGATCAAAGCATCTGGCAGTAGATAGATAAATAATAATCATTATCAAAATCTTAATGGACATAGGGAGCACAACAGTTGTATGAATAATATGTTACAATAATACACAATATATATATATATATATATAAATACCGGTATATACAGTATATATACAGTATATATATATATATATATATATATATATATATATATATATATATATATATATATATACCGGTATATATATATATATACAGTATACTGTATATAATATTGATAATTTGCAAAATGATATATCCACAAATTTTCAAAAGGAAACGGAATGGCAGAGTTAGAGAGATGTGTGAGGATAAGCTTAGTTAACTGCAGACCAAGGATTACAGAGAATGATGGAGAAAATCTACAAAGAAGAGGTGGAGGGTGTGAGGGAGAGAGGATGACCAAGGTGGATATGGCAAGAAAGTGAAAACTGCTATGTGAACAAAAGAAAGTGTGAATGTTATGAATGTTTGTTTTGTTTTGTTTTACAGTCCAGACATGAAATAGCTTAAGTATAACAAATATTTATACTGTATACAAAAATAAACACTAGGTAATTGCTGACTATATTCAATTCTAAGTATGCTTATAATAAGAAATCAAAATCAGATAAAGGAGATCAAAACCAGGTAATGTAGACAAACGTAAAAAAAAAAAAAAAAGCAATACATCTCATCACACATTAAAATCAATAATATTAACATTAATGGTTCATAAAATGCCCCAGAACAAGAAGCCCACCACAGAAGCCACGAGCGAACACCACACAGAAACACCCATAGGAAAGGTCCACAGAACGAAAGGACCAGCTGACCGAGCCAGCCATTTCAGACAGGCCCAAGCCCGCAGGGCTAAGCAGCTCCAGGCTGCACCCTTTACCTTTTCTAAACTGACCATTTTCCACACTTCACGTACACTAACCCTCTCGTGTCCTACACTCCTAACTACAAAGATGATGAACAGGAATATACATTCATATTAAAAACACCCATGCCCTGTCCCGACGTTGAGCCAATGCCAACACATCAGACAGCCATAATTATATCTATGTATGTTCTTACATCCGAGAAGTAGATGTTATATATCTTAGAAGTTCAAACACCCACGCTTGTCCCTAGACCTCTTATATCATTTTCCATGACGAGTATAGATATATGTAACCCGTGCTCAGTCGCCCCTTGCATTGCTCCTCTAGTAACTAAGTATTAATATTAACATTCCCTAACATCTTGTCTTGCCAGACTAAGCTTCTGAAGACCCATCGCCCCATATATCTATGTATGCAATCCTTAGGTTAAGTATTTTTATCCGCCATTGTGTTCACCTTTTTCCATTTACTTTCCACAGTTGTCATACGTCTTCCCCTTGCCTCCTTCGTATCCACAGCCCACACTACGCCAATTTATTTCGTGTCTTACACCTCTTACCCCAACCAGAGATTGTATAAGATAACCTGGTTACCAGTATCTGTCATAAGTACCCCGAAACAATAACTAAGTACCCCTACGAACTGCCGCTGTGGGTGGCATTTTATATTTAATAGAAAACGCAGTTCCCAGGGCCAACTAATAGTATCCATAACCCTCTGACTGATCACATAACTCTATCTTTTCCAGACTCATATACCACCCCATAGTTGCATTCCCCGGTAGCATTTGGCTAACGTATTCTACTGCCTTTTCAAACTTCCATATCAATTGTAGCCTAATGCCACCCCCACGCCCAGGGACCTTAGGGGCAAAATTTCCCTGTAGCCCTTGAACTCCCCCCCCCCCCCTCTCATTAAGACACCCGCGCTTCTCGACTCTTGTCCGACCTAGCCTCTCTCTCATACCTCTTGAAGATCCTTGAATTGTCCGTTACTAACGCTCTCCAACCTTTTATATATACTCCTATCCAGCCTACCTTCACTTAGTAGGCCAGAACAACATTAGAACTTTACTAGCCCCTTGCATGCCATCTATTCTCTTACAACACATTCACAACCCTGCACCCAATGGTCGTCGGTGCGAGGCTAGCCGCCCCGCCAGTAACTAACTTCTATTGCCATACTTCCAGATAAATGTGGCAGAGTTAGCAACCCAGTCTCCACCATATCCAGCAAACCCTACAATTAACAACCAGCTGAGTAAAACCAGCTAGCTAAGGCACCTTCGGTTTTGGTATTAAAGACACTCACATCTGTCTCATACACAGAGGGTTATTACAAACACTGGTGATATGGCAAGCCCCTAGCCACAGCCGCCGGACGACTATATCAGAGAGAGGGCGCCCAGCTCCCCCTTTTTGCCCACCCGAGGAGGGAGACCCCCACCCCCGCGGAGGTATACCTGGCCCCTGTTTTGACTTTCGAGTCATTGCCAGGTAGCACAGGAATTCTTCCTATCAATGAACTAACCATGAATGACTAACACCTTTACTAACCTCTATTAACTCACAATAAACCATTTACCTTTCTTGCATGCTCTGATCACTAAATTAGCACCTCAGCTATACCATAGAATGAAGATTGAACAATCTAGAGAGACGCTCCTATCACAGCTGTCCCCATCCTCCTCGCAAAGTAGATCCAGTCTCTCTCCCCTAAATACGTCCAGTATAGCCAAAATAGTACCTCTTACTAAGGCTCAGTTATATGAAAATATAAAGGCTTCCTATCGCCCTGTGCCACAACAGTAAATACCATCTTACCTAGTCCCCATATCTATTGAGAGCTCAATTAAGTCCATAAGACTCGAGATCCCTACTGTCTACAGGGTCCAGAACCGAGCCTATAAATCTAACTCCCGCCCCCAGTCAAATCAGTTGAAAGCTAGACACCAACCAGGGGTCACTACCCTGCAGTTAATTTCTAGCTCTGCCCTTGTGTTGTTCCGGAGTGAGATCCCAGAACCGGCAGACTCCGTGGCAGATTTGGATAGAAGGACCTGCCCACGTATTGAAGAACTTCACACATATGGCCCCCCTGGACGGCCGCGGAACCAGTCGTTAGCCCCCAACATCATGGACGCAAGATAACCAGGACCAGACCCATCAGATACTACCCAAGATTCCCTTTAGCAGTACTACATATTACTGTGCTGTTTTAGATTCACTAATTAATATTTCTACGAAGTGGCTAAGACCTTGCCCAGTGTAATTCATACTTAACCATTCCATTTGGGACGTACTAAGCGATCAGTGCTCTTTAATTAACAGGCGACCTTGACTCTCGTAATTACTTTTATTCAGATATTAAAACTCTAGTGATATCTAACGTTCGCCCACTGATTTGCGTTCTATGTATTTCTGAGACAAGGATATAAAACTTAGATCAGTACCCCCTGAGGTTACTAGAATTCCCGTGCTCTAAAAATACGTGTGTCTAATCTAGTCTGTGAACTACTACTTGTGCACCAGAGCTACCAGTAATAAATCTAACAGTGAATATGAATCTATAAGTAACATTGATGGTCTTCGATATATAAACCTGTGAAATCAAAGCCAGTGATCAGAAGATTAATACCTGAACGTTGGAAGTGGGAGACTAGGCTCCATCCAGATCCACTTATGCTAGTGTTGTTCAATTCTATTATATTGTCTTACACAAGTATTCTGCAGTGGTATATCAATAAACGTGATCATGTAACTTGCTACCATGTGTTTCTTTGTGTTCTCTATTCCTCATATCTTGTATTGTGCATGCAGCCTTATATACCCAGTCAATTTAGAACTCACATTACCCAAGTTAAACCTGTAGAAAAACAGGGCATAACAGTTCAAGTGCGAGGTCTCTGACACAACCTTCATGGTTTGGTGTAATGATGAGAATCCCTCACAATGTCAAATATTTCACTCAATACCTCAACCATATTGTTGTTATTACATTTTACTGATCAAAGTGTAAGACACAACAGTGTATGAACTGTACCCATACGCATTTGCAGTTGAACGTATTTTCATATTCATACATGCCAAAATGCATATGAAAACCTTGGAGGTGTAAACAGCTCATACACTAGATTATATATGAGAACCCTGAGAAAATTAATGCTGAGTTTGGACCTTTATATTCCTATATTCCTCTCATAAGACACTATTATTTCAACTTCAATATATCCTGTAACTTACTTCCTCATCATGTATTATTATAAATCATTAGCTCATTGTCATTTGTAATGCAATTCTTGCATGGTCAACTTCAAAGACAAGAAGATATCTCCGAAGATAACCAGACAAGCAACATATATCAGCACACGGTCTGCTCAAAGCCCACCAGGAAATCAATAATGTATTATAAAAAATATTATATTATATTATATTATATATATACTGTATATATATATAATTATATATATACTGTATATATATATATATATATATATATATATATATATATATATATATATATATATACTGTATATATACTGTATGTGTACCGGTATATATATATATATATATATATATATATATATATATATACAGTAGAACCTCGTTTATCCGGCATTCAGAATAGCGGCACCCTCAAAACAACGGCACGAATCGGCCAGGCATTAATTAGGTATAAAATCAGAGAAAATGCGGCGAAAATGAATTCAAACCGCCCGCCATGCGCATCGTCGATCGCCAACAGACTCGGCGCCGTCTGCTTACTCTGTTTTTACTAGAAGACATAGGCCTAGCCTATATATCTCCACAAAGAAATTACCTAACCTAGGTTAGATGTAGATCAGTCAGCAGAACTCATTGGTATCTCTTGTTTGGCTTTGTTTACTAGTGCCGAACGGTCCGCAACACACAAACACACACACACACATCAGCAGAAATCGCTTTTACTTAAATAATATAAGTTGTTTTGGACTCGTGGTCACTGCTTTGAGTCAGCTGATGTGTGTGTGTGTGTGTGTTTGTTTGTGTGTTGCGGACCGTTCGGTACAGAAGTAAACAAAGCCAAACAAGAGATAACAGTGAGTTCTGCTGATATTAACTCTTTCGTGAATATTATGATGTAATTTTTCATTTGAATTAGGCTATCATCAGAACAATTTTATTCATTTTTGGAATGATCTGTGAGAGTCGAAACATTCAGAGAAGTTATTCTAAGCAAAATTAAATTGCAAAATATCAACCAAAATATAATATATTTTGTCATCATATTGAAGAGGTGAATTAAGTAAATCCTCTATTTATACATTTTACTTCACTATGAAGATATAAGAATCAATTAAGGAACAAAATGTCCACTACAATAACTACTGTACAACATAATATATACAGTAACTGGAAATTATAGATCACCTATAACATTATTATTCTTACAAGAGCATCAATCACTAAACAGCTTTCAAATTACTCTGTATGTAATTTTCAATATAATCATTCTCAAAACACAAACTGTAAAGAACATTACCAGAGTATGGTAGTGGAGCGGTCACATTGTATCCATCACTCTCACACACCACAGCCCGGGCTTTGATACCTCTAGTAGTGCTCGAAGCAGTCTTCAACGACAGTGATCCTGTAGAATATTGTTATTTCATGACATATATTTCACCATATTAATAACACTGAATGCAGTGACAAAGAATAGCATGGTGGATATAAAGAAGTTCAAGATGCATGGTAAATGAAAGAATGAATAAAAGAGTGTATGAGAGTGAGGTGGAAGAGAGTTTAGAGGTACAATTTATGAGTGAAAGTGGTGTTGAGTGGGAAGAGGGACGCTGACTGACAGAGGACAGGGATGCATGGAGGAGATTCATTTGTGGCCACCCCCTCAGGGATTAGGATGTCTGGTAACATATATAGATAGAATAATCAATGTGAAGTTGCATTTAAATACTATACAGTAGGGCATCTATAACCTCACATTGGAGATCAAATTAATGATTTGCATAGTAATTGAATTGGCTTGAATAGTTGTGTACCTATAGGTCTTTATCAACTAAGTGGAGTGGGGAGATTGTAGGCACCAATCAAGCAGGGCAGTACCCAGGGGAGGTCACATAGGGAGTTGCTGGAACTCCTGTTTCATTTGCCTGGCTTCCCCCACTGTTTCTATTTGTGCCTCACCTACACAGAGTAATCCAGCTTACTCTCGCAAACACTTCCTCCCATTAATTTCACTACACACCACACTGTTTTCCAACACACCTAAATTACCTCTAATGTACCTTAATTTTGGTTTCTGTCACTCTTTCAGCCTTGAGGGGGACACTTGTTACAGGCAGCTTTGCCTTTGTCTCCTTCATGCACATAGGGAAAAAAATAGTGGTGTACCTATAGGTCATTATATACTAAGTAATAGTGGTGTACCTATAGGTCATTATATACTAAGTAATAGTGGTGTACCTATAGGTCATTATATACTAAGTAATAGTGGTGTACCTATAGGTCATTATATACTGAGTAATAGTTGTGTACCTATATGTCATTATATACTGAGTAATAGTGGTGTACCTATATGTCATTATATACTGAGTAATAGTGGTGTACCTATAGGTCATTATATACTGAGTAATAGTGGTGTACCTATATGTCATTATATACTGAGTAATAGTGGTGTACCTATATGTCATTATATACTGAGTAATAGTGGTGTACCTATAGGTCATTATAATTATACTAAGTAATAGTTATGTACCTATAGGTCATTATATACTGAGTAATAGTTGTGTACCTATAGGTCATTATATACTGAGTAATAGTGGTGTACCTATATGTCATTATATACTGAGTAATAGTGGTGTACCTATAGGTCATTATAATTATACTAAGTAATAGTTATGTACCTATAGGTCATTATATACTGAGTAATAGTGGTGTACCTATAGGTCATTATATACTGAGTAATAGTGGTGTACCTATAGGTCATTATATACTGAGTAATAGTGGTGTACCTATATGTCATTATATACTGAGTAATAGTGGTGTACCTATAGGTCATTATAATTATACTAAGTAATAGTTATGTACCTATAGGTCATTATATACTGAGTAATAGTGGTGTACCTATAGGTCATTATAATTATACTAAGTAATAGTTATGTACCTATAGGTCATTATATACTGGGTAATAGTGGTGTACCTATAGGTCATTATATACTGGGTAATAGTGGTGTACCTATAGGTCATTATATACTGGGTAATAGTGGTGTACCTATAGGTCATTATATACTGAGTAATAGTTGTGTACTTATAGGTCATTAAATTATAAACTGAGTAATCATTACAAAATGAACTTTATGTGTTTGTGAAATGCATTATTCAAAGACTTGGTATATAATACTACAGTAATCTCCTATCTCAGGTTTGAATTCAATGTCTGTACAGTATAGACAATCCCAGTACAAGGAGGCAAAGGCCTCAATTATCCCCTTTAATCAATAACAGATTAAACACCTAATCAATAACAGGGCCAGAAAATTTTCCTCAACATAGGAAGAACCTCTAGGAATTAAAGAGCTCAAGAAAAAATAAATCAATCCTCTAACTCTGTCAGATTCTTCTAAAGTTTAGTAAAATCACCTGGAAGTACTGTAGTTATATAGAAATATTGGTGTCATATGATTAAAGGGGTTAAAGTCTACTATTGCTAGTTTGTTTCAGTACAACACTTATATATAATGAGGGAATAAAACATTAGTTGCTATGCTTCATTATTTGGTTGTAAATGAGAATAATATGTCATTATTGTAATTCAAAGTTTCACATTCAAAGTTGAATAAAGCAAGATAACTTTAATCCAAGTTAATCCTTGCAATACGATGATACTTATTTGCAATTTCTCTTGGTTATCATTATATACATTTATTCAGCTTAGGAAGGATCTGTGAGAGAGGAAATGGAGATAGTTTTAACCTCGTTGACTTTGAGAGGTCCTCCCATAGCTGATTAAAATTGTCTAATTAATAGCTAAAATAAATATAACGGACACCTTTCATTATCATGGTTAAAACATACACCTAAATATTAATAAGATGATAGAGTATACCAGTGAAGTAGATGTTGTTGGCGTAATACGGGATGAGACTGGTGTTGATGTTGGCCGATGGGTTCCCCGAGGTACAGTACAGGTCCCATGGGGGCCGGAAGGTGTTGACGTTGTATATCAAGCTTATGTCGGGGGGCGATGGGTCGAGGGGGGTCGCATTCTCCCCGTTGGCTCTGTAAGAATGTGCTATGTTGAAAAGATATAATTTTTCCCCGTGCTTCCAGTTATTTAGGTCATTTAGGATAGAAAAAGATGTAGACTTGTTCTCCAGGTTGGTCAGTGACATGCTAGGAGAACCATTGGTGGTGGTGAACATTGAAATCACCCAAGATGGAGATTTCAGAGAAGGGAGAGATGGATATAATGCATTCCACTTTACAAGTAAAGATAGTCAAAGAATTTTGTATAGTCAGTAGAATTTGGGGAGAAATATACAACACAGATATATTTAGTGAGAGTGTGTCAATTGATAGGAGCCAGAAAATTGAGATTTCAGAGGAGTCAAAGTTGGGAACTCGACAGCACCACCTTTGGCTTTGAATTGAGGACAGACATAGTAAGAGGTGTCTGCAAAATATAGGCTCTTGTCTCTTAATTAGCAATTCCTATTGCCCATTGCTGAGGGCCGGCCGTGGGATACAATAATGGGTTGAGTGGGGCCCCCCTCACCCCCCATGACTTAATTGTCATCAAAGGAGACAGTACGCCCGCTACCACAACTCTTACCACACCGGTAAAAGTTGTGTTAGCGGGCATACCGTTCGCTTTGTTTACATACCCGCACGCTCGCAGTTACATTCGCATCTAATTTTGACTGCTGTTATTTGCCCCTGCTGATAATATGTATGATGATGACAATAAGTCATGGGGGGTGAAGGGGGCTTCAACCCATTATTGTATCCCAAGGAAAGGTTTTTGCGTAAATTGTTGTTACCAGCTGTGGGATACAATAATGGGTTGAGGGGGGCAATCACCCTCCATGAATTATTGTCATCATCATATATATTTCCAGCAGGGTCAAATAACAGCAGTCAAATTAGATGTGAATATAACTACTAGTGTGCGACGATGTAAACAAAGTGGACGGTACGCCCGCTAAAACAACTCTTATCAAAACATCTTAAAACACACTAATCAATGAAGGAACTGATGAGAAAAGGGATAATAATAGAAAAAACACATGTGACCTATAATACATATTGACCAAGGGCTTGAGCAATCGAGCGGATATTTCTATCTTTTGGGAAGAGTCAACCAGGAAATAGGAGTTGACATTTTCAGCCTGTTTGCTCCAGCCCTCCTTGAATTACAAGAGGCTATGGGTGACAACTTGTAGACTCTTCATAATAAATGCACTACAGTAATATGTACTTACGTTGAAGCTACCGGTACAGTGCAGGTCAGCAAGGGGCCTCCAACTGAAATATTTGACATATCATTAAAACACCTTCTTCCGACACAGAATGATCCACAGGTACACGTGGAAACGGATGTTGACGATGAAGGATAAGACAGTGGTGGAACGAAAGTCATTGATTGATTATGTATGTGTGGATGAACGAATGAAGAAATCTGTGATGGATGCTAGGGTGTATAGGGGTATTGGAGGGGGTCTGTCTGATCATTATGTAGTGGTAGTTAAGGTTAGGATACAAAAGAAGTGGGTGAGGAGAGCGGGAGGGAGGCGAGAGGAGGGTGGAATGGTGAGGAGGGTGGAGAGGTTGCAGGAGGAGGAAGTCAGGGAGGAGTACAGGAGAGCAGTGGAAAGACGACTAGGTGGGTTCGACCTGGAAGTTATGGAGGAAGTGGAGGAGATGAGCAAGGTGTTTAAGGATGAGATCTGTGCAGCATGTGAGGAGGTGTGTGGAGTGAGGAGAAGAGGGAGGGGAGTGAAAGGTACAGCATGGTGGACAGAAGAGGTAAGAATAGCTGTGGAAGAAAAGAAGAAAGCATATAGAGAGTGGTTGGGTAGTAGAGGGAATGAAGATTCCGAGAGACAGAAACGAGCGAGGTACGTGGAGAGTAAGAGGGTGGTGAAGAGAGTAGTGAAGGAAAGTAAGAGAAGAGTAGATGAGGAATTTGGAAGGAATCTGAGTGTAAAATGGAGGGAGAGTAAGAAACTGTTCTGGAAAGAAGTCAAGAAAGTTAGGGAAGGTAGCAAGGGAAACAGTAAGGGTGTGAAAGATAAGAATGGGAGAATGCTAGCCGAGAAGCAAGAGAGAGTCGAAAGATGGAGGGAGTACTTCAGTGAGTTGCTAAATGAAAGGAATGAAGAGCCAGCAAACATAGCTGGATATGGTATGGGAGGGAGAAGAAGAGAAGTAGTGGAGGAGGAGGTGGGGATCAGGAGGTCAGAAGTGTGGGAAGCCATGAAAAGAGTGAAGTTGGGGAAAGCACCAGGAACAGATGGAGTGTGTGGGGAAATGTTGAGGTATGGTGGTGAGATAGTGATAGAATGGGTATGGAAAATGTGCAAACTAGCATGGGAGAAGGGGAGTGCACCCGATGACTGGAAGACTGGCATAATAGTCCCCCTATATAAGGGCAAAGGGGAAAGAGGAGTGTGTGGTAACCACCGAGGAATATGTCTTCTAAGCGTAGTAGGGAAGGTATACAGTAGGGTAGTGATTGAGAGAGTGAGAGTGAGAACGGAGAAATGGATAGGCGACGAGCAGGGAGGTTTTAGGAAGGGAAGAGGATGTGTAGATCAGATTTTTACCCTGAATTGTGTTGTGGAGAAGTATCTGGAGAAGAAACAAAAGGTGTATGTTGCCTTTATGGACTTGGAGAAGGCCTATGACAGAGTGGATAGAGAAGGTTTGTGGAAAGTACTTAGAATATACGGAGTAGAGGGCAAGTTGCTGAAAGCAGTGAAGAGCATGTATGAGGGTGCAAAGGCGGCAGTACGTGTGGAGAGTGAGCAGAGCGAGTTCTTTGACCTGAATGTTGGTTTGAAACAGGGGTGTGTGATGTCCCCGTGGTTGTTTACTGTATATATGGATGGAGTCATGAAAGAAATACTATCAAGAGCAGTGGATGTTGGTGTATCGCTGAAAAGGGAGGGAATTGAGTGGAAGCTACCTATACTGCTGTTTGCGGATGATACAGTTCTGATGAGTGATAATGAATGGGAGTTGCAGGGTCTGGTAAATGAGTTTGGAACAGTGTGCGAAAAACGGAATTTGAAGGTAAATACGGGGAAGAGCAAGGTTATGGTCTTCGAAAGGGGTGAAGTCACAGAGTGTGAGGTGAAGCTGAACGGTCAGGCTATGGAGATCGTCAACTCTTTTAAGTATCTGGGCAGTGTGTTGAGTAAAGATGGGACTATGGATGAAGAGGTGCGGGAGAGGGTACAACAGGGGAAGAGGGTTGTAGGAACGCTAAAAGCAGTAACAAGAAATAGGGTGGTCAGTATGGAAGTGAAGAAGTCCTTGCATGACAGTGTGGTAATCCCGACACTGACTTACGGAAGCGAAGCATGGACGTTGGTTGAGAGACTCAGACCAAGAGTGAGAGCAGTAGAAATGAATTACTTAAGGAGTGCGTGCGGAGTTACATGGAGGGATAGACAGACTAATGAGGAAGTAAGAAGGAGGTGTGGTGTGGAGGTAGATGTGCTGGAAAGTGTGAAAAGGAACAACTTGAGATGGTTCGGCCATATGGAACGTATGGAAAGCGAGAGAATGACTAAGAGGGTGTACGAGAGCGAGGTGGAGGGACAGAGGGGGAGAGGTAGACCGAATATGAGGTGGAAGGATGGAGTGAGGAACTACATGAACGAAGGCGGTGCTGGTTGGGGGGAGGGGCGTCGACTGACTGGGGACAGAGGTGCATGGGGGCGGTTCGTTCGTGGCCACCCCTTCGGGGATCGCGGCGTCAGGCAATAGATAGATAGATAGATTAAAACAAGAAAAGTCTAAATTGTGTACAGTTTGCCGCACATATTCCATTTCCCAACCACCCCAGCAAATTGTAACTTGGCAGAGCCGCCACCACCTCCCCAACTCCCCTCCCTCATTCCCCCTCCAACCAATAGTGGAAGTTAGGTGGAGCGAGGGAGGGGGGTTGGGGAAATGGGTGTAGCGCTGCCAAATCATGACCCCAACGGAATAGAATATGTGCGGCAAATTGTACATAGATTATGGAAAAGCATATCTATTCTTGGATATTAAGGAATTTTCAGGTAGGCCTACTATTTGGGATTTTAAGGATTTTTAGGGTACTATGAGCTGTTAACTTTAACTTTTTGGCAATTTGGTCAAGCCGAATCACATCAAGTTATGCAAACTTGCAGTGCTTACCAACTGTCCATAACACATCACTATAGTGCTGCTAAACCCCATCTACACTATGACGTCACACCTCTGCTATAGCCAATGAGGATGCTATACATCAATGGGTATAGCATCTATATTGGCTATAACATATTGAGGAGTGACATCATAGTATGGGTGGAGTCTAACAACACTATGGTGTGTTATGGATGGTTGGTAAACACCACTGGTGTCAGGTTTGGACAATTTATGGTGGATGTCAAAACTTTATTCTCATGAATCATGACTCGAGCTTCACCTGACTCCCCAAAAACTTAGCTCCCGCCTGAAACATTCTTTGTAGAGGCAAATATATACGTAATTAATTTTGCCAGCGCTATGTTTGTAACAAAAGTCCTTTTTGCAGTGTCGCGTAACCGAGTCCAAATTGAGCAACACAATGTTTTAGGAGATAACTTCACCAAATCTAATGCCGTCCCCCCCCCCCTCCCCCCAAAAAAAACTTTGCCATCTTAATGACAAATATTACAAGACACATAAGCAATAATATGATTAACCTTCGTGTGTAGTGTTGTTTACAAAGACTTATAATAGTTGTTGTTGTTGTTGTTGTTGCTGTTCCCCAAGCTGCCTGGCCGAACATCCCCAAGGCCCCGAGCAAGGCCAAGGCCATAACCGAGCGCCCCCACAGAACCCTCCCTGCCGACCACAATAAAGCCTGGGTGACCGAAGCCACTCCATGGCGGGGAGCTGAGGAGGGTGAGGAAACGCCCGGGAAACCAAAGCCCCACCCAGGGCCCTGTGCCCCACAGCAATTATGAAGAGAAAGTTGAGGGGCAAAGGAAAAATGTGACGCTTTGGCTTCCAATCTTGGTAGATTGGGAAGTCAATCCACTTGAGATCTAGAAAATATATAAGTAAAAGGAACAGTCAGAGTAAGCTATGGGTATGGCAGAGATTGCTCAGTTCTCACTCTGATAGACCAGCCCATCACCACATGACTAGAACCCAATCCTCTCAGCAACAGCTAGGAAAGACCCTAGAAAGCCGCCTTTGGCAGGGGGATAGCTCCCCTATTTCAACCCCTTTCGGGGTTGGGCTTATACCTACACTTAATAATCTACAAGACGTGCTTTATAGCAAGATTTTCACTTCAGAGTTTTTATTTCGAACCCCCTTTTCCCTCATATTTAGCCCCATTAGTGTTGAGAACTTAAGATGTGACACTGCATTAGTTTGGGGATTTTAAGAACTTTCACCCCAATTCTGTAAATTTTAAGACCTTTCGTGCCATTTAGATGTCGATTTTTTCCTGGCGAGCGATAGCTAGCCTGTAATTTAGGAAGAAATGGCCTTCGGCCGGGACATTTATCCACCAAAAAATTTATACATTTATCTCGACGGGGTGGGGGGGGGGGTATTTTTAAAAGCTTGATGGAGGTCTAGGGAACAGTGGCGTTTCTAAGGGGGGGGGGGGGGGGGGGGGGCGGGCTGTGGCCCCCTCAGAATTTGGGCTGGCCCCCCCCAGTTTATATTCCTACATCTAATATTATAATGTGATAAAACTTGCAATGGCATTTTGATTCCTTGATAATAAACACTGGATAATGTAATGATAATTGGGACTTAGCCATTACCCAAGGTATTATGTAACATCATCATAAGTTTATAACATGTAACCAACTAACCAAGACCTCGCATCACCATAAAGAAATAAAACATTATAGGTATCCCTAGTCTTTCGCCTGCCATCTCCGTTTTCTTTCATGACGACATGAATATAATTTTACTTTAAAGTTTCTAATATTGTTAATTAGTGTTAGTATAATATAGTATTATTCTAAATTCTTCAATGTTTATCAACTCTGCATAAGCAGAGTGGTAAGCGACGGTAATTGAGAAAAGATTTGTTTGAATTTGTGCAATAGTTATGATTTTAGGTCTAAAATAAGGTTTTGACACCCCCCCCCCCCCCGCCCCCCCCGTACCAATTCCCAAGGAATGATGATGGCGATTTGTGTGTGTCAGAATGCCACCACACACAGAACAACTTTGTTCTGGGGGCGAAAACATCTCGCCCCGCATTTGTTAGGTTAATCAACTGGTATCGCCCCCCCCCCGTATAGTGGTACATGCTAACCGAAATATCTGTCTGTCTCTCTGTCCGAGAACTCCTCCTAGACCGTTTGACGGATTTTCACCAAACTTCACACGAACCTTCGGTGCATGAATGCGAAGGTAATTAAAAAAAAAAAAATGAATTTGTGCAATAGTTATGATCTTAGGTCCTAAAAGTGGTAAAGTAAAATATGAATGTATAGAATCATACTTGTGAGTAAAGTCAAATTATTGTTGAATACCTTCACTATTTTTTTATTGTTGATATTTGGTGGAAAGGCATCACTTATTTATCTGACTGTACTATGTAAAACACTGGCATATTACCCCATGTTCATAATTTGCCATCAAGCTTAGTGTGGAGTGCCTTTTTTATACAATAAACGTGTGTGAGCTATGAGCTTGAATTTTCACATTCCTAGACAAAGTACATTAATCTGGGACTTGCAGATTTGTGTTTGTTCTACATCCCATAATGCTCTCTTCTAAAGCCTTATTTTTTAGCCAAGGTCATGGTCTTCCTCTATCAACTTGCCATTACTGCTAAGCTGAATATCATCTAAATAGTCTCTAATAATATGCCTCAGTAAGGCCTCAGAAAGCACCTAAAGCTGCTTATTTTTCCAAAATTTTCCAGGGGGGGGGCTTACAGACCCCCCCCCCCACCACCACCAAATTATTGTTATTTATAGTTATCTTCTGCATTAGTATTATTATAAGTAGTGGTAGGTTAGGCTCGCTAACGATATATCGAAATACAGTCGTGATTTATTAACTGATTTTGGTTCAAATGATCGGCATATGGGCTGTTTTAACCCGTCACAATTGCGCGGGGAAGAATAGCACGTCACATCGGTACACTCAGAAACCATAGTCTCATAACAATTTGTGGATACCTTATGTATTTATTTATGCAATTAAAACCATCTTGATTGATTTGTTTGTACAAATTGCTTTTCAATAAAGAGTATATATTGTTTTGTAGTTGATGTATACACAATTATATTAAATTAATTGGTTTCCAGAGATATACTTCCATAAATAGAAATAGGCAAAGTCCACGAATAGATATCTATAAGTGGGCTATAGACTATATGGCATCCGACCGAACCCAGTAATGTAGTTTCAGGATCTATGTTATATATAGACTAAAGGAGAGGTGGTGACTTTAAGGGGAGGTTTCTAGTTTGTTTCCTACTCCTCCAGCAATCTTAAAATTTCACCCTCTTGATCCCCTTTCAAGATAAATTTGTACATTTTTCGGTAGAAAAATGTCCCGGCCGATTACTCTTAAATTACAGGCTCGCTATCGCTCGCCAGGATAAAATCGACACCTAAATGGCACGAAAGGTCTTAAAATTGACAGAATGGGGCGGAAATTCTTAAAAATCACCAAACTAATGGGGCAAACGTCTTAAAATCTCAAAAGCAATGGGGCTAGACATGAGGGAGAAAGGGGTCAAGAAAAAAGTCCCTCAAGTGGAGATCTCCCCTTAAGGGGGGTGACCTGCTTTTTTCTCTCCTTTTCTCTCTTTCTCTGGCTTGTATCAATTAGGCACCATTCAGCCTACTGTTTTAAGACGTTTATCCCCATCCAGGTGTAGATTTTTTCCTGGCGAGCGGTAGCGAGCCAGCATATTTAAAAAAATTGTTTGACAGCAGGCTAAATTTGTACATTTTTCGATAGAAAAATTTCTCCGGCGAAGCTGGATTTCTAATAATAATAATAATAATAATAATAGTTCTTAAAGCTAGCGCATGCTAAGCTAGCTAAGGATAGCTCAATAAGGCCGATTAGGCGTATTTCCATTGGGGTCCTGTACTACTACCCCATCCCTTTGCTCATGAGGGATGGTAACGACTCAGTGCTTGTGAAAAATCTTTAATGCGCCGAGCGTGGACGCGAACCCGGGCCTTCTGGGTGGAAGTCCGAGACGCTAGTCACTACACCAAGCGAGCCGCTACATATATTACTGGCTCGCTATCACTCGCCAAGAAGAAATCGACACCTGGATGGGGATAAACGTGTTAAAACAGTAGGCTGAGTGGGGCCGAATGGATACAACCCAGAGTAGGCCTAAGAGAGGAAAGGAGAGAAAAAAACCAGGTCACCCCCCTTAACCTTTCTAACACAATGGCGTTGTTGTTGTTGTTGTTGTTGTCGTTTGTGGCCTTGGCCTTGCTCGAGATCTTGGGGCTGTTCGGCCAGACAGCCTGGGGAACAACAACAACAACAACACAATGGCGTTATTTGGGTTTGTTTCTGGCTGACATTTAGCGATTTTAATTAACTTTGGAAGGATCTCTGGGATGTTAAGGGCTGCAAACTATCTTAATTATAAACCACTGACTCCTGCAAATAATTGCAAAGATTGCGAAATTGTCAAATAACAGCCAGAATAAAGTCAAACAAATGAGTTATCGTAGTAGGTTATAGGAGTTAAGGGGGTAGTGCTTTTTTTTTTTTTGGGGGGGGGGGCCTGTGTCTATATTTATTAATGTATTTTTGAGTTTTCTCGCTGGACCTCCATCAAACTTTAAAAAATATCTCCTATACCCCCTTTCAAGATACATTTGTACATTTTTCGGTAGAAAAATGTCCTGGCCGAAGGCCGGTTCCTTCTAAAATCAGAGGCTCGCTATTGCTCGCCAGGAAAAAAATTGACACTTAAAGTTAGGGCACAAAAGATCTTAACAATCAAGCCACGGCGACCGAAATATGTCAGCCGAGAGAAGAATGGCCACCCCTGCGGTGCCCGACAATAGTCGGAAGGGATTTTGAGCACATTATCGGCTCTGAGCGTTCGGCACGGCCCTAGTGCCGCGACTGACACCACCTCTGCAACATTCCACACCCACGGCCTCACGAGACCAGGAAAAAACTGGGGAAATTACCGTATTTTAGGGTTTTTCACCTCTCGTTGCTTGATCGCTACAGGATAACCCATGGTCGTACAAGGATGATTCAGGTGTCATTGGATAGCTCTATAATCGCCCTTTCACGGATAGAAAATTGTATTACGCTCTGGCTCTTGTTTATGCATGAAAAGGAGCATGGAATGAAGCTCGTTTAGGGTAAATATGCCCGCCTGCCAGGTAGTAGAAGTTACAAACATCCCCGTCCGTAAGGGGTTAATATTGACAAAAAATAAGGCGAAAGGTCTCAAAATCACCAAACTAACGGAACGGACGTCTTAAAACTTCAAAACTAATATGCTAAACATGAGGGTGAAGGGGGTCCATAAAAAGCGAGTACTACCCCCTTAAGACAGTGGTTAGTGTAATAATAGTCAGAATAAAATAACAAAGGAGTATTAAAGGAGTTAAGACAGTGGTTAGTGTAATAATAGTCAGAATAAAATAACAAAGGAGTATTAAAGGAGTTAACACAGTGGTTAGTGTAATACTAGTCAGAATAACGTAACAAAGGAGTAGTACAAAGGAAATCAAGCAACAACAGGTCTAGTGACCCCTCTAGGCTGCTTGTCCTCCAAAACACTGAGGATCAAGTGTCCACACAGTGGTTTAGAGTGGGTAAGGGAAAATTGGAAAGGGAACTACTGCCCTGGAACTAATGTCCGCGGCAGGATTAGGAAGTCAGTAGGGGACAGATGGGTTAGTAAAATAACACAGATATAAGTGATCTTTCGTATATCTGGGAAAAAGAGAGTAACGTCTTAATAATATACAGTATATACGCAATATACAGTATATACGCAATATACAGTATATACGCAATATACAGTATATACGCAATATACAGTATATACGCAATAATCCTTGATGATTCTGAGGGGTGAATAAAATAAAGTTATTCATTTACAAATGCACTCAGTCGTGGGTTTGATGCAAGATATTTGTCTACGCGAAGTTTAAAAGAATCAACGGTGCTGCAGTCTATAGCGTCTCGGGGAAGCCCATTCCACAAGTTGACAACTCGATTGAAGAAGAAATTCTTAGATTCGTGCGAGTTAAAAGATTTACCAATAATTTTGCAACCGTTTCCCCGCGTGTAATTAGATTGGTCGATAGTGAAGTACTTACTACTGTTCATATTGTCGATGCCTTTGATGATTTTGAACACTTGAATTAAGTCGCCTCTTAATCTGCGCTGGGTTAAAGGAAATAGATTTAATTCTCTAAGAAGCTCCTCATATGGTTTGTTCTTTAGCCTACAGTAGGTATCAGTTTGGTAACTCTACGTTGAACTTGTTCTAGCTTGTCTATATATTTTTGGTAATAAGGGCACCAGGATTGAACGCAGTATTCCAGAAGAGGGCGAACTAAGGAATTGTAAAGAGTTAGGATAACTTCTTTGGATTTATGCTCAAATGACCTGCCTATAAAGCCAATTATTTTGTTTGCCTTCTTAACAACTTCTGAACATTGTTGACTAGGTTTTAGGTTACTCGATATTGTTACTCCCAGATGAGTTTTTCTGTCTACAGTCTTAAGCCGAGTGACAGTCATCGAATAGTTTGCTTTCTCATTTCGGTATCCAATATGTAGTACGGTACTTTACATTTATCCACATTGAAACTCATTTGCCAAATTTGGGCCCAACATGACAACTTGTCTAGATTGTGTTGCATATCGTCAACTTGTTCTTTTGAGAATACGCTATTTGCAATTTTTGTATCGTCAGCAAACTTTGAGATTGTACAGGCGAGACCCTCATCTACAGTATGTCGTTAATGTAAATTAGAAAGAGAATTGGTCCTAGTACCGATCCCTGAGGTACCCCGCTACTTACATTGGTCCATTTAGATGCCTTACCGTTTTGTACTCCTCTTTGCTTTCTGTTGCGGAGCCAATTTTCTATCCATTTCAACACACCGTCTTGTATTCCATGTGCTTTTAGTTTCAGCAGTAAACGTTTGTGAGGAACTTTGTCAAAGGCCTTTTGAAAATCAAGGTACAGTATATAATATCTACAGCTTTACTCTCATCGTAGAGGTTGAGGATATCGTGGAAGAAGTCAAAGAGGTGTGTTAAGCAGGAACGTTTGTTACGAAAGCCTTGTTGAGTATCTTTAAGTATTTTATTTTCCTCTAAGTGATTTACGAGTCTGTCTCTTATGAGCGTTTCTAGCATTTTACATACAACTGAGGTTAAGCTAATTGGACGATAGTTACTGGGCAGGGATTTGCTGCCTTTTTAAAATATCGGTGTTACGTTGGCTAGCTTCCACTGATCAGGCATAGTTCCAGACTGCAAGGATTTATTGAATAGCAATGTTAGTGGTTTGGAGAGCTCATCCTTAGCTTCCTTTAGAACTCTTGGTGAGATTGTATCAGGTCCTGGCGATCTATTTACCTTGAGTTTATCTAAACAATTCAATACTTCTCTCTCTGTAATGGTGATATTGCTTAGAACATCAGAATTATCTATCTGAATCGGCGATGCTGTAGGGATATCACTGAGGTCTTCTGTTGTAAAAACTGATGCAAAGAAGGTATTGATGGCATTACTCATTTGTACTTCGTCTTTGGTGTATTCTCCATTTTCATCGACTAACGGTCCAACAGTTGAAGTAACTACTTTCTTCTTTCTGATATAACTATAAAATTCTTTTGGGTTTGTTTTACATTGATTCGCAACATGTAACTCCAGGGTCTTTTTACTTTTCTTAATTAACTTTTTTGGCTTTGCGTCGTAGTTCTACAAATTTCACCCGTTCTTCGTCATTTTGTGAGGATTTTAATCTATCATTAGCAACCTTTTTAGAAAGCAGACAGTTTGAAATATCTTTATTCCACCATTTAGGCTTATCATTATGGCCTGTACGCCGTATTTTCGATGGTATGCAGTCTTGCACTGCTTTTAGGTAAGTGTTTGCGAATGATTCTCAAGATGTATTTATGTCGTTATTGTTAATTAGAAAGCTCCAGTCAGTTTTTTTAAACATTGCTCTAAGTTTACGAAAGTTTGCTTTCTTGAAATTAGTATAGGAGTTAGGACAGTGGTTAGTGTAATAATAGTCAGAATAAAGCAAAAAAGGAGAGAGAGAGAGAGTGTGTGTGTGTGTGTGTGTGTGTGTGAGTTGGAGACCATAGACCGGAAGGGAGGCAGATAAGCAGTTTATCCTTGCTGTACCGAGGACGTCTCTTTTAACAGGTTTCGAACTATTCCAATTAACCATTTTTACTACCACAGATCCTTCTTAAGGGGGGTGACCTGTTTTTGTTCTGTCCTTTTCTATCGTTCTCTGGCTTGTATCCATTTAGCCCCATTCAGCCTACTGTTTTAAGACGTTTATCCCCATCCAGGTGTCAATTTTTTACTGGTGAGCGGTAGCGAGCCAGCATATTTTTTATTTTTGTTTGACAGCAGGCTAAATTTGTACATTTTTCGATAGAAAAATTTCTCCGGCGAAGCCGGATTTCTTCATAAAATGCTGGCTCGCTATCGCTCGCCAGGAAGAAATCGACACCTAGATGGGGATAAACGTCTAAAAATAGTTGGCTGAATGGGGCCGAATGGATACAAGCCAGAGAAAGAGAGAAAAGGACAGAAATAAGAAAAAGCAGGGCACCCCCCTTAACCTCCACACAGCTAGGATAAAATGAAAAAGACATCACCAGTACAGAAGGGGTTAATGGCGTGGTGGGTAGAGCGTCATGTACACAGGAACGGCTGATGGGAGGAGCTAAAGTACAGTACGGGTTCGAATCCCATCTGGACCTACAGGGTTTATGAAGTTGGATAACGCCTAGTCCACAACAACCACAAATCTAAACCATACCAATGTCACTACAATCACTATCTTCTGTTTCACCTCCTGTACCTTGTCTCTGTCCAAACCCAGAGGCCTATCCAACTAACCCTCATCACTTTTGACTTCTTTCAGGCAGATCCAAATAACTGTTATGACTTAATTAATCTTTAAGGCAGATCCACTTAACCTTCATCATAATTATCAATATCTTTCAAGCAAGTCCACCTAACCTTCATCATAATTATCATCATCTTTCAAGCAAATCCACTTAACCTTCATCATAATTATCATCATCTTTCCAGCAAATCCACTTAACCTTCATCATAATTATCATCATCTTTCAAGCAAATCCGCTTAACCTTCATCATAATTATCATCTTTCAAGCAAATCCACTTAACCTTCATCATAATTTTCATCATCTTTCCAGCAAATCCACTTAACCTTCATCATAATTATCATCATCTTTCAGGCAGATCCACCTAACCTTCATCATAATTATCATCATCTTTCAAGCAAATCCACCTAACCTTCATCATAATTATCATCATCTTTCAAGTAGATCCACTTAACCTTCATCATAATTATCATCATCTTTCAAGCAAATCCACTTAACCTTCATTACTTTCATCTTTAAGGCAGATCCACTTAACCTTCATCACTTTCATCTTTAAGGCAGATCCAACTAACCTTCATCACTTTCATCTTTAAGACAGATCCAACTAACCTTCATCACTTTCATCTATAAGCCAGATCCAACTAACCTTCATCATTCATCTTTAAGACAGATCCAACTAACCTTCATCACTTTCATCTATAAGCCAGATCCAACTAACCTTCATCACTTTCATCTTTAAGGCAGATCCAACTAACCATCATCACTTTCATCTTTAAGGCAGATCCACTTAACCTTCATCACTTTCATCTTTAAGGCAGATCCAACTAACCTTCATCACTTTCATCTTTAAGACAGATCCAACTAACCTTCATCACTTTCATCTTTATGGCAGATCCAACTAACCTTCATCACTTTCATCTTTAAGACAGATCCAACTAACCTTCATCACTTTCATCTTTATGGCAGATCCAACTAACCTTCATCACTTTCATCTTTAAGACAGATCCAACTAACCTTTATCACTTTCATCTTTAAGACAGATCCAACTAACCTTCATCACTATCTCTTAGTAGTGCCGGATGCAACACAGTATTTTGACATTATATATACATATGTTTTGTTTATCAGCAGTGCCGGATGCAACACAGTATGTTGACATTATATATACATATTTTTTGTTTATCAGCAGTGCAGAATGAGGCAATGCTGTGTCACATTGTGTATTATATCTTATTTTGTTGAATGTGTAAGGAGACAAAAGGCAAAGCTGCCTGTAACAAGTGTCTCCCCAAATTGAAATGACAGTGACGAATTCAAGGTAAGGTATGTACATTAGAGTCAAAATATCTAGAAACACAGAGTTTGAAGCAGTTGAAGTCAAAGTAAGGGAGAGAGTTCAGTGCTGAGCCCATTACTGTTTGTTTTAGTCCTGGGGGCTCTGTCAAGGGAATATAGGACAGGACTCCCATGGGAGCTGTTATATGCAGATTATCTAGTTCTTATCGCAGATAGTACACAGGAAGCAGAGGCAAAGTTCAAAAGATGGAGGGCAGATATGGCAAATAAGGGTCTAAGAGTTAACATAGATAAAACAAGGGTCATGATTAGTGGAGTAGGGCGTGGAACCATGGAAAGAAGCGGCGACTATCCATGCGAAGTATGTGGGAAGGGGGTGGGAAGTAACTCAATTCAATGTTGCGTCTGTAGTGACTGGGTACACAAGAGATGTAGTGGAGCTAGAGGACCTTTGACAAGAATCATAGACTTTGAATGTGCAGTGTGCAAGGGAGATCTTGTAATAAATTACCCGCCTGTCAGTGTTGATTTCGACAAGGTAACACTGGAGTGTGTGAATAAATTCTGCTACCTGGGCGATACGGTTTTTCGCCGGAGGTGGCGCTCCATTGCTAGAGTCAGAAGTGGCTGGGGAAAGTTTAGAGACCTGTTGCCACTCCTGACCATGAGAGGACTCCCACCCTACCTTAGAGGGAAGGTGTATACCTCGTGAGTCACGTGTTAGGAGCGCGATGACCTATGCCTCGGAGATGTGGCCGGTTAAAGCGGAGGATATCAATAGAATGGAACGGAATGAGAAGAGACTGGCGAGATGAATGTGTGGGGTTAATCTCAGGGATAGGGTATCGAGCGAGGAATTGAGAAGGCGTCTGGGCATTAGGAGTGTCACTGAAGTGATGCGCACGCGCCGACTTGGTTGGTTTAGACATGTGGAGAGAATGGATGATCAGAACTGGGTGAGGAAATGCCGGACTGTGAACGTGGGAGGAGCTGCGCGTAGGAGTGGACCTAGAACGACGTGGGCTCAGGTACTCCGGTCCAATCTCAAAATAAAGAACTTGACAACAGAGGCAACCCTTGACAGGGCCGCCTGGAAAGCCACCATTTAGGACGTGAGACTGTAACCACATTCTCTGTGGACAAAACAATCTTTAAACTTGTATGTATGTATGTATGTAGTTCACTTGTTGAGTGGAAGAAAAACTGGGAAAATTGATATACTCTTGGGTTTGAGAATTGGACAGAATAGGGGTGGGAATGTGTTGAAAGGTGGGTGCGACCTACTCTCCTTAAGGGAGAAGGCACACACTTAAAGAACTCTGAAGACACTGATTATCGTAATAGCGGTAGAAGCATGAGAGAGATGCAACATTGCAGTGTGTAGAGAGGGATTATAGACAATTAGTAAGAGGTGAGTTGATGAGACAAAATTCTTTCGATTGTACCCTTTTCAGATGTGCAGAATGGGTGGAACCTCCCCACACATGCGAACAATATGCGATACAAGGGCGCATAGTACTCCTGTACAGAGCAAGAAGTGTGCGGGGGTATAGAACCCACGGAGATAGTTGAGCACAGCTGCTGTATATTCTAGGAAGTTGGTTTAGTAAGAGTAGTGTTATGGTCTTTCCAAGAAAGATCATGAGAAAAAGATACACAAAGAATATTGATAGAAGATGAAGGGTTGATTTGTGTGTTGTTGAAGAGTAAAGGATAGTCGTGTGGAAGATAGTGATGGGTAGATACATGGAGATATTGAGTTTTGGAAGCATTAAGGGGAGATCCCCACTTGAGGGATTGTTTTCTTGACCCCTTTCTCCCTCATGTTTAGCCCCATTGCTTTTGATATTATAAAACGTTTGCCCCATTAGTTTAGCGATTTTAAGGACTTTCACCCCATATTAAGACCTTTCATGCCATTCAGGTGTCTATTTTATCCTGGCGAGCGATAGCGAGCCTGTAATTTAAGAGAAACCGGCCTTCGGCCGGGACATTTTTCTACCGAAAAATTTACAAATTTATCTTGAAAGGGACTCGAGGAGGTGTAATTTTAAGGTTGATGGAGGTCTAGGGAACAAACTAAATACCTCCCCTTAAAATCTTCTGCACGACGAAGTCATTTTGATTCTTTTCTGGCTGACATTAGATGATTTTAGTCATCTTTGGAAAGACCTCTAGGTATATGAGAGAGGCAAACTGTTTTCTTTTAATGTGAATTAAGGAGACAAAAGGTCAAGCTGCCTGCAACAATCCTAATTAACCCTCAGACTCCCACAAATCCTTCCTAAAATGACCGATATCGTCTAATAATTAACCCTCAGACTCCCACAAATCCTTCCTAAAATGACCGATATCATCTAATAATTAACCCTCAGACTCCCACAAATCCTGCCTAACATGACCGATATCGTCTAATAATTAACCCTCAGACTCCCACAAATCCTACCTAAAATGACCGATATCGTCTAATAATTAACCCTCAGACTCCCACAAATCCTTCCTAAAATGACCGATATCGTCTAATAATTAACCCTCAGACTCCCACAAATCCTTCCTAAAATGACCGATATCGTCTAATAATTAACTCTCAGACTCCCACAAATCCTTCCTAAAATGACCGATATCGTCTAATAATTAACCCTCAGACTCCCACAAATCCTTCCTAAAATGACCGATATCGTCTAATAATTAACCCTCAGACTCCCACAAATCCTTCCTAAAATGACCGATATCGTCTAATAATTAACCCTCAGACTCCCACAAATCCTGCCTAACATGACCGATATCGTCTAATAATTAACCCTCAGACTCCCACAAATCCTACCTAAAATGACCGATATCGTCTAATAATTAACCCTCAGACTCCCACAAATCCTTCCTAAAATGACCGATATCGTCTAATAATTAACCCTCAGACTCCCACAAATCCTTCCTAAAATGACCGATATCGTCTAATAATTAACCCTCAGACTCCCACAAATCCTGCCTAAAATGACCGATATCGTCTAATAATTAACCCTCAGACTCCCACAAATCCTGCCTAAAATGACCGATATCGTCTAATAATTAACCCTCAGACTCCCACAAATCCTTCCTAAAATGACCGATATCGTCTAATAATTAACCCTCAGACTCCCACAAATCCTGCCTAAAATGACCGATATCGTCTAATAATTAACCCTCAGACTCCCACAAATCCTTCCTAAAATGACCGATATCGTCTAATAATTAACCCTCAGACTCCCACAAATCCTTCCTAAAATGACCGATATCGTTCAATAATTGACAGAAAACAGTCCCTCAGGTCTTCAACTGTTTTTGCAGTAAAGAAAATATACTGCCCAAATATATAATTATACTGTGTGTATATATATATAGTATATATATATATATATATATATATATATATATATATATATATATATATATATATATATATATATATATATATATATATATATATATATATATATATTGGTACGTCAATGATGTATAAGACACAAACAATAGTGTTCATAGTTGACATGGTTAACATAAGGGTTTATAATGAACACAATCAACAATGATGAACACTTACCCAAGAAGATGGTCAGCCACATCCTGCCTTAGTGCGCCACCCTGAGGAAAATAGTATACATATGTTATACATATAATATACTATACACTACACATATAATTCCAAGGGGTAGATTGTAGGCACCAATCCAACAGGGCTAGACCCAGGAGAGGCTATAGGCATTTGATAAGGAGTTGCTGGAACTCCTGTTTCCTTTGCTTGGCCTCTCTTACTGATTTTCTTTGTGCCTCACTTACACTGAGAGTAAACCAGCTAGCTCTCACAAACACCTCCTCCTCCTATCCACTAAACATGCACACCACAATTGGGGCAGAGAAAATTTTGTTGCCTTTAATGCCTTCCAAAAACAATTTCTCTAACTATCTAACCATCGTGAACTCCCAGAGGACTATCCCTTATACTTCAACAATACAAAAATCAACCCTTTATTTTCTCTCAATATTCTCGGTGTCTCTTTTTCTTCTGTCTCTCTTGGAATGTTTCATTCACCCCTCAAGTTTTATTCACCCCTCTAGTTTAATTCACCCTCTAGTTTTATTCACCCCTCTTGTGAATGAAACTAGAGGGATGAATGAAACTAGAGGGATGAATGAAACTAGAGGGGTGAATGAAACTAGAGGGATGAATGAAACTAGAGGGATGAATGAAACTAGAGGGTTGAATGAAACTAGAGGGTTGAATGAAACTAGAGGGTTGAATGAAACTAGAGGGATGAATGAAACCAGAGGGATGAATGAAACCAGAGGGGTGAATGAAACCAGAGGGATGAATGAAACTAGAGGGTTGAATGAAACTAGAGGGATGAATGAAACTAGAGGGGTGAATGAAACCAGAGGGATGAATGAAACTAGAGGGATGAATGAAACTAGAGGGATGAATGAAACTAGAGGGGTGAATGAAACCAGAGGGATGAATGAAACCAGAGGGATGAATGAAACCAGAGGGGTGAATGAAACCAGAGGGATGAATGAAACTAGAGGGGTGAATGAAACTAGAGGGATGAATGAAACTAGAGGGATGAATGAAACTAGAGGGATGAATGAAACTAGAGGGATGAATGAAACTAGAGGGATGAATGAAACCAGAGGGATGAATGAAACCAGAGGGATGAATGAAACCAGAGGGATGAATGAAACCAGAGGGATGAATGAAACCAGAGGGATGAATGAAACTAGAGGGTTGAATGAAACCAGAGGGATGAATGAAACTAGAGGGATGAATGAAACTAGAGGGGTGAATGAAACTAGAGGGGTGAATGAAACTAGAGGGATGAATGAAACTAGAGGGATGAAACCAGAGGGATGAATGAAACTAGAGGGGTGAATGAAACTAGAGGGATGAATGAAACTAGAGGGATGAATGAAACTAGAGGGGTGAATGAAACTAGAGGGATGAATGAAACAAATAGGGTGAACAGCATCAGACCCAGAGGAATATAATACTAAACCTACTACATCTGTTATTCTACATTGTTATCTTCTCTCACATCCTTTATAACCATTCTTGGGTTTAGTCCAACATCGCTTGCCTCTTCTTTCACCATATTTGTTTTCCTTCTGTCTCTTTTAACCACTTCAGTACGGGTGACGTCATTTATTTCTGATATTCTGGCTATTATCAGACGATTTTATGCAGCTAAGGATGGACGTCTATAGTCAATTCAATACAAGTAGGCCTAGAAATCATAACCACTAACCTATATAACTAAAATCATAACCACTAACCTTTATAACTAAAATCATAACCACTAACCTTTATAACTAAAATCATAACCACTAACCTATATAACTAAAATCATAACCACTAACCTTTATAACTAAAATCATAACCACTAACCTATATAACTAAAATCATAACCACTAACCTTTATAACTAAAATCATGACCACTAACCTTTATAACTAAAATCATAACCACTAACCTTTATAACTAAAATCATAACCACTAACCTATATAACTAAAATCATAACCACTAACCTATATAACTAAAATCATAACCACTAACCTATATAACTAAAATCATAACCACTAACCTATATAACTAAAATCATAACCACTAACCTATATAACTAAAATCATAACCACTAACCTATATAACTAAAACACGACTAGAGTATTTGATTTAATTTGTTCCTAAGAGTCGGCTATGGAAGAGATTTAGAAATGTATACCCCATTTGCACTTGGCATTTTTGGATTTACAGAGAATGGAAGTCTACAATTTTGGCCTACTTATAATGAATTATAGTAATGAGAGCGGTGTATTGTATCTCCATTAATTCACTGACTACCATAAAACCTTCCCAAGCAGAGTAAAATCGTCTAATGATAGCCAGAATAACAGACAATAACATCATCCGTACTGAAAGGGTTACTGCGAAACAATATGTAACGGAAGTGTTTAACACTTACGGTGCGGGCCTATTTCCGCCATATTAGGGCACATTCAGGCACTCATGATTGATTAGGCAAGTGTCTGAATGAAATTAAATGTATTCAGGGAAAAACTAGAAGAAAATAGCTTCAAAATTACGCCAGAACGAGCTTCGTAGCTCGCGGGGTTCACCCGCAGCGCTACCATAGACATTCCATAAAATGAGAAATTCTCGCTAATGTCGCGCTATTTTTGCCTTTGGCAGCACTGTATATCTAGCAAGACTCCGACTCAGACCCTTCAGTGTACCGGCCGGCTGGCTGAGGGAAGGACGAGTGGTCTGTCGTGCTCAAACTCCCTCGCATTCGATTTTACAGGCTTTAAGAGGCTTTAAAAGCCTGTAGATTGCTGTAAATTGCAATGGCGTTTGGGAACGTCTCCCGCAGCCAATGGGTTAAGGTTTTCAAGAAAGGAAGGTTTGATACTTTAAGGGGGAGTGTTGCTCTTTCTCCCTCAGGTTTAGTCCCATTAGCTTTGTGATTTTAACCCATTGGTTGCGGGAGATGTTTCTGAACACACATGGCAATTTATAGCAATTTACAGGCTTTTAAAGCCTGTGGAAACGAGTTCGAGTGAGCGGGAGCGCGTCAGGCGCCCGTCTGCTCTCCAGCCAGGCGGCCCGCGCGCTACGATACCTCGTTCTGGTGTAATTTTGATGCTATTTTCTTCTAGTTTTTGGCTGAATACATTTCATTTCATGCAGACACTTGCTTAATCATTCAGGAGTGCCTGAATGAGCCCTAATATAGCGCAAATATACCCAAGGGTAAGTGTTGAGACGTTCGTTCCATTAGTTTGGCGATTTTAATAACTTTCGTCCCGTTTCTTTGTCAATCTAAAGACCATTTGTGCCATTTAAGTGTCAATTTTGTCCTGGCGAGCGATAGCGAGCCTGTAATTCTAGAAGGAACCGGCCTTCGGCCAAGACAATATTCTACCAAAAAATTTACACAATTATCTTGAAGGGGGGTCTAGGGGGTGTTTTTAAAGGTTAAAATGGAGGTCTAGCGAGGTTACTATATATCGTCCTAAATAAAGTAATAGATAAACAGACTAATCATCCTATAAAGTAATAGATAAACAGACTAATCATCCTATAAAGTAATAGATAAACAGACTAATCATCCTATAAAGTAATAGATAAACAGACTAATCATCCTATAAAGTAATAGATAAACAGACTAATCATCCTATAAAGTAATAGATAAACAGACTAATCATCCTATAAAGTAATAGATAAACAGACTAATCATCCTATAAAGTAATAGATAAACAGACTAATCATCCTATAAAGTAATAGATAAACAGACTAATCATCCTATAAAGTAATAGATAAACAGACTAATCATCCTATAAAGTAATAGATAAACAGACTAATCATCCTATAAAGTAATAGATAAACAGACTAATCATCCTATAAAGTAATAGATAAACAGACTAATCATCCTATAAAGTAATAGATAAACAGACTAATCATCCTATAAAGTAATAGATAAACAGACTAATCATCCTATAAAGTAATAGATAAACAGACTAATCATCCTATTTCCACCTTTCCTCCTGTCGTTTGACTTGTGTGTCTCTTGTCATTATTAGTGAATATTTGCCAATGTCTATGGCAGCGCTGCAGATGAACAACGACGCGCGTTACGAAGCTCGTTCTGGTGTCATTTTGAAGCTATTTTCTTGTAGTTTTGGGCTGAATACATTAAATTTAATTCACACACTTGCTTAAGGGGAGGTATTTAGTTTATTCCCTAGACCTCCATCAAGCTTAAAATTACACCCCCTTGAGTCCCTTTCAAGATAAATTTGTACATTTTTCGGTAGAAAAATGTCCCGACCAAAGGCCGGTTCCTCTTAAATTACAGGCTCGCTATCGCTCGCCAGGATAAAATCGACACCTGAATTGCACGAAAGGTCTTAATATGGGGTGAAAGTTCTTAAAATCGCTAAACTAATGGGGCAAACGTTTTATAATATCGAAAGCAATGGGGCTAAACATGAGGGAGAAAGGGGTCAAGAAAACAATCCCTCAAGTGGAGATCTCCCCATAACCATTCAGGAATGCCTGGATGAGCCCTAAAATAACGCAAATATGCAGAAATAATATCGTCTAATGGAAACCAGAGTTATGATGATAATTACGTAATGGTGGTGAAGGAGTTAAGGGCAGATCTCCACTTCAGGGATATTTTTCTTGACCCCTTTCTCCCTCATGTTTAGCCCCATTGCTTTTGATATTATAAAACGTTTGCCCCATTAGTTTAGCGATTTTAAGAACTTTCACCCCATATTAAGACCTTTCGTTCTAGTCAGGTGTCGATGTTATCCTGGCGAGCGATAGCGAGCCTGTAATTTAAGAGGAACCGGCCTTCGGCCGGGACCTTTTTCTACCGAAAAATGTACAATTTTATCTTGAATGGGACTCAAGGGGGTGTAATTTTAAGCTTGATGGAGGTCTAGGGAACAAACTAAATACCTCCCCTTAATAATTAATTTTTTGTTTTAGTTTCCTCGCTAGGTCTCTACCAAGCTTTAATAAACACACCTAAGACCCCCCTGCAATATAAATGTGTACATTTATCGGTAGAAAAATGTACCAGCCGAAGGCATGGTCCTCTTAAAATTACAGGCTCGCTACCGCTCGCTAGGAAAAAATCGACACCTAAATTACACGAAAGGTCTTAATATTGACACAACAATAAGAAAACATGGAGCAAAAGGTTTAACCATCGTCAAACTAATGAGGTGAACGTCTTAATAACTAATGGGGATAATCACGAGGGAGAAGGGGGTTCAGAATAACCTAATTACCCCCCCCCCCCCCTTGAGCAATTATAGGGACAGATGAAAGTGAAAACATTAACGGGGTAAATCATTAAGAACTCATTATGACGGGAGAGAGAGAACGAGAACTTGAGAGAGAGAGGGAGAGAGAACGAGAGAGAGAGAGAGAACGAGAGAGAGGGAGAGAGAGAGAGAGAGAGAGAACGAGAGAGAGAGAGAGAGAACGCGAGAGAGAGAGAACGCGAGAGAGAGAACGCGAGAGAGAGAGAGAGAACGAGAGAGAGAGAGAGAACGAGAGAGAGAGAGAGAGAACGAGAGAGAGAGAGAGAGAACGAGAGAGAGAGAGAGAGAGAACGCGAGAGAGAGAGAGAGAGAACGCGAGAGAGAGAGAGAGAGAGAGAGAGAGAGAGAGAGAGAGAGAACGAGAGAGAGAGAGAGAGAGAGAGAGAGAGAGAGAGAGAGAGAACGCGAGAGAGAGAGAGAACGAGAGAGAGAACGAGAGAGAAGAGAGAACGAGAGAGAGAGAGAACGAGAGAGAGAGAGAGAACGCGAGAGAGAACAGAAGAGAGAGAGAACTACAATAACCAGGAGAGAGAAACACAATAACAACAAAACAAACAATTTCGAAGATCGGAAAACAATCATGAATGCAAGTTAAGCCGGTAGCACACGAGCGCTTTTTCACCTAACATTTATCCTTAACACTGGTCTGGCAGCTTATGAGGTCAACATTTAGAATAATGGTGATGGGCTGGTCTATCAGAGTGAGAACTGAGCGATCTCTGCCATACCCATAGCTTACTCTGACTGTTCCTTTTACTTATATATTTTCTAGATCTCGAGTGACGGCGTCTCTTCCGTGGATTGACCTCCCAATCTACCAAGATTGGAAGCTAAAGCGTCACATTTTTCCTTTACCCCTCAAATTTCTCTTCATAATTGCTGAGGGGCACAGGGCCCTGGGTGAGGCTTTGGTTTCCCGGGCGTTTCCGCACCCTCCTCAGCTCCCCGCCATGGAGTGGCTTCGGTCACCCAGGCTTTACTGTGGTCGGCACGGAAGGTTCTGTGGGGGTGCTCGTTTATGGCCTTGGCCATGCTCGGGGCCTTGGGGCTGTTCGGCCAGGCAGCTTGGGGAACAACAACAACAACAACAACAACAACATTTAGAATATTTCGGTCACCTAAATTCACCCATCAACAGTCTAGTTTCCGATACCAGTGCAAAATATTCCAGCAATGTTGCCAGAGAAATGTTGATCATCGAATGTTGACTATAAAAGCTCTCGTGTGATACCGGCTTTAGTAAAACAAGGAATATAAACGCAAAATTATATAGGTAAACATATGGGATAACAATACAAAATAATAATAATAATAAAAATTAATAATAGCAATAATAATAACGTATGTATGTACAGTTGAGGTTAATAAGTGTTGTCAGATATTTCACAAAGTTTCGGACATTGACTAATACTCTGAGGGATAAGCACTTTTCCCAGTAACTATAAAGATACCAATAACACTTGTTGAGCGAAAACCACTGGAATCTATGACAACACTTAATACCCCCGATTGTACCCAGGCACATACCCCATAGCTGGGGGTGGCCGACTCGAGACAGAGACTGAACAGAGTTAACATTTATAATTCCAATTCTCTGGGCCCCGAGACCACTTTCGCATTCCCTCGCCCCTTCCTCTGTCTCGTCTAGTAGGTGAAATCTACAATGGGAGGAGGATTTCTAGCACTTCGACCCCAGAAGGAAAAGTAGGACAGCAAAAGATCAAATATATATAACAAGTTGGTGGGGATCTTTGGATATCAGTACGTTATATTTACATCAACCTGGCTAACATTAGACAATTTTACTGAACTTGCACTGTATAATATGGGTATGAAAAAGGTACATACAGTATAGGGTTCCATGTCACTTCAACCAGTAGACCATTTCAACCAGTAGCTCTCAACCAGTAGCTCTCAACCAGTGCCAAATTAACCCAGACCAACCAAACCAGTGCCAAAATATAGTACTAACCTAACCTAACCGTATTGGTTGATTTTGTACTGGTTGAAGTGACCGGTCACCACAGTATAGTGTCAATAATATTGCCTTATGAATGTATATTTTGGTATTAACCCTTTCGCTGCGGGTGACGTTCTGGAATGTTTTGGCAAGTTACAGCAATTTCCAGGCTTTAAAAGCCTGTAAAAAACCTAAAAATCGAGTGTCAGTGGGCGGGAGCGTGAGGGGCCCACCTCTGACCCTCAGAGCACCGAGCGGCTCACTGAGCTAGGCTGTGTCTCGGGTGAGTCTCTCATCAGTGTAGCCAAGCGAGCGAGTGTTACATAATAGCGGGGTTCCCGCGTTTCACTGGGATCACTGCGGGTGAACCAGACCACGTATATGGTCCGTTCTGGTGTCATTTTGAAGCTATTTTCGCCTAGTTTTCGGCAGAATACACTTCATTTAATGCAGATGCTTGATTTATCATTCAGGAGTGCCTAAATATGCCCTAAATAGCCCAAACATAGCCGCAGCCCAAGGGTTAAGAAACCCATTTAACATAAGGCTAGAGATACATATTAGAGGCTTAAAGTGAATAAAATCGTCTTATGTAAGCCACAATAGGATACAATTAGCGTCAATTTACCGGACCAACTGAAACAAAGGGACAATAAAGACCATACAGTAGGCTCGAACTGCATATAATCTTCTAATATTAGCCAGATATATAAAGTGGAGTTATTATACAGGAGGATGGCTAAAGAGAGGAATGATAAACTTAATAGTGGTTTAAGGGGAGGTTTTTAGTGGATTCCCTAGACTTCCATCAAGCTTAAAATTACTCCCCCTTGATCCCCTTTCAAGATAAATTTGTACATTTTTCGGTAGAAAAATGTCCCGGCCGAAGGCCGGTTCCCCTTAAATTACAGGCTCGCTATCGCTCGCCAGGAAAAAATAGACACCTAAATGGCACGAATGGTCTTAAAATTGACAGAAATGGGGCGAGGGTTCTTAAAATCGCCAAACTAATGGGGCAAGCGTCTTTAAATCTCACAAGCAATGGGGCTAAACATGAGGGAGAAAGAGGTTCAGAAAAAAATCCTCCAAGTGGAAATCTCCCCTTAACCCGGCAAGCGCGATAGGCCTCACGGAAGGCTTCCTATAGGGAACGCGATAGGCCTCACGGAAGCAGGACCATAAAAAAAGCCTTCCATAAAAAAAAAGGGCCTATCAAAACAAAGGAATTTGTCTCTAGGTGAGATAATTCCCCTCCAGTACTCATCCATGTAAATCTCACCCACCCCCCTCCCCTCCTTCCCCACCTTATTCCCCCCTCCCTCCCCTCCTCAATTATCACCTATTTTTCCTCTTATTATCATCATTTATCGGTTATTTTTCTCTCCCGCGATAATGTAGCACAAGTGGGTTGCATAAAAGATCGTTATGCAACACCCAGACACCGGCACACACCGCCTCCCTCGTCTCAGTTGACTCCCAGACAGCGAGAGGGGAGGGCTGCCTGTCTCTCTCTCTCTCGCCTGAGATTATGACTGGGTGGCCAATATCTTCGTTTTTCACCACCCAAATGCTTTTCCCACTTATTTTAGCACTCTTGAAGGTTCATATATACATCATATATGTAAAATAAAAGCATACCGAAAACAAATAATGGTTTATATTGTAAATATAACGAATTCTGTCAGAATCCAGGGCTAGAAATGCACAAATAACTACCCTAGCACCTACGTCTATATCGCGCTTGTCAGGTTAACTGACTGAAATCGACTATTATTAAACAGAAGGATGGCTAAAGAGAGGAATGATAAACTTAATAGTGGTTAAACTGACTAAAATAGACTATTATTATACAGAAGGATGGCTAAAGAGAGGAATGATAAACTTAATATTGGTTAAACTGACTAAAAGCGACTATTATTATACAGAAGGATGGCTAAAGAGAGGAATGATAAACTTAATATTGGTTAAACTGACTAAAAGCGACTATTATTATACAGAAGGATGGCTAAAGAGAGGAATGATAAACTTAATATTGGTTAAACTGACTAAAAGCGACTATTATTATACAGAAGGATGGCTAAAGAGAGGAATGATAAACTTAATATTGGTTAAACTGACTAAAAGCGACTATTATTATACAGAAGGATGGCTAAAGAGAGGAATGATAAACTTAATAGTGGTTAAACTGACTAAAATAGACTATTATTATACAGAAGGATGGCTAAAGAGAGGAATGATAAACTTAATATTGGTTTAACTGACTAAAAGCGACTATTATTACCAGAATAAGAGCAAAATTGAGTTATCGTATTGAAAAGAGGGTAACAAATGACACTGAAAAAGAAGTGTGCTTGAACTGAAGGAAATTGTCTAATGGTAGCCAGAATAGGATAACATTATTTTCATAGATACTGAAACATGGTAAGAGTGGGAACCAAAACACTATCAGGTGGTGTGAACTGAACACTATCGACTAATGATAGCCAACATAGGATAAACTTGTCTTCATATATACTGAAACATGGTAAGAGTGGGAACCGAAACACTATCAGGTGGTGTGAACTGAACACTATCGACTAATGGTAGCCAACATAGGATAAACTTGTCTTCATATATACTGAAACATGGTAAGAGTGGGAACCGAAACACTATCAGGTGGTGTGAACTGAACACTATCGACTAATGGTAGCCAACATAGGATAAACTTGTCTTCATATATACTGAAACATGGTAAGAGTGGGAACCGAAACACTATCAGGTGGTGTGAACTGAACACTATCGACTAATGATAGCCAACATAGGATAAACTTGTCTTCATATATACTGAAACATGGTAAGAGTGGGAACCAAAACACTATCAGGTGGTGTGAACTGAACACTATCGACTAATGGTAGCCAACATAGGATAAACTTGTCTTCATATATACTGAAACATGGTAAGAGTGGGAACCGAAACACTATCAGGTGGTGTGAACTGAACACTATCGACTAATGGTAGCCAACATAGGATAAACTTGTCTTCATATATACTGAAACATGGTAAGAGTGGGAACCGAAACACTATCAGGTGGTGTGAACTGAACACTATCGACTAATGGTAGCCAACATAGGATAAACTTGTCTTCATAGATACTGAAACATGGTCAAAGAGTGGGAACCAAAACACTATCAGGTGGTGTGAACTGAACACTATCAGGTGGTGTGAACTGAACACTATCGACTAATGGTAGCCAACATAGGATAACACCGACCTCATATTTACCGAACATATGGTAAAATGGGACAATGAAGAACTTGGTAATAAGGGAAGATTGTCACTTGAGGATTTTTTTTTCCTGGCCCCTTTTCTCCCTCATGTTTAGCCCAATTGCTTAAGAGATTTTAAGACATTTGCCCCATTAGTTTGGCTATTTTAAGAACTTTCGCCCCATTTCTATTAATTGTAAAACCTTTCGTGCCATTTAGGTGTCGATTTTTCCTGGCAAGCGATAGCGAGCCTGTAATATAAGAAGGACTGGCCTTTGGCCGGGATATTTTTCTACCGAAAAATTTACAAATTTATCAAGCAAGGGGTTCTACAGGGTGTCATTTTAAGCTTGATGGATGTCTAGGGAACAAACTAAAAACCTCTTTTTTAAGGGCCGAGCGGGGTGGCCTCCAACCAAGTGCCGTAATTTTTTTTTTTTTTAAATAAACAAAAAATAAAAATAAATAAAATAGAAGGTCCCACCCCTTTTCCTTCTTAAGTAAGTAGTGCCATCAATAGCCACCAAGAACAAGAACAAGAAAGTGTAAGTGGCTTGAACTAAATAAAATCGTCTAAAGTAAGCCAAGCCAAGAACAAAAAAAGGCGAAAGTGTAATGAAACCCCGTAATAAAAGGACAGCAAGAAACCTACGTGTATTGTGGACGAAGTTGAAGCCACGAGTGACGCAGAAGCAAGAGGGAGGGAGAGATACTGGCACAGGAAACTACAGTAGATATGAACAATTGGGAAATACTGTAGTAACTCTAACCATTCTTCTTATTACGACGCCAATTTGGTGCCTCAATCGCCAAACAAAGAGGCTATATTTGGGATCCCGTGCAATGTATAACCCAAGACCAAACTATATATATTTGGGATCCCGTGCAATGTATAACCCAAGACCAAACTATATATATTTGGGATCCCGTGCAATGTATAACCCAAGACCAAACTATATATATTTGGGATCCCGTGCAATGTATAACGCAAGACCAAACTATACTGTATATATTACATTTCATCTGACGGTAAATTGCCATCTCTCTTCATCTTGATTACTCGGCAATTATGAAGGTTTTGTAGCGAATTGTGTTGTTAAGGGGAGATTTCCACTTGAGGGATTTTTTTTCTTGACCCCTTTCTCCCTCATGGTTAGCCCCATTGCTTTTGATATTATAAGACGTTCGCCCCATTAGTTTGGCGATTTTAATAACTTTCGCCCCATTTCTGTCAATTTTCAAGACTTCGTGCCATTTAGGTGTCGATTTTTTCCTGGCGAGCGATAGCGAGCCTGTAATTTAAGAGGAACCGGCCTTCGGCCGAAAAAAAATTCTACCGAAAAATGTACAAATTTATCTTGAAAGGGGGTCTAGCGGCTGTAATGTTAAGCTTGATGGAGGTCTAGCGAACTAACTAAAAACCTCCCCTTAATTATGAACACTTGTCACTATTATGAAGCAGAGGATCTGTAGTTTCTCATCATTTTCCCCTTAGTTCTCGAGAAATCAGTTGCTAAGGCATTCAATTTACCGAGTATATATAGTGTTTATTCCCCAAGGTTGGTTATGGGTAGAGAGATATTGGAGTGTAATGAGCGGAGAATATCACCAGTGGCACCAAGATGGCGGAGGTTAGCCGATCTCTGTTACTATAGGATCTCTAGGTTACCGAGATGGCGGGGTTTGACCGATCTCCGTTACTATAGGGTACCAAGATGAGAGTTTGACCGATCTCCGTTACTATAGGGTACCAAGATGGCGGAGGTTAGCCAATCTCTGTTACTATAGGGTACCAAGATGGCGGAGGTTAGCCGATCTCTGTTACTATAGGATCTCTAGGTTACCAAGATGGCGGAGTTTGACCGATCTCCGTTACTATAGGGTACCAAGATGGCGGAGGTTAGCCAATCTCTGTTGCTATAGGGTACCAAGATGGCGGAGGTTAGCCGATCTCTGTTACTATAGGGTACCAAGATGGCGGAGGTTAGCCGATCTCTAGGTTACCAAGATGGCGGAGTTCGGCCGATCTCCGTTACTATAGGGTACCAAGATGGCAGAGGTTAGCCGATCTCTGTTACTATAGGATCTCTAATGAAGTCATGTACAGTATAGCCTACTGTTAGCACTATCCCAGAGCTGGATAGATAGATAGATAGAGATAGATGTATGGATGGATAGATAATTATTGAAAGGCATTGGGATAGAACACTAGATATACAAACATTTATACTGATCAACACCATCCAAGAGCTAGATAGATAAATAGATAGATATATGGATGGATAGATAGGTATATAAATGGACAGATGGATGGATAAATGGGTATACAAATGGATAGATAGATGGATAAATAGATAGGTAGATCGACATAGATAGAGACAGACAGATAGATAGATAGATCGGAGTTGGGTAAAACCAAGATGACTGGTACAACTTTCTCTGAAGAGTAGCCTGTCCACAGGAAGCAGGTCAAAACGACCTCATTCTTAAATGGGCACACTTCTAAACGGCCACACTCCAAAGCGAGCACACTCCTAAGTGGCCACACTTCTAAACGGTCACACTCCTAATCGGCCACACTCCTAAACGGCCAATCACATAAATGACCACACTTCAAAAAGACCACTGCTAATCAGTAACACTCCTAATCGGTCACACTCCTAAATGACCGCACCACCAAAATGGTCACACTCCTAAGCAGTCACAACCAACACAGCTGCACTCCTAAATGACCACACCACCAAAATGGTCACACTCCTAAACGGCCACACTCCTAAGCAGCCACAACCAACACAGCTGCACTCCTAAATGACCACACCACCAAAATGGTCACACTCCTAAACAGCCACAACCAACACAGCTGCACTCCTAAATGACCACACCACCAAAATGGTCACACTCCTAAACGGCCACACTCCTAAGCAGCCACAACCAACACAGCTGCACTCCTAAATGACCACACAACCAAAATGGCCACACTACTTAACGGGTCCGTCAGGGAATAGGTGTGGAGATTTACAGCCCATTTGTGCTAGCCCCTTTTGAGTTACAGAGGTTAGGGTTCACAATTTCTGGACTGCCTATTTGGAACAGGGTGTAGTCTCGACCTCGTAACTCCTACACAGTTACGGGGTTCCATGTCATCTCAACCAGTAGACCATTTCAACCAGTAGCTCTCAACCAGTGCCAAATTAACCCAGACCAACCAAACCAGTGCCAAAATATAGTACTAACCTAACCTAACCGTATTGGTTGATTTGGTACTGGTTGAAATGGTCTACTGGTTGAGTTGACCGGTCACCCAGTTACGGTACCCCTTTCTGTATCAGCAACGTGTTTTATATTTGATTTCAGCAACATTTAGAAGATTTTAGGAAGCTTGAGAAGGATATATGGTAGCTAAAAAGGTGAATTAAGATAGTCTGTAGCCTTTTAAACCTTCTTTAGCGGGGCCCGACTTAAGTCCGTATCTAAAAAGCTGGACAATGTGGCGGGGCCCGACTTAAGTCTGTGTGCAATTTTTGCGCAATAGTGGCTCTGAGAGAGAGACGAGCTACGGGAGGAGCGTAGGTTACCTCATGACCGCTCGCCACGGCCGCCGTGGCCCGTGGGTCTACTGACATGTACTCCACACTACTCCACCCTCCCTCCCTACACACGTAATTATGTAACGAAATTACTGTATTTTAGCGATTTTGCCCTTCGGTTGCACGATCGTTGCAAGACAACCAGTGATCGTAGAAGGATGGTTCTGGTGTCATTGGAAAGCTCAATTTACGCCCTTTCAGGGATACATAATTGTATTACGCTCTGGCTCTTGTTTATGCATGAAAAAGCGCACAGAAACAGCGCCATTTATGGTAAAAAAAACCCGCTGGGCGGCACGGTGAAATTTACTCCACCAGCCGCTCTTTGAGTGTTAATGGGTAGACGTCTTTCCTTAGCTGAATATAGTCTGTAGCCTTTTAATGGGTAGATGTCTTTCCTCAGCTGAATAAAATCAGCTAATAGTTGTCAGAATATAATAAAACAGGATGTCACCGGCACTGAAGAGGTTAATAATATTCCGCTGTTTTACGATCACGGGAGAGGCAGCAGTATTACCAACATAAAACCGGAATGTTAACCCTTCCACGTTTTTATGACGCAGAGGTTACCAGATTAGCAAAAATAGAGTTCTCTCACTCTTATTATTACCTCTCAAAAATTAGTTTTCTGCCCACAGCTAACTCAAAGACAAACTGCAGAGGTTGAAGTAACTAAACTAAAGGTTTCTAAATACCCCTGATGGTAACAAAGGCTTTAAAGTATCCCCAATAGGCTCAACACAGCTAACTCAAAGACAACTGCAGAGGTTGAAGTAACTAAACTAAAGGTTTCTAAATACCCCTGATGGTAACAAAGGCTTTAAAGTATCCCTAATAGGCTCAACACAGCTAACTCAAAGACAAACTGCAGAGGTTGAAGTAACTAAACTAAAGGTTTCTAAATACCCCTGATGGTAACAAAGGCTTTAAAGTATCCCCAATAGGCTCAACACAGCTAACTCAAAGACAACTGCAGAGGTTGAAGTAACTAAACTAAAGGTTTCTAAATACCCCTGATGGTAACAAAGGCTTTAAAGTATCCCTAATAGGCTCAAAATCGCGTCATATGCGTGAAAGTGTTAACCTTTTCAGTACCGGTGACATCCTTTTTAGTATATTCTGGCAACTATTTGACGATTTGATTTAGCTTAAGAAGGACGTCTACCAATGAAAAGACTACAGACTATCTCAATTTATTCAACATCTGACAGACATTAATACAGCACAGAGCGAGCCAAACGTAATGACAGCTGGGACATGACTTATTAGCGCTATACTTACCCACCCTATTCAACATCTGACAGACATTAATACAGCACAGAGCAAGCCAAACGTAATGACAGCTGGGACATGACTTATTAGCGCCACACTTACCCAACCTATTCAACATCTGACAGACATTAATACAGCACAGAGCGAGCCAAACGTAATGACAGCTGGGACATGACTTATTAGCGCTACACTTACCCACCCTATTCAACATCTGACAGACATTAATACAGCACAGAGCGAGCCAAACGTAATGACAGCTGGGACATGACTTATTAGCGCTACACTTACCCACCCTATTCAACATCTGACAGACATTAATACAGTGCAGAGCAAGCCAAACGTAATGACAGCTGGGACATGACTTATTAGCGCTACACTTACCCACCCTATTCAACATCTGACAGACATTAATACAGCACAGAACGAGCCAAACGTAATGACAGCTGGGACATGACTTCTTAGCGCTACACTTACCCACCCTATTCAACATCTGAGAGACATTAATACAGCACAGAGCGAGCCAAACGTAATGACAGCTGGGACATGACTTATTAGCGCTACACTTACCCAACCTATTCAACATCTGACAGACATTAATACAGCACAGAGCAAGCAAAACGTAATGACAGCTGGGACATGACTTATTAGCGCTACACTTACCCACCCTATTCAACATCTGACAGACATCAATACAGCACAGAGCGAGCCAAACGTAATGACAGCTGGGACATGACTTATTAGCGCTACACTTACCCACCCTATTCAACATCTGACAGACATTAATACAGCACAGAGCGAGCCAAACGTAATGACAGCTGGGACATGACTTATTAGCGCTACACTTACCCACCCAATTCAACATCTGACAGACATTAATACAGCACAGAGCGAGCCAAACGTAATGACAGCTGGGACATGACTTATTAGCGCTACACTTACCCAACCTATTCAACATCTGACAGACATTAATACAGCACAGAGCAAGCAAAACGTAATGACAGCTGGGACATGACTTATTAGCGCTACACTTACCCACCCTATTCAACATCTGACAGACATTAATACAGCACAGAGCGAGCCAAACGTAATGACAGCTGGGACATGACTTATTAGCGCTACACTTACCCACCCTATTCAACATCTGACAGACATTAATACAGCACAGAGCAAGCCAAACGTAATGACAGCTGGGACATGACTTATTAGCGCCACACTTACCCACCCTATTCAACATCTGACAGACATTAATACAGCACAGAGCGAGCCAAACGTAATGACAGCTGGGACATGACTTATTAGCGCTACACTTACCCACCCTATTCAACATCTGACAGACATTAATACAGCACAGAGCGAGCCAAACGTAATGACAGCTGGGACATGACTTATTAGCGCTACACTTACCCACCCTATTCAACATCTGACAGACATTAATACAGCGCAGAGCAAGCCAAACGTAATGACAGCTGGGACATGACTTATTAGCGCTACACTTACCCACCCTATTCAACATCTGACAGACATTAATACAGCACAGAGCGAGCCAAACGTAATGACAGCTGGGACATGACTTATTAGCGCCACCGTACAGTTACCCACATAAGTTCTGGTCCATCGCCTTGAGCTTCTACATAGACATATAATGCTCATTCTTGAATTACGAGTGTAGTTGTTCATGCAGTGGTTAAGAGGGGGTCTCCACTTACGGGATTTTTTTCTTGACCCCTTTCTCCCTCACGTTTAGCCCCATTGTTTTTCGAATTTTAAGACGTTCGCCCCATTAGTTTGACCATTTTAAGAACTTTCGACCCATTTCTGTCAATTTTAAGACCTTTCGTGCCATTTAGGTGTCGATTTTATCCTGGCGAGCGATAGGGAGCCTGTAATTTAAGAGGAACCGGCTTTCAGCCGGGAAATTTTGCTACCGAAAAATGTACAAATTTATCTAGAAAGGGGGTCAAGGGGGTGTAATTTCAAGCTTGATGGAAGTCTAGCGAACTAACTGAAAACCTCCCCTTAACCCCTTCAGACTCATATGACGCAGAGGTTGCCAGATTAGCAATACGAAATAGAGTTCTCTCACTCTTATAATTACCTCTCCAAAATTATAGTTTTCTGCCCACAGCTAACTCAAAGACAACTGCAGAGGTTGAAGTAACTAAACTAAAGGTTTGTAAATACCCCTGATGGTAACAAAGGCTTTAAAGTATCCCCAATAGGCTCAACACAGCTAACTCAAAGACAACTGCAGAGGTTGAAGTAACTAAACTAAAGGTTTCTAAATACCCCTGATGGTAACAAAGGCTTTAAAGTATCCCCAATAGGGTCAACACAGCTAACTCAAAGACAACTGCAGAGGTTGAAGTAACTAAACTAAAGGTTTCTAAATACCCCTGATGGTAACAAAGGCTTTAAAGTATCCCTAATAGGCTAAACACAGCTAACTCAAAGACAACTGCAGAGGTTGAAGTAACTAAACTAAAGGTTTCTAAATACCCCTGATGGTAACAAAGGATTTAAAGTATCCCCAATAGGCTCAACACAGCTAACTCAAAGACAACTGCAGAGGTTGAAGTAACTAAACTAAAGGTTTCTAAATACCCCTGATGGTAACAAAGGCTTTAAAGTATCCCCAATAGGGTCAACACAGCTAACTCAAAGACAACTGCAGAGGTTGAAGTAACTAAACTAAAGGTTTCTAAATACCCCTGATGGTAACAAAGGCTTTAAAGTATCCCCAATAGGCTCAAGACACCTAACTCAAAGACAACTGCAGAGGTTGAAGTAACTAAACTAAAGGTTTGTAAATACCCCTGATGGTAACAAAGGCTTTAAAGTATCCCCAATAGGCTCAACACAGCTAACTCAAAGACAACTGCAGAGGTTGAAGTAACTAAACTAAAGGTTTCTAAATACCCCTGATGGTAACAAAGGCTTTAAAGCATCCCCAATAGGGTCAACACAGCTAACTCAAAGACAACTGCAGAGGTTGAAGTAACTAAACTAAAGGTTTCTAAATACCCCTGATGGTAACAAAGGCTTTAAAGTATCCCCAATAGGGTCAACACAGCTAACTCAAAGACAACTGCAGAGGTTGAAGTAACTAAACTAAAGGTTTCTAAATACCCCTGATGGTAACAAAGGCTTTAAAGTATCCCCAATAGGCTCAACACAGCTAACTCAAAGACAACTGCAGAGGTTGAAGTAACTAAACTAAAGGTTTCTAAATACCCCTGATGGTAACAAAGGCTTTAAAGTATCCCCAATAGGCTCAACACAGCTAACTCAAAGACAACTGCAGAGGTTGAAGTAACTAAACTAAAGGTTTCTAAATACCCCTGATGGTAACAAAGGCTTTAAAGTATCCCCAATAGGGTCAACACAGCTAACTCAAAGACAACTGCAGAGGTTGAAGTAACTAAACTAAAGGTTTCTAAATACCCCTGATGGTAACAAAGGCTTTAAAGTATCCCCAATAGGGTCAACACAGCTAACTCAAAGACAACTGCAGAGGTTGAAGTAACTAAACTAAAGGTTTCTAAATACCCCTGATGGTAACAAAGGCTTTTAAAGTATCCCCAATAGGCTCAACACAGCTAACTCAAAGACAACTGCAGAGGTTGAAGTAACTAAACTAAAGGTTTCTAAATACCCCTGATGGTAACAAAGGCTTTAAAGTATCCCCAATAGGGTCAACACAGCTAACTCAAAGACAACTGCAGAGGTTGAAGTAACTAAACTAAAGGTTTCTAAATACCCCTGATGGTAACAAAGGCTTTAAAGTATCCCCAATAGGCTCAAGACACCTAACTCAAAGACAACTGCAGAGGTTGAAGTAACTAAACTAAAGGTTTCTAAATACCCCTGATGGTAACAAAGGCTTTAAAGTGTCCCTAATATGCTCAAAATCGCGTCATATGTCGGAGAGGGTTAAAGTTACAGAGGCCATGGGTCGAGTTTCCTGGCCCAGTTATAGAATAAAGCCGGTATCACACGAGAGCTGTTATAGTCAACACTCCATGATCAACATTGGCAACATTTATGGAATATTTTTCACCGGTAGCAGAAACTAGACTGACAATAGATGAATTAAGGTCATTTAAGGTTCCCCTTAAATACAGGCTCGCTATCGCTCGCCAGGAAAAAATCGACACCTAAATGGCACGAATGGTCTTAAAATTGACAGAAATCGGGCGAGGGTTCTTAAAATCGCCAAAGTAATGGGGCAAGCGTCTTTAAATCTCACAAGCAATGGGGCTAAACATGAGGGAGAAAGAGGTTCAGAAAAAATCCTCCAGGTGGAAATCTCACCCTTAAACCAACGAATCGGATCGGACATATTTGAATGTCGGAAATGCGCCTACTAATAACGTTTGAGGGCAACTTATTCCAAACGTTTGAGGGCAACTTATTCCAAACGTTTGAGGGCAACTTATTCCAAACGTTTGAGGGCAACTTATTCCAAACGTTTGAGGGCAACTTATTCCAAACGTTTGAGGGCAACTTATTCCAAACGTTTGAGGGCAACTTATTCCAAACGTTTGAGGGCAACTTATTCCAAACGTTTGAGGGCAACTTATTCCAAACGTTTGAGGACAACTTATTTCAAACGTTTATGATGCGGTTATACTCGTCTTTTAAGGGGAGAATTCCACTTGAGGGACTTTTTTCTTGACCCCTTTCTCCCTCATGTCTAGCCCCATTGCTCCTGAGATTTTATGACGTTCGCCTCATTAGTTTGGCGATTTTAAGACATTTCACCCCATTTATATAACTTTTAAGACCTGTCGTCCCATTTAGGTGTCGATTTTTTCCTGGCGAGCGATAGCGAGCCTGTAATTTAAGAGGAACTGGCCTTCGGCCGGGAAATTTTTCTACCGAAAAATTTACAAATTTATCTTGAAAGGGGATCAAGGGGGTGTAATTTCAAGCTTGATGGAAGTCTAGGAAACACACTAGAAACCCCCCTTAAGGGAGCCCACCTCGCTTTTGTTTTCTCTTTCTCTCCCTCTCTCTTTGGCTTGTATCCATTCGGCCCCATTCAGCCTACTGTTTTAAGACGTTTACCCCCATCCAGGTGTCAATATTTTCCTGGCGAGCGGTAGCGAGCCAGCATATATATATTTTTGTTCTGACAGCAAGCTAAATTTGTACATTTTTCGATAGAATTTTTTTTCCGGCGAAGCCGGATTTCTCCATACAATGCTGGCTCACTATCGCTTGCCAGGAAGAAATCGACACCTGAATGGGGATTAAAGTCTTAAAACAGTTGGCTAAATGAGGCCGAATGGATACAAGCCAGGGACAGAGAGAAAAGGAGAGAAAGATAAAAAAAAAAAAAAAAAAAAAAAAAAAAAAAAAACGGTGACCCCCCCCTTTAATATCCCACACAAAGGATCAACAAGGTTATTGGTAAACTATTGATATTGACCCTACACGACACATTAAGGGGAGGTTTTATAGTTTGGTCCCTAGATATCCATCAAGCTTAAGATTGCACCCCCTTGAGCCCCTTTCACGATAAATTTGTAAATTTTTTGGTAGAAAACTGTCCCGGCTAAAAGCCGGTTCCTCTTAAATTACAGGCTCGCTATCGCTCGCCAGGATAAAATCGACACCTAAATGGCACGAAAGGTCTTAAAATTGACAGAAATGGGTTGAAAGTTCTTAAAATCGTCAAAATAATGGGGCAAACGTCTTTAACCTTTAAATTAGAAAAACCAATGGGGCTAAACATGAGGGAGAAAGGAGTCAAGGAAAAAAAATCCCTCAAGTGGATATCTCCCCTTAAGGGGCTAGTGTTTGTTTGTTGGTATATTGATTGATATATTTGATTAGTTTCCTCGCTAGACCTCCAACACACTTTAAACAGACACCTAGACCCCCCCCCCTTTCAATATAAATGTGTACATTTTTCGGTAGAAAATGAAGGCCATCCTCCTAAAATTGCAGAATCACTATCGCTCGCCAGGAAAAATCGATACCTAAATGGCACGAAAGGTCTTGATATGGACAAAGAAATGGGGCGGAAGGACCTAAAATCGCCAAACTAATGGAACACACGTCTTGAAATCTCAAAGCTAATGGGGCTAAACATGAGGGAGAGAGAGCAACTACCTCCCCCTTATCATAATAAACCCAATAGTTGACACACAACAGTAATAATGTGAACTAGGAAAAGGGTCATTAAAGTGGCCATAAAAGTCCACCCATTTAACTCCTTCAGCACGAGGTGACATAGTTGTCTTCATATTGTGATTACCAGAAGACGATATGCTTTAGCAGCTTAAGGGGGCTATTCTGCTATTTTTCTTTCTCTCTTTCTCTGGCTTGTATCCATTTGGCCCCATTCAGCTTACTGTTTTAAAACGTTTATCCCCATCCAGGTGTTAATGTTTTATTGGTGAGCGGTAGCGAGCCAGCATATCTTTTAAAACAAATTGACAGCAGGCTAAATTTGTAAATTTTTCGATAGAAAAACTTCTCCGGCGAAGCCGGATTTCTTCATATAATGCTGGCTCGCTATCGCTCGCCAGGAAGAAATCGACACCTATATGGGGATAAACGTCATTAAATAGTTGGCTGAATGGGGCCGAATGGATACAAGCCAGAGAAAGGAGATAAATACAAACAAAGGCAGGTCACCCCCCTTAAGCCGCTGTCACACGAGCGATTTTTCCGTCAATTTTCCATGAGCAAGTTTGTTCTGTTATAATTCGGGACTTTTTTTGCACTGGCATCGGTAACTAGGCTGAAAGTAGAGTATGTTAGGCGGCTGAATTCTGATAAAGTGTAAGTTCTGAAAAAGCCAGACCATAATTGCCTGTAAAAATTGCTCGAAACATTATAATCTCTACCTCTAGGAATCAAAGGTGTGTATACGCTCTAAATAATATCTTCTTAATCTGCATAACCTCGTCTAAGGTTAGCCAGATTAAGAGGTCAAAGATGTAGAAGTTGTCGTCGGTTTGAAGATGATGATGATGAGAGAGAGAGAGAGAGAGAGAGAGAGAGAGAGAGAGAGAGAGAGAGAGAGAGAGAGAGAGAGAGAGAGAGAGAGAGTGAGAGAATTACAAGTTACATATACTGCACAGACCCAAATAATCACAAGAGGTGGTCCGACCTTATTCCTATGTAAACAAATCAGACACAACATTTCAGTAGTATTAAGGGGAGATATCGACTTGAGGGATTTTTTTCTGGACCCCTTTCTCCCTCATGTTTAGCCCCATTGCTTTTGAGATTTTAAGACAGTCGCCCCATTAGTTTGGCGATTTTAAGAACTTTCGCCCCCATTTCCGTCAATGTTAAGACCTTTCGTGCCATTTAGGTGTCGATTTTATCCTGGCGAGCGATAGCGAGCCTGTAATTTAAGAGGAACCGGCCTTTACCTTTGGATACCTTTGGATGTGTTCGCCGCTCCTCTAGCGGCACCAAGGAGCGCGACGCCCCTCGTTATGGGTGGTGATTTGGTGCAGTAGACTGTTTGAAGCGACAGCTCACTCCCTTGCGAGGATGGGCTCGTCTGGCACTTTTTGCAGTTCGACATCTAGGGCTCTCTTGAAGTTGTCTAACGAGATGTCCCTCATGTCTCTTACTCGCCGTGGGAGTTTGTTGAAGAGACGTGGGCCTCTGTGTGATAACCAGCCCTCTCGCAGAGAGCCCATAGCACCCCTGATATTCATCCGGGGATTTCGCATTCCCAGCCTCTCCTATCACTGAATTTCATGACTATCGGAGTATGTAGGTTTGGTACTTTGGCCGGGAAATTTTTCTACCGAAAAATGTACACATTTATCTTGAAAGGGACTCAAGGGGGTGTAATTTTAAACTTGATGGAGGTCTAGGGAACAAACTAAATACCTCCCCTTAAGTGTGTGTATGTATAAACACTGTTGGTATAATTGTAAGTATGTATGTAAGTGTGAGTCTCCATGTGTGCTTAACCAGTAGACCATATCACCCAGTAGCTCTCAACCAGTTAACTATTTCAACCAGTAAACCATTTCAACCAGTTAACTATTTCAACCAGTAAGCCATTTCAAGCAATACATTTCAACCAGTAAGCCATTTCAACCAGTTAACTATTTCAACCAGTAAGCCATTTCAACCAGTTAACTATTTCAACCAGTAAGCCATTTCAACCAGTTAACTATTTCAACCAGTAAGCCATTTCAACCAGTTAACTATTTCAACCAGTAAGCCATTTCAACCAGTTAACTATTTCAACCAGTAAGCCATTTCAACCAGTTAACTATTTCAACCAGTAAGCCATTTCAACCAGTTAACTATTTCAACCAGTAAGCCATTTTAACCAGTTAACTATTTCAACCAGTAAGCCAAGACCCAGTCAGAGCAACAAGTCTCATTCAACCCTATCTCAACACATGACATGACTGGTGCACTACAAACAGACTTAATTTAGCCCCAACCAATTCCACTGCAACCCTCCTCACAAACTGGACAGATCACGCATACTCCCCGCAACTCACCATAAACAACATGCCCCTAACACATACACACACACACACACACAAAATCCTAGGAGTAACATAATTATGATACCACAATAGGGGAGGTGTGGTGGAGTGGTCTTGCCACTGGCCTGGTAATCCAAAGGTCCCGGGTTCAAATCCCGATATATCAATGGGAAGATATTATTGGGATGGAATTTGTGCTGTACCTAGTATCAGTGCATTACCACAAGCCCACCGAAACGTCAATAAAATACCCTCATTGTTCCCTGATTAAATAGCACTGTATGAATATTCCCATATTCAAAATATGCTATAGGGGTGCAATGCCTGGTGAGTTATCTGCTCAACAGGTGGCGTTGTGTGTGTGTAAGTGTGAGAGTCCGAGTGTAGGGGGTAAGACAGTGAAGCACGGGAACGAGGTGGCTTCAGAGATGGGGTCGTTTCGGGCCATGAGTGAGCACCGTGCCTCATGTGAAGGCAAGATGGCAGGTGCTCGTTGTACTCTACGTGCTTCACATGTCTCACTCCCTAGACTGGAACAAGACCTCACGGGCTTCACTGTTCATTGTAAAGCGGTGAATGTTAAGGCTCTCAGCCTATGCCCGAGAGGAAGTAAGTTGGAATACAGAAAAAAAATAAAAAAATAAAAAGAAAATTACATTCAAACATTAAAAAGAAACTGACACCCAGACTTAACGCCCTCAAAAAAATTTGGACATAACAAAGAAACCACCACCACAGTTTACAAACAATACATAAGATCAGTGATGGAATACGCAAGCCCGGCCTGGGCTTCTAACCTAGATGAAACACATCATAAGACCTTACAGACTATTCAAAATAAAGCCCTAAAAATCATCACAGGCTGCACAGCTAGGCTGCTATATATACATGAATTAATAAGTAGATTAGACAAATATTTAAAACAAAAATCCATATATTCTTACTACTAATACTCTTAGTACTGACTAAAAAATAAAATATCAACACAAAACATATTTAATAAGACAGATGAACTACTTCACCTATAGATCACCTACATCAAGAAACCAAAGCCCTCAAAGTCAAAGACCATCTGGACATGAGAGGCACTCAATTCCTGGCAGCAGCCTCCACGAACCAAGACCACCCACTACACTACATGGCAACACATCCACAGACACCAAGACATATTAACCCTCTATTGGCGGCGCGCAACATAAGTCGAGTTAAATAAATTTGGACTATGTGGCGGCGCGCGACATAGGTCGTGTGGCAATTTCAGCACGTAATGTTGCTGAGAGAGAGACAAGTGGTGGCAGGAGAGTAGCGAGCGTATGACTGCTCCAGACCACCGCGGCGGACCTACTGACATGAATCCCACCCTCCTCCACCCTCTCACACTCGCTACATACTGAAATGTATGGGGAAAGTACCGAATTACATGGTTTTTGCACGTGTTGCGCGGTTGTTGCAAGAAAACTAGCAGTCATACAAGGATCGTTGTGGTGTCATTGGAAAGCTCTGTTTATGCCCTTTCAGGGATAGATGCTTGTTTTACACTCTGGGTCTTATTTAGGCATGAAAATTATCACGTAAACAGCCCTATTTTGGCTAAAAACACCCCGCTAGGCGGTACATATAAATAGACCGCCTAGCCCGCCAATAAGGTGTTAAAACAACACCCAGCACACGGTATCACATACAAATATGATCTTCTCTCCCTCCCTGTCCATCCCAAACCAGCTTCCAGAAGCACATCCATACTCATCTTTCTCGCCGTTCCATCCAATCACTCATAGACAACACGCAGCTGCAGGCACAACCTCCCGAAATCCATCCTTCCGAATCCTCCCTTCCTCGCGAGGACAGAGTCCACCTGGCCAGGCTGAGATGCGGACACCATCCAGCTTCTGAGCTATCAGAAGAGACTGGATGACTCTGTGGTCGACTCCTGCCCAGGTTGTAACACAGCACCCCATACTATTAAACACATCATAGAAGACTGCATTTCACACAACCACTTACGCCAACAACACAATCTATGCTCGTTGAGAGCCCTGTGGGAAGGAAAGCCCGACTGTGGCCATGGCCTTCCTTAGGGACTCGGGGCTGTTCGGCCAAGCAGCTTAGGGAACAACAACAACCAGTAAGCCATTTCAAGCAATACATTTCAACCAGTTAACTATTTTAAGCAGTAAGCCACTTCAAGCAGTAAATTTCAACCAGTAGGTCATTTCAACCAGTAGATCTGTACCAGTAGACCATTCCATCAGTTAGATTTCAACCAGTAGACCATTTCATCCAGTACCGGTACTCACTAAACCACACAGTCATAATGTGGGGGTATGAAAAGGGTATTTAAAGTGTCCATAATAATCTACCCATGTAAACCCATGTAATCTACCCATTGGTGACAATAAACCCATCCTTTTAAAAAGCTGCAGACTAGTTCTTACTCGGTCAGAACTCCCCCCCCCCCCCCACCATACACCTAAATGGGGCGTAACATCTTATAATCGCCCGACATAGACATGAATGATCATAACATCGCCCAACTAGTGGAGCGAAACAAGGGGAGGGGGATCCAAAACCGACCACCCCGGATTAGATAGGGCCAAGAGATAACCAGAAGCACAAGAGAGGAAATCCTGGAGTTATTTTAAAATATTTTATCACACCAATTCCTACACAACACCAAGCACAGCACCGGTCAAGCATTATGGGCATGAAAAGGGTATATAAAGTGTCCATAATAATATAAATAATCTACCCTCTAATTGGTGTATTGGCAGTAAGCAGGTACGGTTTACTTTTTAGTTTGTTTATATATATATATATATATACCGGTATATTCTGTATATATAAGATTTATATATATATATATATATACCGGTATATATATATATATATATATATATATATATATATATATATATTGTATATAAGTTTCCTCGTTAGACCTCCATCAAGCTGAAAAACAAACCCCCCCCCCCCCTAGATCACCCTTCGAGATAAATTTGTACATTGTTCAGTAGAAAAAAACCCGGCCTTGGTTTCTCCTAAAATTACAGGCTCGTTATTGCTCGTTATTGCATAACAAGGGTATATAAAGTGTTCATCATATATTCATCATATAAAGGGTATATAAAGTGTTCATCATATATTCATCATATAAATGCCAATTAACAAGAAATAAGGTTATATATGGCGAGTATAACAAATTAGGTCGGAATTTAATTTAATTTATTCGCACATAACTACCTTCGTCACAGGTCATTGGCGCGCTTCCCGGGTTAAGGGGAGGTTTCTAGTTTGTTTCCTATTCTTCCAGCAATCTTAAAATGTCACCCCCTAGACCCCCTTTCAAGATAAATTTGTACATTTTTCGGTAGAAAAATTTCCCGGCCAAAGGCCGGTTACTCTTAAATTACAGGCTCGCTATCGCTCGCCAGGATAAAATCGACACTTAAATTGCACGAAAGGTCTTAAAATTGACAGAATGGGGCGGAAATTCTTAAAATCACCAAACTAACGGGGCAAACGTCTTAAAATCTCAAAAGCAATGGGGCTGACCATGAGGGAGAAAGGGGTCAAGAAAAAAATCCCTCAAGTGGAGACCTCCCCTTAATAATCCCATCTTTTCACATGTAACACACATCACCTTGTTTCAAAATTCAAAAATATTTACACTGGACCTAAAATTTGGAACTCTCTACCTAACCACCCCTTCAGACATATATGACGCAGAGGTTGCCAGATTAGCAATAAGAAATAGAGTTCTCTCACTCTTATAATTACCTCTCCAAAATTAGTTTTCTGCCCACATCTAACTCAAAGACAACTGCAGAGGTTGAAGTAACTAAAATAAAGGTTTGTAAAAAAAACTGATGGTAATAAAGGCTTTAAAGTATCCCTAATAGGCTCAAAATTGCGTCATATGTCGGAGAGGGTTAAAAAGCATAACATATTTGAATATACTTTAAAAGAAGCTAAAGGCATATATTTTAAAAGCTAAAGGCATATATTTTAAAAGAAGCTAAAGGCATATATTTTAAAAGAAGCTAAAGGCATATATTTTAAAAGAAGCTAAAGGCATATATTTTAAAAGCTAAAGGCATATATTTTAAAAGCTAAAGGCATATATTTTAAAAGCTAAAGGCATATATTTTAAAAGAAGCTAAAGGCATATTTTAAAAGAAGCTAAAGGCATATTTTAAAAGAAGCTAAAGGCATATATTTTAAAAGAAGCTAAAGGCATATATTTTAAAAGCTAAAGGCATATATTTTAAAAGAAGCTAAAGGCGTATATTTTAAAAGAAGCTAAAGGCATATATTTGAAAAGAAGCTAAAGCCATATATTTGAAAAGAAGCTAAAGGCATATATTTGAAAAGAAGCTAAAGCCATATATTTGAAAAGAAGCTAAAGGCATATATTTGAAAAGAAGCTAAAGGCATATATTTGAAAAGAAGCTAAAGGCATATATTTTAAAAGAAGGTAAAGGCATATATTTTAAAAGAAGCTAAAGGCGTATATTTTAAAAGAAGCTAAAGGCGTATATTTTAAAAGAAGCTAAAGGCGTATATTTTAAAAGAAGCTAAAGGCATATACTTTAAAAGAAGCTAAAGGCATATACTTTAAAAGAAGCTAAAGGCATATATTTTAAAAGAAGCTAAAGGCATATATTTTAAAAGAAGCTAAAGGCATATATTTTAAAAGAAGCTAAAGGCATATATTTTAAAAGAAGCTAAAGGCATATATTTTAAAAGAAGCTAAAGGCATATATTTTAAAAGAAGCTAAAGGCGTATATTTTAAAAGAAGCTAAAGGCATATATTTTAAAAGAAGCTAAAGGCATATATTTTAAAAGAAGCTAAAGGCATATATTTTAAAAGAAGCTAAAGGCGTATATTTTAAAAGAAGCTAAAGGCATATATTTTTGGGTTGCAGTAAAGATAGGCTATAAGAAAGTATAACTATGTAAGATATATATAAGTATATTAATATATCTCGTATGGAATTAATGTGTTATCTTAAGGGGATGTTTTTAATGTGTTTCCTAGATTTCCATCAAGCTTGAAATTACACCCCCTTGACCCCCTTTCAAGATAAATTTGTACATTTTTCGGTAGAAAAATGTCCCAGCCTGAGGCCGGTTGCTCTTAAATTACAGGCTCGCTATCGCTCGCCAGGAAAAAATCGACACCTTAAAGGCACGAAAGGCCTTAAAATTGACAGAAATGGGGCAAAATGTCTTAAAATATCCAAACTACTAGGGCGAAGGTCTTAAAATCTCAAAAGCAATGGGGCTAAACATGAGGGAGAAAGGGGTCCAGAAAAAAAAATCCCTCCAGTGGATATCTCCCCATGGATTATACCGGAGGGTTAAACCTCGCACCACCACACGACTAATGCTTACATCGCGTCTGTATATATATACAGACAGCTATAAGTCCTTCCATGTTTGTCTTTAAATTAGTCTATGCTCTTTATGGACAAACTAGTTATTAGGCTGTTCGACAATACATTATTGGCCAATATGTTGAGTTAGGACGATTTGCTGTTTAATTTCGGGTCGTATTAAGGGGAGGTATTTAGTTTGTTCCCTAGACCTCCATCAACCTTAAAATTACACCCCCTTGAGTCCCTTTCAAGATAAATTTGTACATTTTTCGGTAGAAAAATGTCCCGGCCAAAGGCCGGTTCCTCTTAAATTACAGGCTCGCTATCGCTCGCCAGGATAAAATCGACACCTAAATGGCACGAAAGGTCTTAATATGGGGTGAAAGTTCTTAAAATCGCTAAACTAATGGGGCAAACTTTTTATAATATCAAAAGCAATGGGGTTAAACATGAGGGAGAAAGGGGTCAAGAAAACAATCCCTCAAGTGGATACCTCCCCTTAAGTCCACATAAATCCGTACTCGTTATGAAGCATGACTTTCAAAAAAGAACAGGTAAATAATTATAACCTGTAATTTCGTTATCGTTTTCGCTTGTAATTTCTTAAAATAATTCCGATGTAACTAATTTAGTTGCGCATATTTCGTGAATGACATTGCTTTTACATTCTTGACAGTTACTTGACCCTTTGCCACCTACGCCTCGCTAAAGATAAGGGACAAACTGGATTTTAGGTCACGTATGGGATATAATGTTCTAAATGTATACTATATAGCTTTGTCCTAGAGGGGTATTCTGCAGAACAACTACTCCTCGATTACCGGATTCCCATCTCATGGAATTATTTTGTTTCGCTCTTACCTTACTCAGGGGACCTTAGTGATGTGCGGATAAGTGCTACTTTTCTTATTTTGTCAATTTGATTTTCACTCCCCTATAACTTTATCAGTTATTTTTGTACAGCAAGTCCAGGACACTGTTTACATTCTAGCCTCCTTGGAGGCTCCTCCCTGATGTTTAGTACCAATCAGAGTGGAGCTTCACCTACAAGAAGTCAGTATTTTTATCGGTACTGTACTCTTGTTATCAACAGCCAAAGCTGAAGATTGCAGAGTAAACGCCATAGACTTTATCATATAAAAAAAAATGCCCAATCAGCGGGGGTGTGGGGGCGGCAGCCCCCTCCCTTAATACTAGCATAGGTTAGGTAAGGTTGTTAGGTTAGGCTAATGCCTTTTCAAAGTTTACTAAATCGAGTAAACTCCTAGATTGTTGGGGTAACTGAATTACAATTAACAATGCAAATGCTAATAAAAAGTGCTTTCCGCACTTTCTAACAATAAAATACACACTTACAAAGCATTAAAATACATAAAACTTAAAATAACAGGAGTTGTAGTTATGCAGAATTACCAAGCATAGAATGATAGGAACCCAAAACTACCGTTAAAAATTAGATCCCAGCTGTGGTGTGACTCGTAAATATTGACCATAAATAATAGTAATATTAATGTCGTAATAAATTCAATAGACCTAGACAAATTAACATTATTTCATTTTCACTTATATTGATATTTAGTTCATTCAACTTGCATTTTCTGTAACTTTTAAGTTAAATATTTGTCTACCATAAATAAACGTTAGTATATCCCACGATTGATAACATTTATGTAAATATTATTCCATGACTTTCATTAAATGTCAATTTATTTGCTATTCATACTGTATAGGTACAGTATCCTCGAGGGGTTAAGTGTACAGTCGCGCTAATAAGTGATGTCTCGGCACCAAGTATGTTTTGATCAATAATTTGTATCAGCAATATCTAAGCTTTATTTCTTCATATCGAGTGAAATATACAAACATGTTCCTTCACTTACCCACCCTATTCAACATCTGACAGACATTAATACAGAACAGAGAGCCAAACGTAATGACAGCTGGGACGTGACTTATTAGCGCTACACTTACCCACCCTATTCAACATCTGACAGACATTAATACAGCACAGAGCCAGCCAAACGTAATGACAGCTGGGACATGACTTATTAGCGCGACCGTACATATATATTTATGGAATGTGTGTTTTGCATAAAATTATGCTCGATATATTCATGTCTGCTTAGGAGCCTTGTGGCTCAACAGACTAGGCCATAATAGTATTATAATAACTATTGTGTTATCAATTGTTATGCCCTGTTTTTCTACAGGTTTAACTTGGGTAATGTGAGTTCTGAATGACTGGGTATAGAAGGCTGCATGCACAATACAAGGTATGAGGAATAGAGAACACAAAATAAACACACAGTAACACGACACAAGTTCACGTTTATTGAAATAAAGAAATAAAGAGCATAGAAAGATAGTTATATTTGCACAAAACAAATGATAGAAGGGAACTGCTAGCATTTGCGGATTTGGATGGAGCCTAGTCTCCCACTTCCAACGTTCAGGTATATTCTTCTGATCACGGGTTTAATTAGCAAGTTTATATTTTTACTGGAAGACCTCAATATATTCGTATAATTCACTGTCACTGATTTTACCTCTTGCTGGCTGGTCGCGTGCCCACGTAGCAACTCACAGTTAGGATTAGACGCGTATATTATAGAACACGGAAATCTCTAGCAACCTCATGGGGGTACTGAACTAAGTTTGATATTCTTAAGGCAGAAATATGTAGAATCCGAATCAGTGGGCGAACGTTAGATATCACTAGAGTTTTAATATCTGAATAAGGTAATTACGAGAGTCAAGGTCGCCTGTTAATAAAAAAACACTGATCGCTTAGTACGTCCCAAATGGAATGGTTAAATATGAATTACACTGGGCAAGGTCTTAGCCACTTTATAGAAAGTTAATAGGTGCGTATCAAGCTAGTACTATAACACTTAGTACTAGTAACATGAATCTTGAATAGTATGGGTAGATCTGGTCCTGGTTATCTTGCTTCCGGTGATGTTGGGGGCTAACGACTGGTTCCTCGGCCGTCCAGATGGTCCAAAATGTAGGAAGTTCTCAAGTCGGATCTCTTGATGATCGTTGCTGGCTACACACTTATATACCCACGAATTTGTGCGAAGGTTATAAGGTGCACGTTAGGACTTGTACATGGACAGATGCTTCTATCAGTCTTCTCTGCCACGGAGTCTGCCGGATCTGGAATCTCTCAACTCCGGAACAACACAAGGGCAGAGCTAGAGGTAAACTGCAGGGTAGTGACCACTGGTTGGTGTCTAGCTTTCAACTGATTTGACTGGGGGCGGGAGGTAGATTTATAGGCTCGGTTCTGGACCCTGCAGACAGTAGGGATCTCGAGTCTTATGGACTTAATTGAGCTCTCAATAGATATGGGGACTAGGTAAGATGGTATTTACTGTTGTGGCACAGGGCGATAGGAAGCCTTTATATTTTCATATAACGGAGCCTTAGTAAGAGGTACTATTTTGGCTATACTGGACGTATTTAGGGGAGAGAGACTGGATCTACTTTGCGAGGAGGATGGGGACAGCTGTGATAGGAGTGTCTCTCTAGATTGTTCAATCTTCATTCTATGGTATAGCTGAGGTGCTAATTTAGTGATCAGAGCATGCAAGAAAGGTAAATGGTTTATTGTGAGGTAATAGAGGTTAGTAAAGGTGTTAGTCATTCATGGTTAGTTCATTGATAGGAAGAATTCCTGTGCTACCTGGCAATGACTCGAGAGTCAAAACAGGGGCCAGGTATACCTCCGCGGGGGTGGGGGTCTCCCTCCTCGGGTGGGCAAAAAGGGGGAGCTGGGCGCCCTCTCTGATATAGTCGTCCGGCGGCTGTGGCTAGGGGCTTGCCATATCACCAGTGTTTGTAATAACCCTCTGTGTATGAGACAGATGTGAGTGTCTTTAATACCAAAACCGAAGGTGCCTTAGCTAGCTGGTTTTACTCGGCTGGTTGTTAATTGTAGGGTTTGCTGGATATGGTGGAGACTGGGTTGCTAACTCTGCCACATTTATCTGGAAGTATGACAATAGAAGTTAGTTACTGGCGGGGCGGCTAGCCTCGCACCGACGACCATTGGGTGCAGGGTTGTGAATGTGTTGTAAGAGAATAGATGGCATGCAAGGGGCTAGTAAAGTTCTAATGTTGTTCTGGCCTACTAAGTGAAGGTAGGCTGGATAGGAGTATATATATAAAAGGTTGGAGAGCGTTAGTAACGGACAATTCAAGGATCTTCAAGAGGTATGAGAGAGAGGCTAGGTCGGACAAGAGTCGAGAAGCGCGGGTGTCTTAATGAGAGGGGGGGGGGAGAGTTCAAGGGCTACAGGGAAATTTGGCCCCTAAGGTCCCTGGGCGTGGGGGTGGCATTAGGCTACAATTGATATGGAAGTTTGAAAAGGCAGTAGAATACGTTAGCCAAATGCTACCGGGGAATGCAACTATGGGGTGGTATACGAGTCTGGAAAAGATAGAGTTATGTGATCAGTCAGAGGGTTATGGATACTATTAGTTGGCCCTGGGAACTGCGTTTTCTATTAAATATAAAATACCAACCACAGTGGCAGTTCGTAGGGGTACTTCGTTATTGTTTCGGGGTACTTATGACAGATACTGATAACCAGGTTATCTTATATAATCTCTGGTTGGGGTAAGAGGTGTAAGACACGAAGTAAATTGGCGTAGTGTGGACTGTGGATACGAAGGAGGCAAGGGGAAGACGTATGACAATTGTGGAAAGTAAATGGAAAAAGGTGAACACAATGGCGGATAAAAATACTTAACCTGAGGGTTGCATACATAGATTTATGGGGGGATGGGTCTTCAGAAGCTTAGTCTGGCAAGACAAGATGTTAGGGAATGTTAATATTAATACTTAGTTACTAGAGGAGCAATGCAAGGGGCGACTGAGCACGGGTTACATATATCTATACTCGTCATGGAAAATGATATAAGAGATCTAGGGACAGCGTGGGTGCTTTAACTTCTAAGATATATAACATCTACTTCTCGGATGCAAGAACATACATAGATATAATTATGGCTGTCTGATGTGTTGGCATTGGCTCAACGTCGGGACAGGCATGGGTGTTTTTAATATGAATGTATATTCCTGTTCATCATCTTTGTAGTTAATAAGTGTAGGACACGAGGGGTTAGTGTACGTGAGGTGTGGAAAATGGTCGGTTTTAGAAAAGGTAAATGGGTGTGTCCTGGAGCTGTTTAGCCCTGCGGGCTTGGGCCTGCCTGGAATGGCGGGCTCGGTCAGCTGGTCCTTTCGTTCTGTGGACCTTTCTTCCGGGTGTTTCTGTGTGGTGTTCGCTCGTGGCTTCTGTGGTGGGCTTCTTGTTCTGGGGCATTTTACTTCCCTCTCCTTCATTATAGGCTCGTCCTCGAGCCTCAAGAATGAAGTTAAAAGAATCATAGTAATGGTGGGTCATTTTCAGGGTATTTAGAAAGTTCCACCAAACACGAGAGCGACGGTCAGGTTTCTTTTGCAGGTCAATGTATACCTGTAAGAATGTGTCCTCTGTGTTGTGGCGGGCGGCTGCCCGGGCTTGGTGTGGGTGTGGTACACGGGCGAAGTGTCCAGTGGGGGTCTTTACTTTAACCTTTCGTATGAATGGTTTGTAGCTTTCCCCCGTGGGGGTCGGAGTGAGGTGTGTGGGGTTGACAGGAAGTCTGTTTAGTGTGGTGAATGGGTTACTAACCGAAAGGGGATTCGCGCGTGACAACAGGGCTGGGGACGAAGGGGGAATGCGAGTCTGGGTTGTATTTGGTTTTCTTAGGCGGTGTTGTAGGTTGGGAATATATAGTGAGGCAATGCGCAAAATCGGTGTAGGTAAGGTGGGTGAAGGAGGTGTGTGGGAAGGAGGGGGTGTGTGTGTTGTGTGGCTTGGGTCCTTAGTGTCAGAACGGGGTGTTATTTTTGTATCGCTGTCTTTAAATCTGATGGGTCTGTTGATTATTCTACCTCTGGCGGTCCTGGTGGGAAGGTAGATGTTTGTCGTGGGACTTGAGTCGCTCGACGATGTTTTATAGTGAGGGGAAGCATGTTTTATAGGTAAATGACATGTGGGAGTTTTCTCGGGGGTGACTTTGGAGGGGGCTTCTTAGGGGGGGGTTGGTTGGGGGTTCGGTGAGATGAGGAGGTGGGCCGTTGTCGGGGGGGGGTGGTGGGGATCGTGGAGGGGAAAGGGGCGGATGCGGGGGGGGCTAGACGGGTGGGTAAGGAGTGTAGATTTAAGTTGGAGGGTTGGGGGTAGGGGCGTGTGTTGTTTGATGAGGTTGGTGATTTGCTGGTGATTATTCGTCTTCTTTCCCTTTGTGGGGGAGAATTCGACGAAGAAGAAGAAGAGGAGGAGGAGGAGGAGGAGGGTAGTGGTCTGGCAGCCCTACGGAACTTGGTTAGTAGGGTGTGTTTTCTGGAGGTTTTAAACGATGTTTGTCGTGGGCGTAAGTTGTAGCGTGAGGTTACTGAGGTAGATTGTGTGGTGCGGTTGGGTGTGTACTTGGTTTGGGGTGGCGGTGGTGGTTTTCTCACTGTGGTGCCTGGTGGAGGTATGTCAGGGCTAGACGGGAGGGTTTCTGTTGTGGTCGGGGTTGTGGGTGGAGGTTTTTGTACTTGGAAAAGTTGGGGAGGAACTTGACTATCAGAAGTGAAAGAAGGTGTCATGGTGGAAGAGGGTGTGATATTGGGGGCTTGGGGTTTGTGGAGGTTAGTTGGGGGGGTATGGTGAGAAAAGATTTGTCGGTTCGGTGCTGGAGGGCTTAGGTCCTTAGGGGTTTGTATGGGAATATTCGTAGCGTGAGTGAGGGGGTGAGTAGGGGTATTTACTTTAGGGTCGGACGTGTGGGGTGGGGTAATGTCTTGTGGCTTTAGAGGTTTAAACGCTCGGACGAATCTAGTTCGGAGCGTGCGAGTTACGCCGTGATAGTCGATGGTGACTTGAAAGGCATTTGGGACTTGTATTACGGTGTAGGGTCCGACATAGCGAGGGCCTAACTTGTTGGTGATAGGGAGGTTGGCTACCATTACGGTGTCATGGATGGCGAAAGGGTTTTTTTCATCGATGTTGTCAGATCTGGGCGGTATGGAGGGTGTTTTGCAGATGTTGCAATGGGTCAATTGTGGAGGTGGTGGAGGGAAGGTGAGCGTGGTGGTGGAATGGCAGTAACAGGGGGGGTACACCGTAAACACGTTCATGAGGGGAAATACCGTCTTCCCGAGGACAGGTGTTCATACCCCACTGTATCATTTTTAGTTGTGATGGCCAGTCTGAGGTATTAAGAGCAATCATTCTTGTACGTAACTGGTTGTTGATGGTGCGATGGCTGCGTTCGCAGATAGCATTTCCTTGAGGCCAGTACGGGGATGAGTGTTTAATCTTGATACCGCATTGTTGGGTGAATTGTTGCCAAACGTGTCCACTAAACTCGGGGGCATTGTCCGATAGAAGAGCAAGGGGAAGGCCGAATATAGGGAACACTTCGGTGGCAAGCAGTGTGGCGACTGTGGTGGCTGTGTGGTCTTTAACTGGGCAGGCTATTAGAAATTTTGAATATACGTCTACAAATGTGACGATATAGCGGTTGCCAGCGTAAGAAGGGAACGGGCCCATGATGTCGAGGGATAGGACTTGGAACGGTTTGTTGGCAGAAATGGTACCAGCTGGGCCTGGGGTGCGTGATCTATCCTTTCCCAATAAACACGGTTTGCAGGATTCTGTCACTCGTTGTGCAATTTTGGAGGGGTTGGGGGTCCAGTATTGGTCTGTGAAGATCTTTAACATTTTCTTTTGTCCAAGGTGTATGCCGTTTCCCTCGTGGATGGCAATCATGTAGTCGTGGGCTATGGTGGGGTCCAAGATTATGTGACCAGTGTCTGTGGCAAGTTGATCTCCCCAGCGAGTCAGTCTCCTGAAGACGTTTAACGGTATCCAGGGGGGTCTGATTCGTGCTTCCCAAGATTGAATTAGGGAGGGGGCTGGGGGGGCATTCTGTCGGGAGGTGGGGGTAGATACCAATTGAGTGTTTTGTAAGGCGGCTAGGTTGGTGGGGGGGTCTTTTGGTACTGGCAAACGTGACAGGGCGTCTGCATTAGTATGGAGTTTGCCGGGACGATATTGTATTGTAAAGTCGTAGTCCTCTAGTGTCTCTCTCCAACGTACCAAAATGGCTGAGTTGGTTTCGCACCTACGCAGCCATTGTAAAGATTGATGGTCGGTAATTATTTCGAGTTTTGCGCCTAACACAAATGACCGGAAGTGGCTGAGTGCCCAAATGATCCCTAAGCACTCTCTCTTGGTGGCTGCGTAATTCTGTTGGGGTGGGGTGAGTGTGCAGCTGGCATACGCTATCACATGTTCCTTTCCATCTCTATTTGAGCTAATACTGCACCTATGGCGTACAGAGATACGTCGGTATAAAGACGGAAAGGTTTCTGGTAGTCAGGGAAAACGACAATAGGGGCTTGGATTAGCTTTTGTTTCAAAGTGTTAAACGCGAGGTCTCTTTCAGGTGTCCAGTCGAACGGGGTGTCTTTGTGGGTAAGTTGGTGGAGGGGTCTGGCTATGGTGGCAAAGTGGGGGGCGAAACGTCTGTAGTACGTGGCTAAACCTAGAAACGAACGTACTCCTTTAACCGTGGTGGGTGGGGTTTGGTTTTGTATGGCTTGAAGTTTCTTTGGGTCTGGCGCAATACCATGTTCAGATATCACGTGTCCGAGAAAATCTACCTTATTCCGGGCAATCACGCACTTTGAGGGTTTTAATTTCAACCCGGCGGCTCGGATTCTTTGCAGGACTTGTCTCAACCTGAGGAGGTGTTCTTCCCAGGTTGGAGAGTACACAATAATATCGTCCAGATAGGCTAGGCAGGTTTCCCAGGTTAGGCCATGCAATACCGTTTCCATCAAACGGGAGAAAGTGGCGGGTCCGTTACAGAGGCCAAAAGGTAGGACGTTAAATTCATAGTGATGGCCACCACTAGTGGAAAATGCTGTTTTCTTTTGGTCCTCGGCCTTGATAGGCACTTGCCAATACCCTGCTTGCAAGTCGAGGGTAGTGAACCATTTGGATCCGTATAGGGAGTCAAGGGAATCGTCTATTCGGGGTAAGGGCGTAGCGTCTTTAATGGTTATGTCATTTAACCTCCTGTAGTCGACGCAAAAACGGGTTGTCCCATCTTTCTTTTTGACTAAGACAACAGGGGAAGACCAGGGGCTAATGGACGGGGTGGCAATCCCGGCCTCTAACATTTCCTGGACTTGGCGTTCCTCTTCCTGACGTTGTATGGGGTTCTTTCTACGGGATGGTTGTCGTATGGGGGGGCCTGTGGTGTTAATGATGTGTTGTTCTACATCCGTCTGTCCGATTTCGGTGGGTTGTTGGGCAAAGACGTCACTGAATTCCATCAGTAGGTCGTACATGCCGTTCTTTTGGTGGTCAGATAGTGTCTCAGGAAGAGGGGGCAATTGGAGGCTGGTAGGGGTGTCGTTACAATGTATGGGGAGGTCATCGAAAGTTTCGAGATCTCCTATAATGAGACCTTTCGGTAATGTCAGGGGTTCCTCTGAGATATTAGCCACGAGAATGTGGTTGATACGAGCGGGAATGATGGCGGGTTGTAAGAGGCAGCGATGGGGGTTGGGGGATGTGTTAGTGGGGGAAAATACCATGTGAGTTTGGGGTATGGGCCGCAGGTTCACCCATTTTTGATGGTGGGGGGGAATTTGGCATTTATCCTGAACTACCGCTGGGCTAATGATGGTGGGGGATTGACTGGCGAGCAGGTGCTTGGTACTTATAAGGGGGGCAAGGCCACTTTGGTGGGGTCACGCGTGAGGGGGGGATTAACGGCGCGTGTGAGAGGATCAGTGAAGGGGTTAGAAAACGGGATTTGTTGGAGGGACTGTGGAGGGTTGGTGGGGGAAGCGTTGTCGGTGGCAGTAACAGTTTGTTTAGAGGTTATCTGGGGTTGGTGGGTTTGTCTGTCATGAGGGGGTGAGTCAAGTGTGGGGTTTTGAAGTTTATTAGGGGTGTGAATTCTGGGGGGGTGGAAGGGAGCTACTGACGAAAAACTGTCACAAGGGGGATTGGGGGGGGGGTGGAATAGCTGGGCATTTCTGGGGGCATGGTGGGAACATGGTTGTGTCCCTCGGTCGGCACGCGTGAGGGGGGATTAACGGCGCGTGCGGGCGGTTCAGAAGTGTGCGAGGTGAGCGAGTTAGAAAACGGGATTTGCTGGGGGGACTGCGGAGGGTTGGTGGGGAAAAAGTTAGGTGTAGAACATGGGTTATTGGTGTAGGACTGGTGTATTGATTTGGGGTTGTTAACATTTCTGGGGGCATGGGGGAAACATTGTTGGGTACATTGGTCGGCATTTTCTCTGGAAACATGGGTACATAAACATTGGATAGAATTAGGGTTACATATATCAGAGTCTGTCCTGAAAACATGGGAGGATTTATTCTGGGCAGAGTTACGAGAATTGAGGGGATTACCGAGGGGGAGTTGCTTAGACTTGTCTTCTTTCGTTTGTTGAGGCATTTTTTTACTGAATTGAGTGAGGTTTTGAGAGATCTCGGGGCAAGGGGGGGTTTTAGGAGTAACCTTAGTGCTAGCTGCAACTTGGTAACCCTGAATCAGGTTTTGTTGGGGGGGAGGTTGTTTTTTCTTTTTGGGAATGGGTTTCTGCGTGATTGGTTTGTCAGAGGCTTTGGGCTGGAATTTGTTTTTGAATGAGATCAGCCTTTGGCCGCAGTCAATCTGGGCCTCTAGTTTTTGAAGGAGGTCAAGTCCAAGGAAACCATCATAATGTTTACAGTTGGAGGAAAATACTGTAAATGTGTGATAACAACGAGCATGGGGGCCAGGAGTGGTTACTGATAGGGGTAAAGTGTCTCCTAGGAGATTTAAGTAAGTATCAGCAGCTGAGATGAGTTCTGTTTTGGTGTTTAACAAAGGGCCAAATCGTCGGGGATGTTTTTCATAGTAAGATTTGAACAAACATGACTGGCAGCTCCCGTGTCAATTAGCAAGCGGACAGGAATGTCCTTGATTTTGGCCATGTAATAAATGGGGGCAGTGCGACTAGTTATGGCGTCCCCCGCCGAGCCCATCGTGGGCGGGGGATACTTTAAAAATCCTGGGGGTCGGTATCTACCTCTTCCAGGGTTTCCTCGGTATCATCTGAGGTCATGGTATGGGGGGCAATTTCTTCCTCTTGTCCCCACTCCTCTTCATTTACAGAAATGCGAGGAGTAGAGGGCGAGGTTTGGCAGAGTCACGAATTTGGTGGAGGGCACACTGAGCATTACAGGCAGGGAATTCATAGGGGTTGATAATGACTAAGGTAGGATTTTTACTTTGGTAGGTGTTGTAGTTGCTGTTCCGGTTGAAGATTCTGCGTGGCTGGGACGGTTGGAACCGGGGTCTACTGGGTTGGGGCTTGCCGGAAGGGTAGGTGGGTCTGTTGTTGAAAGATGAGGCTGGGTAGGCATTCTTGGGGTTTTGGTGGTTGGTTTGCTGCGGGTGCGTGGGAAACCTCTTGATTGCAGCGATTTGGGTGGGTGCTTCTGTGCGCACGGCCAAAATACGTCGGATCGTGATGAGGTCTTTTTTTGTATTCGACGAAATCGTGCACCCGGAAATGGTCTTTTACTGCTGAGGGCAATATTGACACAAGGTTGACCAGAATTTGCTGTTCTTGTTGGATTTTGGTCAACGTGGGGAAAGAATTTTTATGTGTTGGGCAAGCTTACTGACTGTGGCATCTAGATCGCCTTCGAATTTCGTGTCTAGGATACGGGTGTGGGCCACGAAAACGCCCAACGAAGGTTTAATGGCTTCTATCACTATTGTGCGAAATTCGTTCCAGGTGAGATCAGCGCGCACTTGATAGGCCACCAGGGAAACGGCTTTTCCCAGGTGTGGTAATGTTACGGCTATTTTATGTGCGTCCGTGGTATAAGTAATGTCAACTAAGGATTTCACTATGTCCATGAATACTTCGATCCCATAATTTGTTTCCTCATAATTTGGGATGAAAACGTAGTTAGGTTGCGCCATGATGTTCTCGTGTTCTAGCTGTTCCAAACTTGCAATGTAATGCAACCTTTTATCCGAATCAAGAACCACCGCTGCCGCCAATGTTATGCCCTGTTTTTCTACAGGTTTAACTTGGGTAATGTGAGTTCTGAATGACTGGGTATAGAAGGCTGCATGCACAATACAAGGTATGAGGAATAGAGAACACAAAATAAACACACAGTAACACGACACAAGTTCACGTTTATTGAAATAAAGAAATAAAGAGCATAGAAAGATAGTTATATTTGCACAAAACAAATGATAGAAGGGAACTGCTAGCATTTGCGGATTTGGATGGAGCCTAGTCTCCCACTTCCAACGTTCAGGTATATTCTTCTGATCACGGGTTTAATTAGCAAGTTTATATTTTACTGGAAGACCTCAATATATTCGTATAATTCACTGTCACTGATTTTACCTCTTGCTGGCTGGTCGCGTGCCCACGTAGCAACTCACAGTTAGGATTAGACGCGTATATTATAGAACACGGAAATCTCTAGCAACCTCATGGGGTACTGAACTAAGTTTGATATTCTTAAGGCAGAAATATGTAGAACACGAATCAGTGGGCGAACGTTAGATATCACTAGAGTTTTAATATCTGATAAGGTAATTACGAGAGTCAAGGTCGCCTGTTAATAAAAAAACACTGATCGCTTAGTACGTCCCAAATGGAATGGTTAAATATGAATTACACTGGGCAAGGTCTTAGCCACTTTATAGAAAGTTAATAGGTGCGTATCAAGCTAGTACTATAACACTTAGTACTAGTAACATGAATCTTGAATAGTATGGGTAGATCTGGTCCTGGTTATCTTGCTTCCGGTGATGTTGGGGGCTAACGACTGGTTCCTCGGCCGTCCAGATGGTCCAAAATGTAGGAAGTTCTCAAGTCGGATCTCTTGATGATCGTTGCTGGCTACACACTTATATACCCACGAATTTGTGCGAAGGTTATAAGGTGCACGTTAGGACTTGTACATGGACAGATGCTTCTATCAGTCTTCTCTGCCACGGAGTCTGCCGGATCTGGAATCTCTCAACTCCGGAACAACACAAGGGCAGAGCTAGAGGTAAACTGCAGGGTAGTGACCACTGGTTGGTGTCTAGCTTTCAACTGATTTGACTGGGGGCGGGAGGTAGATTTATAGGCTCGGTTCTGGACCCTGCAGACAGTAGGGATCTCGAGTCTTATGGACTTAATTGAGCTCTCAATAGATATGGGGACTAGGTAAGATGGTATTTACTGTTGTGGCACAGGGCGATAGGAAGGCCTTATATTTTCATATAACTGAGCCTTAGTAAGAGGTACTATTTTGGCTATACTGGACGTATTTAGGGGAGAGAGACTGGATCTACTTTGCGAGCAGGATGAGGACAGCTGTGATAGGAGTGTCTCTCTAGATTGTTCAATCTTCATTCTATGGTATAGCTGAGGTGCTAATTTAGTGATCAGAGCATGCAAGAAAGGTAAATGGTTTATTGTGAGGTAATAGAGGTTAGTAAAGGTGTTAGTCATTCATGGTTAGTTCATTGATAGGAAGAATTCCTGTGCTACCTGGCAATGACTCGAGAGTCAAAACAGGGGCCAGGTATACCTCCGCGGGGGTGGGGGTCTCCCTCCTCGGGTGGGCAAAAAGGGGGAGCTGGGCGCCCTCTCTGATATAGTCGTCCGGCGGCTGTGGCTAGGGGCTTGCCATATCACCAGTGTTTGTAATAACCCTCTGTGTATGAGACAGATGTGAGTGTCTTTAATACCAAAACCGAAGGTGCCTTAGCTAGCTGGTTTTACTCGGCTGGTTGTTAATTGTAGGGTTTGCTGGATATGGTGGAGACTGGGTTGCTAACTCTGCCACATTTATCTGGAAGTATGACAATAGAAGTTAGTTACTGGCGGGGCGGCTAGCCTCGCACTGACGACCATTGGGTGCAGGGTTGTGAATGTGTTGTAAGAGAATAGATGGCATGCAAGGGGCTAGTAAAGTTCTAATGTTGTTCTGGCCTACTAAGTGAAGGTAGGCTGGATAGGAGTATATATATAAAAGGTTGGAGAGCGTTAGTAACGGACAATTCAAGGATCTTCAAGAGGTATGAGAGAGAGGCTAGGTCGGACAAGAGTCGAGAAGCGCGGGTGTCTTAATGAGAGGGGGGGGGGAGAGTTCAAGGGCTACAGGGAAATTGTGCCCCTAGGGTCGCGGGGCGTGGGGGTGGCATTAGGCTACAATTGATATGGAAGTTTGAAAAGGCAGTAGAATACGTTAGCCAAATGCTACCGGGGAATGCAACTATGGGGTGGTATACGAGTCTGGAAAAGATAGAGTTATGTGATCAGTCAGAGGGTTATGGATACTATTAGTTGGCCCTGGGAACTGCGTTTTCTATTAAATATAAAATACCAACCACAGTGGCAGTTCGTAGGGGTACTTAGTTATTGTTTCGGGGTACTTATGACAGATACTGATAACCAGGTTATCTTATATAATCTCTGGTTGGGGTAAGAGGTGTAAGACACGAAGTAAATTGGCGTAGTGTGGACTGTGGATACGAAGGAGGCAAGGGGAAGACGTATGACAATTGTGGAAAGTAAATGGAAAAAGGTGAACACAATGGCGGATAAAAATACTTAACCTGAGGGTTGCATACATAGATTTATGGGGGGATGGGTCTTCAGAAGCTTAGTCTGGCAAGACAAGATGTTAGGGAATGTTAATATTAATACTTAGTTACTAGAGGAGCAATGCAAGGGGCGACTGAGCACGGGTTACTATATCTATACTCGTCATGGAAAATGATATAAGAGATCTAGGGACAGCGTGGGTGCTTTAACTTCTAAGATATATAACATCTACTTCTCGGATGCAAGAACATACATAGATATAATTATGGCTGTCTGATGTGTTGGCATTGGCTCAACGTCGGGACAGGCATGGGTGTTTTTAATATGAATGTATATTCCTGTTCATCATCTTTGTAGTTAATAAGTGTAGGACACGAGGGGTTAGTGTACGTGAGGTGTGGAAAATGGTCGGTTTTAGAAAAGGTAAATGGGTGTGTCCTGGAGCTGTTTAGCCCTGCGGGCTTGGGCCTGCCTGGAATGGCGGGCTCGGTCAGCTGGTCCTTTCGTTCTGTGGACCTTTCTTCCGGGTGTTTCTGTGTGGTGTTCGCTCGTGGCTTCTGTGGTGGGCTTCTTGTTCTGGGGCATTTTATCAATAATATTTAATAACTTTAACATACACCCCCTAACATACGTACCCCCCCCCCCCCCACACACACACCCAACATACACACAGCCCCCCCCCCCCCCCCCACACACACACAACCGACATACACACTGTCTCACAACCCCCCCCCCACACACACAACCGACATACACACTGTCCCACAACCCCCCCCCACAACCGACATACACACTGTCCCCACAAACCCCCCCCCCCCCCCCCCCCCCCCCCACACAACCGACATACACACTGTCCCACAACCCCCCCCCCCCCCCCCCCCTCCCACACACACAACCGACATACACACTGCTCCGCACCCCCCCCCCCCCCCCCCCCCCCCCTCACCACAACACACACACACACACACAGGAAGTCGTCGGCGTGTAACCAAGAGCGGATGTGCCCGGAGATAACAACAACAACACTTCCACTACACCAACAACCTAACACTAACAGCCCGCCATTATTGATACTATTCTGGCTAACAATGAACTAACTTACACAGCTTAGGAAGGACCCGTAATAATTGTAAGGCTCCGAACTACCTCGGTACTGAAAGAGTGAAGACTTTCACTACAACAAGCCTCCATTGTATGCTGGCTAACAATGAACTAACTTACACAGCTTAGGAAGGACCCGTAATAATTGTAAGACTTCGAACTACCTCGGTACTGAAAGGGTTAAGACTTTCACTACAACAAGCCGCCATTGTATGCTGGCTAACAATGAACTAACTTACACAGCTTAGGAAGGACCCGTAATAATTGTAAGACTTCGAACTACCTCGGTACTGAAAGGGTTAAGGGGAGGTTTTTACTTTTGTTTCCTACGCCTCTAGCAATCTAAAAATGTCACCCCCTTGACCCCGTTTAAAGATAAATTTGTACATTTTTCGGTAGAAAAATTTCCCGGCCAAAGGCCGGTTCCTCTTAAATTACAGGCTCGCTATCGCTCGCCAAGATAAAATAGACACCTGAATGGCACGAAAGGTCTTAATATGGGGTGAAAGTTCTTAAAATTGCTAAACTAATGGGGCAAACGTTTTATATCAAAAGCAATGGGGCTAAACATGAGGGAGAAAGGGGTCAAGAAAAAATCCCTCGAGTGGAGATCTCCCCTTAAGACTTTCACTACAACAAGCCCGCCAGTGATGTGGATACTATTCTGGCTAACATTAGACCATTTTATATACAGCTTAGGAAGGACCTCGAGCAATAGAAAACGGTATGAATAAGGTCTACAACCGGATAAACTAATGATGGTTATTTACTCTTGTAACTGGTATAAGATTAGTTTATTAACACCAATATACCTTTAACCCCTTAAAGCTAGCGCATGCCAAGCCAGCTAAGGATAGCCCAATAAGGCCTATTAGGCGTATTTCCATTGGGGTCCTGTACTACTACCCCATCCCCTTGCTCATGAGGGATGTTGACTCAGTGCTTGTGAAAAATCTTTATAGCGCCGAGCGTGGGCGCGATCCCGGGCCTTCTGGGTGGAAGTAGAGACGCTAGTCACTACACCAAGCGAGCCGCTCGTTTAAGTATATATAATAGCCGGCATACTGTACCGTTATGAACATGTTATAGAAACACATATATATATATATTTCTAATCTCTCAGTGGGGATCGAACCGTCGACCATCAGGAAGATAGCCGACGCTTTAATCAATTACACCATGGCAGTCTAAAAGACACTCGGCCTTCTATCCTATTTATGTTAGGGAGAAGGGAAACTCACTAGGCGAATATATTTCAATTCAAACCTAGTTGTAGGATCCATATTTCCAGAATACCGTACAAGGATTTCTGAGTGTCCCGACGCAACTCGGGTCGAAATTGATTTCGATCCCCACTGAGAGATTAGAAACATTTAGTGGCTCACGTGTATTTGTGATATATTCTCAATATTTGTAACTCTCATGCTTTGTGGGTTAGAATTAAATTAAATCAATTTCGACCCGAGTTGCGTCGGGACACAACGAAATCCTTTTACGGTATTCTGGAAATATGGATCCTACAACTAGGTTTGAATTGAAATATATTCGCCTAGTGAGTTTCCCTTCTCCCTAACATAAATAGGATAGAAGGCAGAGTGTCTTTTTAGACTGCCGTGGTGTAATTGATTAAAGCGTGGGCTATCGTCCTGATGGTCGACGGTTCGATCCCCACTGAGAGATTAGAAACATTTAGTGGCTCACGTGTATTTGTGATATATATATATATATTGTCATATCCCTCGCCACTGTGAAGCTTCGAGAGTTTCTGCTGTGCTCGACCCCTTTCGACTCGCTATAGCTCGGCACTCTGAGTTGTTTTGTTGTGCCAGCCAGGGTCGACTATGACGTCTCAGTTGAGATTCATTTTGTATATTATGTAATGTTCTTAATAATAGATGGCGCTGTACTTGCCAATCTTCTGTTTTCTAGTTACCTTTCTGTACGTGTATAAGGGGTTCAGGCTGTGACGGAGGGTGTTGTAATTCCTCTTGAATTCATATGCAATCGGTATATACTCAACCAGCGTCTTGGATATATCGGCTCCTGGAGGTTTGTGTGGAGGTGGTATCCTGTATTGTGTGCTACTAAATACCGCTAGCTGTGCTGATAACCAGGGAGTAGTGTCTTGTCTGTCATAGCCTCATAACCAGGGAGTAGTGTCTTGTCTGTCATAGCCTCATAACCAGAGAGTAGTGTCTTGTCTGTCATAGCCTCATAACCAGGGAGTAGTGTCTTGTCTGTCATAGCCTCATAACCAGAGAGTAGTGTCTTGTCTGTCATAGCCTCATAACCAGGGAGTAGTGTCTTGTCTGTCATAGCCTCATAACCAGAGAGTAGTGTCTTGTCTGTCATAGCCTCATAACCAGGGAGTAGTGTCTTGTCTGTCATAGCCTCATAACCAGAGAGTAGTGTCTTGTCTGTCATAGCCTCATAACCAGAGAGTAGTGTCTTGTCTGTCATAGCCTCATAACCAGGGAGTAGTGTCTTGTCTGTCATAGCCTCATAACCAGAGAGTAGTGTCTTGTCTGTCATAGCCTCATAACCAGAGAGTAGTGTCTTGTCTGTCATAGCCTGATAACCAGGGAGTAGTGTCTTGTCTGTCATAGCCTCATAACCAGGGAGTAGTGTCTTGTCTGTCATAGCCTCATAACCAGAGAGTAGTGTCTTGTCTGTCATAGCCTCATAACCAGAGAGTAGTGTCTTGTCTGTCATAGCCTCATAACCAGAGAGTAGTGTCTTGTCTGTCATAGCCTCATAACCAGGGAGTAGTGTCTTGTCTGTCATAGCCTCATAACCAGGGAGTAGTGTCTTGTCTGTCATAGCCTCATTCCTATTATTACGTGTCATTAGTTTACATTAGTATATAAGGTTCTTTTCTTTTTTCCTTTTGTTTTGTTCATAGAGATAAATTATTATTATTTATAGATTAATATTCATATAAATATATTATTTTCCTTTTTAATCTACAGTAGTTACTTGTAATTCTTTATATAATATATAGACTCCTTTCTTTTATAATTAATTATGTATAATATATATATATATACCGTATATATATATATTAAAAACAAATCTTAACCATTATATTATGTGCATCGGTTTGGTACAAAGGGGTTAGTGGTGTGGTCAAGTTTATAAGATCAAAGTGGCTTATGATATAATAACTTACATAAATAAACTGCTATATATGCTATAACTACCATCTCTAAAATAGACTACAGAGTCTTGGCATAAGTCTGTTAAACAGACTATTACTCTCCTCACTGAATTCACTTCTAATCTATTCAGTCTAGTGTGACAATTTGGGAGTTACCATACCCGTAGTGCTTACCAGGCCTAATTAAAACTCCTCATAACTTCCGGGTTGTAACAATATATATACAGTAGGATATATATATATATATATATATATATATATATATATATATATATATATATATATATATATATATTCTGACATACGGAGCCCTGTATGTTAATTTAAGAGTTAGAATTAGAGTTCAAGGAGCCAAACTACCCAAGTGGTGAAGCAGACTAGCGAGCGAACGAGCGAGTGGGCAAACCATCTCGCCCCATACCTCGATGACCGATGCTATGACGTATGATCGACGCCAGGAGCTGTGAGTGGACGACACACCTGTTATGTGATTCGAGGAGCTATGATTGGAGCGCGCACCACCCGCCGCCTCCTGATTCGTTCCTACACCATCATTGTTTGGTATATAAGACCCGAGTTGTGGGCATTCAAATCAGTCTCATTTGGAGTTGGGGAAGGTGAACTTGCAGCTGGAGGAAGACGGGGTGAAGTATTTTAATGGGATTGTGACTGTCAGTCAGATTATATAAATGTGTGTTAAGTGTGTTCGGTGTAAACACTTACGTTATGTTGGTTAGTGAGATATGTGATTGGGAATTAACGTGATGTGTTTAATGTGTGTAATGTGTTTAACTATTTAATTGGGAATTAACGTGAACACTACTATTATGTGTCTAACTATTTGATTGCGAATTAACGTTAACGCTACTATTATGTGTTTAACTATTTGATTGCGAATTAACGTTAACGCTACTATTATGTGCTTAACTATTTTAGTTGCCTAACTTGTGGACTAAAGCAACTCTTTAAGTAATTGGGTTATGATGAAAGTAATACTATTGTTTTATATTAATACTTACGAGTTCTTTCATTTTCTTTGAATTAAGCTTACAGTGCTTAATGGTGCTTAGTACGGTGATGCTATTGTCTCGTATTAGTAATATCGCCTTAGACTAACATGGCTGTGTTAATATTACTTATAGTGATTTTCTAAGCTGAAGAAAATTCTTTTGCTTCAAAATATTATATTTTGCTTTTCATATTATTTGAGTGAGACCTGAATCGAATCTATGAAACGATCCTGTAACTTTATTTACTCATAATCAAACCTCAATGTTACGTGGTTAAGAAATAAATTTAACTAATTATTAAATATATATCTAACTTTTTATGTGACTTTGATATTACTCCTGATGATAATAATAATATTTTATTCTGGGCAACAGTAGAAAAATTTAATGAGCTTTTAGTTTTATTTTATGTTTTTCTATGTGGATGAGGGAGACAAAAGGCAAAACTGCCTGTGACGAGTGCCTCTCCTAGAGTTGAAAGTGACCGGGCCAAAATCAAGGAAATTTCTAGCCAAAATGTTTGGACACAAGGAGCTTGAGGCAATTTAAGTCATAGGATGAGGGAAAGCTGGATTCAGGGAGTGTGTTCCAGAGTTCAGCTGTTGAATAGAAGATTGGGAGTATCGTTTCACTCTTTGGTTGGAGAGTTGCAGAGTAGGGACATAAAACAATCAAAGTTAACTGTTTGACTTCCGCAGACCCTTCCTAAGCTGAGTGAGGGTAGACTCATGTTATGTATGTTTACTGGTGTTTAATCATGATACTAGGGGAGTTGGTTGCCTGTACTTCAGTCTCAAAGAGATTCACTTCAGGACCATTAATAATAATATAGGCATTGAAAACAGGTTTTTAAATTATTCTTAGCAGTCCCTTCTCTAGTTTTGTAACTTTTGTCCAATAAAGATTTCATGTATATTTGTTGTTGCATTCCCAGAACTATTACACTCCGCATAGTGTAAACAAGGCGGGCAATATGCCCGAACTCTACATTCTACCTGTGTACAGGCTAGGTCTTATAGATTTCCCGGCCATGACTTGCTTATCACTAAAGAATCTTTCCGCAGCCTTATGTAAAATTATTTGTTTTCATTTCTTCAAGGAATATAGTAGTTTATTGTTAAATTGTTTATCATGTAATGAGTAGAGTTTGCATTACCTTACCTTAAGAACCTAACTTCACTAAGTCTTAGTGTCCAAAGTGGGGGCTGCCACTATCCCCACAGTCCACACACCCGTTAACCCGGGAACAGCGGGGAGACTCTTAAGAGCGAGTGAAAAAAAAATCAACTTTAAAAAAAAAAAAAAAAAATTGGCCCCTGGGCCATGCAAAATCTCAGTCCTCTACCTCCCCTCCTTCCCCACTTTCCTCCTCTCCTTCAGTTATCACCTATTTTCCCTGTTATTCCCTTATTCTGAGGTATATTTTCGTGCTAACATTAGAAATCCGGTTGGAGGGTGTGGTCATCACTGATAGCAAGCGAATGCAAGAGAGAGAGAATCGATCGACTGTGTCTCAGTGGCCTTGGGGGAAATTGGCGGGAAAGCAGCTTGCCTCACCCATATATTATACAACTCGCGGGCTATATCTCCGATTTTGACCATCCAAACCCTGTTTTCACTAGTTTTATTGTTGTTTCAGGTTAATACCTTTATAATCAACCCATAATAGGCGCATATGGATAAGTATTAATGCTATTAATGGTACAATGAATATTTTAGTAACGGAAACACCTCAAATACATGCGCACAGGGAGAGGTGTCTAATTACCCCCATGCGCACTTCAGAGGTTAACTAACCTATATACCGGTAATTGGTATGTCTTGTCATTACTATAACCTTATTTAGTCTTCATGGGAGTAACGGAGACTTGATTGAATATTTTCGGGATTAGCAGAATTTAGGGTCTTTTAAAGTTTTAAAAATTATGGAGAGTTTCTACGTTCCTATTGATTGTACTTAACCTGAGATGGGAATAGCCTACCCAGGTATTTTTTACTCGGACCAGGGAAAATAATAGACAAACAAATGTTCTAATCAAAGTGTATTCATGAAACTTGGTATATATTTTAACCAGTACCGGTACTAAATGTAGAGTTTGAATGGGATAAGGAACAGCTTAGTATCGAAAAACCAATATCTGGGCCCCCTCCTTTGATAGCACCAGCTGTAGTGAGCGACGCAATCAATAAAATGAAGGACGGTAAAGCTCCAGGTTGCTCCGACATTGTCGCTGAGATGATAAAAGCCTCAGGGGAGATTGGTGTAAACTTAGTCACCGAGTTGATAAACACTATTATTAAAGATGAGAAAATCCCAGAGGATTGGCTCAAAAGTGTAATAGTAAATATATACAAAGGAAAAGGGGATGCGCTAGATAGAGGAAATTATAGGGGCCTGAAAATGCTTGACCAAATCATGAAGGTCTGTGAGAGAGTCCTTGAGGGTTTGATCAGGCAAAGCATCTCTATTGATGATATGCAGTTTGGTTTTATGCCAGGACGTGGTACAATCGATGCTATCTTCATAGTCAGGCAGATACAGGAAAGATACTTACTAAAAGGCAGGGATCTTTACTTTGTGTTTGTGGACCTGGAGAAGGCCTTTGATAGGGTACCTAGAGATGTTGTACAGTGGGCTATGAGGAAACTTGGTGTGGAAGAGTGGCTGGTGCGTGTGATAATGAAGATGTATGAGGATTCGCGAAGTTCGGTGAGGGTGAAGGGTGTACCGAGTGATGAGTTCGCAGTCCGTGTTGGAGTCCATCAGGGTTCAGTGTTAAGCCCACTCCTCTTTATTATGGTCTTGGAGGCGCTGTCTATAGCTTTTAGAGGCGGACTCCCGTTGGAACTGTTTTATGCAGACGATTTAGTCCTAATAGCTGACAGTATGCAGGATGCTGAGGCCAAATTCAGAGAGTGGAGAGAGGGCATGGCGAGCAAGGGTTTAAGAGTCAATATTAACAAAACCAAGGTTATGCATTGTAGTTTGAGACTAGGTAATGTGGAAAAGAGCGGTGCATACCCATGTGCAGTGTGTGGAAAGGGAGTGGGCGTTAACTCAATTCAATGTAGCATCTGTCGATGTTGGGTACACCATGGGAGTAAGCGCTGTAGTAGAATAAAGGGGCCCCTGCCGAAGGATAAGTCAGAAATAGTGAAATTTGAGTGCGTAGTGTGCAAAGGTGAGCTTGTGTTAAGTGATGATCCTGTGGCTGTGAATTTTGGAAATGAGTCTTTGGAGCTGGTGAACAAGTTTTGTTACCTAGGAGATACCATCTCTGCCGGTGGTGGGGCCGAGGCTGCCACTGTTGCTAGAATTAGGTGTGGCTGGGGGAAGTTCAGAGAATTTATGCCAATCCTGACCATGAAAAGAATGCCTCTTCCCCTGAAGGGAAAGGTGTATGCCTCATGTGTTAGAAGTGCAATGACGTATGCCTCAGAAACATGGGCCGTTAAAGTAGAGGATGTCAACAGAATGGAGCGTAATGAGATGAAAATGGGGAGATGGATGTGTGGGGCCAGGCTACGGGATAGAATAACAAATGTTGAGCTGAGGAGACGTTTAGGTATAAAGAGTATTAGCGAGGTGATGCGTACAAGTAGACTGGGATGGTATGGACATGTGGAGAGAATGGATGAACAAAATTGGGTGAAAAAATGCAGGTCTGTGATTGTGGAGGGAGCTGCACCAAGGGGTGGACCGAGGAAGACCTGGAATCGGACTATACGCGCCGATCTCAAATCCAAGAACTTGACAAATGAAGCAGCCCTTAACAGGGTTGCCTGGAACGCCGCCATTAGGACAAGAGACTGAAACTGCACTTATGTGTGGAACACTCAGTCTTAAAATGTTATGTATGTATGTATGTACTCTACAGTAACTCTTGTATCACATGAAAGGATATAAATTAGTTATGTAATACTGCTGGGAATGAAACAACAAATGTACATGAAATTTTTATTGGACAAAAGTTACAAAACTATAGAAGGGGCTGCTAAGAATAATTTAAAAACCTGTTTTCAATGCCTATATTAATGGTCCTGAAGTGAATCCCTTTGAGACTGAACTACAGGCAACCAGCTCTCCTAGTATCATGATTAAACACCAGTAAACATACATAACATCCATTTTCCTTACAATATTATTCATTCCTCTTAATACATTTTGAGTATGTATTGTGTGTATATTTACCTTCACATCTCAAAATTTCTCCAGACCCCCCCCCCCCCCCCGGAGATGCGCAAAGTTGATCCTTTTCAGCTTCAGAAAGCATGATCCAGAACTGGATAATTTCTGTTTTGGCACCCTGGGTCACTGGCCAGTTCAGTATTACTGAATATTAATGTCACAAATTATTCTGCAATACCGGTATTTGAAGACAAATATGGAATCTATATGCTCTAAACATCATATGAAAATGTTTTAACCCTCGGTAAAACCTAATAAAAATTAAAACCTAATAAAAATATATGGTACTAAAATATTTTCTTTCGTAACATGGTTGTCAATACGTTCCTATAGCCGGCACCGATTCGTATACTCGCCATTTTTAATGGGTGATGGCAATTTTTGTGCATAGGATTAAATTTCCGAAAATGAATGAGTAATAAATACACTATGATTTCTTATTTTAACTTACATTTGCCGCTGCACTCATGCTATTGTTGTGAACCTCTCGCTACCACTCGTTGCTGGCGTAAATCGTGCCCCCTCGCCATGAACCTTAATTAAGTCTTGTACTACTTGCGCAGTTATCTGGGGGCTACATCCCTGTTGACACTGCATCGTGAAGAAGAAGGTATGTCCCATAATACTGTGCTTTTTGCACTGTTACCCAACCAGCGGGGGTGTGGGGGCGGCAGCCCCCGCCCATAATACTCTAGGATAGGTTAGATAAGGTTGTTAGGTTAGGCTAATGTCTTCTCAAAGTTGACTCAATCATAGGCTATTACTCACTCCACCCCAACTGGATTTCTACCGTTAGCAGTTTTACCCAACTAGCGGGGGTATGGGGGTGGCAGCCCCCACCCATAATACTAGGATAGGTTAGGTAAGGTTGTTAAGTTAGACTAATGTCTCTTCAAAGTTTACTATTTTTATAACATAGGCTATTACTCACTCCATCCCGTGAAATCCGAGCCAACTTTCGTCAAAAGTTGGCTCGGGTTTTCAAAAAATTGGGTTTTATGTCGAAAATGCACAAACCCGAGCCTACTTTTATTTAAAAATTCAATATATTCGCTTTATACCCCTCAATTTCCCTATTCTTCACAGCCCTTCCCACTATCGGGGGCAGTGTTTTTAGATTCTTGGATAATGGGTAAATAGTAATTTCCATGAAGTAAAGAAAATCCGAGCCAAATATACAAATTACGTCGCTTTCTTTTTTTACTCTACAAACTCGCACAATCCGAGCCAGCTTTGGCCAAAACTTGGCTCGGGTTTTCAAAATCTATGGTTTTATGCCTTTAACCCCTCCAACCCGGATGGGCTCTTGAACGCCCATAACAACCTCGGCCCGCGCAACCCGGAAGGGCTCTTGAACGCCCATTGCTTGCATGCGTGCTTTCGAATGCCGCGCGTACATTTTTGGTATCGTGGGACGGTAGGTGGCGCCACCAGGCGTAAACTACGCCACAGCAACAGTATCTACCCCGACGCCATCATGGACAGTATGCCAAATTAAGGGGAGGTGTGGTGGAGTGGTCATGCCACTGGATTGGTAATCCAATGGACCCGGGTTCAAATCCCGATATGTCAATGGGAAGATATTATTGGGATTGAATTTGTGCTGTACCTAGTATCAGTGCATTACCACAAAGCCCACCGAAATGCCAAAAAAATACCCTCATTGTTCCCTGATTAAATAACACTGTATGAATATTCCCATATTCAAAATATGTTACAGGGGGACAATGCCTAGTGAGTTCACTGCTCAATAGGTGGCGTTCTGAGAGTGAGGGTCTGAGTCTGGAGGGTGAGACGGTGAAGCACCTGAGCGAAGCAACCGGCCGCTTCAGAGATGGAGCTGTTTCGAGCCATGATGGTTGCTTCGCATGTCTCACTCCCCAGACTGGAACAAGACCTCACGGGCTTCACCGTGTTGAGCGGTGGAATGTACAGGCTCTCAGCCTATGCCCGAGAGGGAGTAGTTGGAATATAGAAAAAAAAAAAAAAAAAAAAAAAAAATAGTGATTCCGCTGTGTCCGATACCGTGCTTCCTACGACGCCCTTGCTTGTTCGTCGCGCCTTACCCCGACGCCATCGCCTAAATGTGTTATCTCCCGGAGGTATTGAGACGACATCGAGACTTTATGAGCGAGCTGATGCCAAGCATAATGTTGATGATGAAGTCAGTGACGACTCCAGTAATTATAAGTCGAGTGATTATGGCCATGAGAGTGATAAAGAAGAGCAATTCCTGGGATTTGCGAGAGAACATGACAGTGATGAGAGTGATGAAGGTGATTTACCAGTTGTTGAGGAAGCTGGTTTACCTAAAGACAGTGAACTTGAGAGAGTGAGCGAGTGGGAGAGTTCAAGGTCACTCACCAAATTTCGCTTAAGTGACACGACGCCAAGCCCTTCCCCAGGTAAATCGCCTTTCAAGCTACATTTGTATAAGCAGAAAATACTTGAGAAGGCGGCCGCGGCAGCTAGGGAACAAGCAAAACTACTTGGTGAGGATGAGGCTGTGAGTGAGGGTCAGCGTGGTGACCCTTCTCGTCCGCCATTGTCTCCCTTATCTACCCACGCCACCCAAGATGACCCGGATGCCCCGCATTCTTCCCCACCACCCCCACCATTGCCAAGGGTTGAGGACCCCACACTTTCGGCCTATTTGCCTCCTAGGTCCCCCGACAGGAGACATACTGCTGCCGAAAAGGGGAAAGGTAGGAAATATACCAAGAAAATTAAGAAAAGTAAGAGAGTTTTGTTCGAGGCTCCCGCGGCGTCCACCCCGGCCGGCCCCAGCCATACGTCCCCGCAACTTTCCCCACGGTCCTCCCCACCTCTCCCGCCTTCAACATGTCTTCCTGAAGAAGTCTTTGAGCTCGCATCACCAATACCTGGGCCTAGTGACAGTGAAACATTGCTTTCTGTCACTCGTCGCAGGCCAAGGAGCCCAGGACCTTGGGGGACACAGCCTCACCTGCCACTCCTTCCCCACCTCGCCCACCCGCACGCCGCCCACGCATCACTGGTTCCCCGCCAGATTATGTGGGGGCCACTGATGATGAAGGGCACCTCTCTCAAGACTCTGGCCATGATTACATAGGTCCACCGTCAGGGCAAGATGACCACTCTGACGATGACTATATGGACATCGACGACCCTCGACCCATCCGCTTGGCCCGGCGTCGTGCTGCCCGTCGTGCTGCCCACCGCCCTGGCCGCCCTAGGGCGCGCGCCTCCCGAGTTGGCCGTGGGCGTGCTGGGCCACCAGCTGGAGCTCCTCGTCAGCGTAGACAAGACCCATTCTACGTTTTTCAGTGGCAAGACGTAGTTGATGAGGATGCATACAACCCTGATGTGCCAGCTTTTGATGAGGTACTGGAGGGTTCAGGCGTTACCCCCAATTTTCCTGCAGGCCCCAATGCTCCACCACACGAACTGTTTGAGGCCTTCTTTGATGAGGAGGTGGTAGGCTATGTTGTCAAAGAGACAAATAAGCAGCACCAATTCCAGGTCCACTTTTTGGGAAAGGTGACCAAGGGCCACATGAGGCAGTGGACCCCAGTGACTCATAAAGAGTTCATGGTGTTCCTGGCACTCACCATGCTAATGCCTCATGTCAAGAAGCATAGGTTGCCTGACTATTGGATCACCAATGATCTGATATCCACCCCTGCCTTCGGGAAATATATGTCTCGCGACCGGTACCTTGATATCCTCGCAGCGCTCCATCTTGTCACCAACCTTGACGTCCACCTCCCAGACAAGCTGTGGAAGATTAGGACGTTGTATGAGATGATGCGAGAACGCTTCACCTCCTACTTCAAGCCCTTCCGCAAGGTCGTCATTGATGAGTCTCTTGTGCTGTTCCGGGGAAAACTCAGCTTCCGGCAGTACATCCCCTCAAAAAGACATCGCTTTGGCATAAAATTCTTTGTGCTGTGCGACTGCCAAACTGGCTATGTCCTGGACTTCCTGGTCTACAGCGGGAAGGAAGGGGACTTGCTTGTGGACCCCCTCATTGGCTTTGGCGGAGCAGTGGTGCAAGCCATGATGGACCGCTACTTTCATAAGAATCACGTCCTCTACACGGACAATTATTACACGTCCCCCACTCTCTCACAGTACCTGCATGAGCGCAAGACGGGGACTGTAGGCACAGTACGAGGGAAAAGGAAGGGCATGCCACCTTTCCCTCCAAAGACCAAAAAAGGTGATGTGTTCAAGAAGAAGTCGGGGCCCATTCTGGCTATCCACTGGCACGACCAGCGGAAGGTCAACCTCCTGACCACCATCCACAAGGGGGAAATGGTGGAGACTGGCAAGGTGGATCGCCGCACCCAGGCCAGGGTGACCAAGCCCGATGCTGTCCTGGACTTCAACCTGAGGCTGGTGGACAAGTCCGACATGCAGATAGGCTTCATTGACTGCCTGCGTACCTCGTGCAGATGGTACAAAAAGTTCTTTCTGCATATGGTGGACATGTCAGTTCTGAATGCCTACAACATATACAAGCTTCGGAATGTGAACACACCCATGAAGTTCAATAGCCTGCGGAGGTTCCAAAAGCAGGTGTTGACGGAGCTCCTGGAGAAGTATGCTATGCCACAGAGGGCAGTGGCACATCCTGGGCCCGCCGTTATTGACCGCTTGCAGTCTGCTCAATACTTTATTAGGCACAGGCTTGGTTCCCTGCCTCAGAATGAATCCGGAAGAACACAGCAGAAGCGGTACCATGTCTGCTACAACAGCAGGGTGAAGCCGAGGTCAGGTAAAAAGTCAACCCTGGAGTGTGTGGAGTGCAAGGTGGCACTCTGTGCTGTAGATTGCTTCTTTGATTACCACTCCAAGCTGGAGTTCTAATAATCATACTGAAATTGCCAAATAAAATGACAATATGTACACTATAATTATATATAGGCAAAAAGTGGAAGAAAACCAATGTATTGTAATACAAAAGTCATGTATTATGAGAACATTGATACAAATACAATTACACCATAATAATATGTGAAAGTGACACATATGTATATACCAAGTGACATTCATATGATTAGAACCTATAGAAATATATAAATCAGTGAAAAAAGACACAATAAATTTTATATAAAACGTTTACAAATCATATAACTAAGTGAAAGTGACACAAGACCTAATATTTGATGGCCAAAGTATAATAAACACCTGTGATAACGAATAATCAGTGCCTAATACAACAATAACCTACCTCAATTACTAATAAAATGTACGGTATCGAGTAAAAATGAGCATTATCAGTGACAGTGACACTCTCTAAAGCATATTTGTCAAAGTGAAAGTGACACAAGACCTAATATATGATGGCCAAAGTATAATAAACACCTGTGATAACTAATAATCAGTGCCTAATACAACAATAAGCTACCTCAATTACTAATAAAATGTACGGTATCGAGTGAAAATTAGCAATATCAGTGACAGTGATACCCTAAAACATATTTTATATAATTGGCCTCAAAATAACTAGAAAATATCAAATAAACATCACATTCTCAATATCAAACACTAAAATCGTCTAAGGGAGATAAATACTTTGGCGCGACGAGCGGCTAGGTGCGTCGTAGCCATGGCCGGGGCGACGCGTCCGAACGCGGGAAGAATTTGCCGCCGAAAAGCACTCTTCTTCCCGCGCTCACCATTATGCAACCAGAGGGGCTAGAGACCTCTACTCAACGCCATTCGACAGAGGAAGGTTTGTGGAACATTATTCTTTTTTATTCACAACATTACATGACATATTCATTGACTTACAGAGTAGTTAACATAGGCCAAAGATCGTCAAAACACCCGGTACCGGAGCACAGTCGTAAGCTATAGCCCCCGGGGCTGGAGGGTTAAAATACTGGTACCTTAACCCTTAACTGTCGGCGAGCAACATAAGTCGAGTTAAATAAAGCTGGACTATGTGGCGGCGCTCGACATAGGTCGTGTGGCAATTTCAGCACGTAATGTTGCTGAGAGAGAGAGAGACAAGTGGTGGCAGGAGAGTAGCGAGCGTATGACTGCTCCAGACCACCGCAGCGAACCTACTGACACGAATCCCACCTCCTCCCTCCCTCTCTCACTCGCTATATACGGAATTGTATGGGGAAAGTGCCTAATTACATGCTTTTTGCACTCGCGTTGCACGGTTATTGCAAGAAAACTAGCCATCATAAAAGGATCGTTATGGTGTCATTCGAAAGCTCTGTTTATGCCCTTTCAGGGATAGATACTTGTTTTACGTTCTGGGTCTTATTTAGGCATGAAAATGATCACGTAAACAGCCCTATTTTGGCTAAAAACACCCCGCTGGGCGGTACATATAAATAAACCGCATAGGCCGCTCGTAAGGTGTTAAAATTCAAGCCAAGTTTTGCTAAAATACGCTTTTATCGCCATTTTACGCCTCATTTCCCTATACTTCATAGCCCTCCCCACTATCGGGTGGCGTGTCTTAATCCTCACAGACCGGTTTCGCATTCTATAAGATATCCCTGAAACCCGGGGAATTAGGCCGACAAATGTCTCGCCCAGGCTACCGTATCTTTGTTATTTTAACTGCTACCGCATTCCCACACATCTCCAAGCGTAGATGTGTTTTGTACCTGTAGACTGGTATTGAGTAGAGCTCTCTAAGTCAACTGGTTCAGTTGTGATGACTATTTCTATGGAGAGAGCTTTGTGGCAATGTCAGCCATATGAGACACTTTTCACTACTGAAACAACAACAACACACAGCCACACAAAAACAAGCGACGCCTCTCCTTCTTGTGTTCGGAGATGCGCGGCGTCGGTCCAACCGGCTGTTGTTTACATGCGTCGGACAAACGGCTTTCAAAACAAGCTTACAGGCTTTCAAGCTGCCGGTGCTCAAGAGCCCATCCGTGTTCCTGGCCATAGTTTGTTATGAGTGCCTCAGAGCCCAACCGGGGTCTGAGGGTTAAGATCGTTGTTTAATGGGGAAAGCGGTTTTTCTGAAGCTTTTAATTATTTCCAAACACTGTATATTGATCAAAACTAACTGAAAAATAAAAAAAAAATCCATAGGAAAATTAGTGACATTAACCCTCTCACATCCTTATGACGCAGAGGTTGCCAGATTAGCAATAAGAAATTGATTACTCTCACTCTTATAATTACCTCTCCAAAATTAGTTTTCTGCCCACAGCTAACTCAAAGACAACTGCAGAGGTTGAAGTAAATAAACTAAAGGTTTATAAATACCCCTGACGGTAACAAAGGCTTTAAAGTATCCCTAATAGGCTCAAAAATTGCGTCCGGATGCGAGAGGGTTAACCTCTAGGATGCGTAGCCCCTGTAGTATACACCTTACCCCTGTGCGCAGGTATTATGATTCATTCCTCACTAAAATCGTTAATTTACCATAAATATAATTAATACTTATCCATATGCGCCTATTTTACGTTTAATATGAAGATAGTAACATGTGACAACAATAAACCAAGTGGGAATAGTGTTTAGATGGTCAAAATCGCAAATAAATACGGAGCGGTCCATTCATGGAATGTGGAGCAGAGCGAGGCAACCCCACATCTCGCGAGGTCTGAAGCATGACTGAGAATCTCGCCTAACACACTCGCAAGTCATATAACCACACCCTGCAACCGGCTTGCAGATGTTAGCATGAAATTATACCAATGAATAAGGGAATAACTGGGAAAATAGGTGATAATTGAAGGGGGGGGGGGACTTTGACATGATGTGGAGAAGTGATATGAGGTATGGAGGGAAATAAAACACAAAAAAACAAAATTGTTTCAAGTGCTACTGGGGCCTTTTAAAAAAAAAAAATTTTTAGGCCTAGGATCTTAAGAGTATCCCCGCAGTCGCCCAGTAAAACCTCTTGTCTCCCGGAAGCTGCCGGGTTAATAGTGAAATTTTGTCGAAATCAGCTTCACACTTGACTTTTTTCTTGGCTTGTGCTGGCTTAATTATCCTGAAGGGTTGGTAACCTATGGAGTCCTATGTTAATTAGATAATCTTAAACAATACTACTGCAGTGCTATTAGAAACTATTTATTAGGGAAAATAGGGACCAATAGACTCCATATTTTTCTCTTAGTTCGCATGGTGAAATTTAGGGGTAGAATGTAGAGTTTGGGCGTACCGCCAGCCTTGTTTACACTACGCGGAGCGGCGTTGGACGCTTGCCATCATGTTCCAGTCTATTTTGACTGCCTTTTGATACAATATTGGTTTCACAGCACGCTCATCAATTTCTATGGCTTCTATAAATTTGTCATATACCATACTTTATTCCTATATAGGACTATGTCCTATAGCGCTGCAAATGGAATTATAACTACTGTAAAACAAAATAATATTTACCTCCTGTTAACAGCCACAGCTTAAGATTGCGGCGTAAACTTCAACTTTTCTTTCGGCGCCCATCAATCTTTTATTATTTGAATAGCCTACCATCATGTAGGCCTATCCAATTTAGGCTTAATTCTAGTTTTGGATTCACAGCCAACTCATCAATTTCTATGGCTTCTATGCATTTTTCATATACAGTACCATACTTTATTCCTATATAGGCCTATGTCAGTAGTGCCGCAAATGGAATTATAACTACAGTACTATAAAACAAATAATATTTACCTCAGGCCTGTTATCAACAGCCACAGCTGAAGATTGCGGAGCAAACTTCACCGTAGACTTCATCAACTTTTCTTTCGGCGCCCGTCAATCTTTTATTATTTGAATAGCCTACCCAAGCAGTTATAATAATAATAATAAATAATAGTTCTTAAAGCTAGCGCATGGGCCAGCTAAGGATAACCCAATAAGGCCGATTAGGCGTATTTCCATTGGGGTCCTGTACTACTACTCCATCCCATTGCTCATGAGGGACGGTAACGACTCAGTGCTTGTGAAAAACCTTTAATGCGCCGAGCGTGGGCGCGATCCTGGGCCTTCTGGGTGGAAGTCCAAGACGCTAGTCACTACACCAGCGAGCCGCTGGTGGGATGTGGGAGCGGCAGCCCCCACCTATAATACTAGGATAGGTTAGGCTAATATTACCCCGCAATTTCCCTGATCTTCATAGCCCTCCCCACTAGTGGGGGGGGGGCCATGTTTTTAGATTGTTTGATAATGGGTAAATATTTATTTCTGACAGTCCTTGGTATAAAACAACACTGTATATTAAAGAAAACAGAGAAAACAAAACTCTAAAATCGCTGTGAAACCCAAACTAGAATTTTACCCTGGCAATTTACCCAATGAATTCCCTCTATCTATCTATCTATTGCCCGACGCCATGATCCCCGAAGGGGTGGCCACGAACGAACCGCCCCCAAGCACCTCTGTCCCCAGTCAGTCGACGCCCCTCCTCCCAACCAGCACCGCCTTCATTCATATACTTCCTCACTCCATCCTTCCACCTCTCCTTCGGTCTACCTCTGCCTCTCTGTCCTTCCACCTCGCTCTCGTACACCCTCTTAGTCATTCTTTCGCTTCCCATACGTTCCATATGGCCGAACCATCTCGAGTTGTTCCTTTTCACACTTTCGAGCACATCTACCTCCACACCACCTCCTTCTTACTTCCTCATTCGTCTGTCTATCCCTCCATGTAACTCCGCACACACTTCTCAAGTAACTCCTATCCACCGCTCTCACTCTTGGTCCGAGTCTCTCCACGAACGTCCATGCTTCGCTTCCATAAGTTAGTGTCGGGATTACCACACTGCCATGCAAGGACTTCTTCACTTCCATACTGACCACTCTATTTCTTGTTACTACTTTCAATGTTCCTACAACCCTCTTCCCCTGTTGCACCCTCTCCCACACTTCATCCACAGTCCCATCTTTACTCAACACACTGCCCAGATACTTAACCCTTAAAGAGCGGCACGCAACATAAGTCGAGTTAAAGAAACTGGCAAAAAACGGGTGAAAAATGGTTAAAAATGGGTGGAACAGTAATGAACCATACGTCCGACATCTGTGGCCTCCCGGCCCACACTAACTCCAGTTCCCCCACCGCACGGGAGGATGACCGTGTGACCAATAGTTCGCTAAAAGTGAACAATGTAGCAAAATCCGCTAAACTTCCATCTTTGAGGTAACACTGTCAGTGCTCCACGAGTGCTACGTAGCTGTATGTGGTGTCATTGTGTAGCGATTTCCGCCTAGTTTTCGGCACAATACAGTTCCTTTCATGCTGATGGTTGATATAGCAGTCAGAATGGCCTGAAAAGGCCCAAAACGGCCACAGACCCCCCGCTAGACAAGGGTTAAAAGAGCTGACGATCTCCATAGCCTGACCGTTCAACTTCACCTCACACTCTGTGACTTCACCCCTTTCGAAGATCATAACCTTGCTTTTCCCCACATTTACCTCCAGATTCTGTTTTTTGCACACTGTTCCAAACTCATTTACCAGACCCTGCAACTCCCATTCATTATCGCTCGTCAGAACTGTGTCGTCCGCAAACAGCAGTCTAGGCAGCTTCCACTCATTTCTCTCCCTTTTCAGCGATACACCAACATCCACTGCTCTTCCTAGTATTTCTTTCATGACTCCATCCATATATACAGTAAACAACCACGGGGACATCACACACCCCTTTTTCAACCCAACACTCGGGTCAAAGAACTCCCTCTGCTCATTCTCCACACACTTACTGCCGCCTTTGCACCCTCATACATGCTCTTCACTGCTTTCAGCAACTTGCCATATACTCCGTATATTCTAAGTACTTTCCACATGCCTTCTTTATCAAAGTTCTCTGTCATAGGCCTTCTCCAAGTCCATAAAGGCAACATACACCTTTTGTTGCTTCTCCAGATATTTCTCCACAACACAATTCAGGGTAAAAATCTGATCTACACATCCTCTTCCCTTCCTAAAACCTCCCTGATTTCCCTCACCTACTGTAAAAGTGCCATTCACCCAATAAACTACACCGTATCTTCAGATTGATGGATAATGGGTAGCCTAATTTAATGCAAATCCTCCACTCAAATCATGAAAAGCAACAATAAAACACTATATTCCTCGAAGAAAAAAATACAAACATGGTACTAAATAGGGCTGCTGTAGCGTTATTGAACGCTACCATATGTTTTATTCCCCCCCACATATTTCACTGGCCATGAAGAGCCATCAGCCAAACCTATAATAGCCTATCAATCATTGGTAACGGCGTCTACACTAAAAGTTAATTTATCAAAAGTCACAAAATTTTGAAAATTTCACGGGTATTCTGCAGAACAACAACTCCTCGATTACGGGATTCCTGTCGTAAGATCCTATGTAGCGGTAGTCACCGTATTGTGTTTGCCCATTAACTAAGGATCCTTATTTATATCCTCATATCTCTTAGTTATTTTCTTCACTACCTCAACAATACTAAACCCCGATAGCTGGGGAGGGTATGAAATAGATCAGGGAAAGAGAGGGGTTGAAACACGGAGATTAACTAGAATATAGCCATGTTGATTAACCAAGCCAAGACGTTGTGTATCCTTGCTTGTGATTGGTTGTTGATTATCGTGACGTCATCAGCCAAGGCGGGCCTCAGCGATGACGTCATTCCAGCCCTCGGCCAACATGTCGTCATTACACTCGCTTATTTTTACACCCGCTTAATCTTACACCCGGTTAATTTAACATCAGCGGTGTATGTGTTTCACACAACGTGTATTATAATGTCATTAGTGCACTGTAATTTGCGTCTTGATATTCAAACCGTTTCTATTTATCAATACTAATTAGTATATTAGTAGCGATATCGTCCCAAGATGAACTGATATATTAGTAATTATAGGGAATAGGCTCGCACCCTTATTTGTTATGTTTTTTCCTCCAGATTTTGAGAAATGAGTGTAGGCCCTATTCATGGTCTTAATTATAATGCCAATGTTGGATACATGATGGGTTGACCCCCCCCCCCCCCCCCATGAATTATTGAAATCGTCATCTATGTTGCCAGCAGGGGGTAAATATTGATTACACTGCATAAAGAAGGCGTTTGTAAACTGTGACTGTCCGAAAGAGCTCTGAGGTTTATTAGAATGGGCGTTTTTTCAGTCAATATTAAGGAGACGGACCACAGCTATTTTCAATGATTGTATTTTTGTAGATTTGTTATTTATATGATTTATTAGGTTTCTATAGGCCTATTACAATTTGTTCATGCAAATTAAGGAACATATCCAGGAACCTGGCCAACTTTTATTTAGTGATTTTTTTTTTTGGGGGGGGGGGTTTAGCTAGTTTTCATCATTATACAGTGGTTGTCATTAATTAGAATGTCCGGAAAAAAAGTTGTCCCCATTATCCAACAATCTTAAGATACGGCCCCCGATAGTGGGGATGGCTATGAAGTACAGGGAAATTGAGGGGTAAAAGACGAAAATAAGGGGTAATATTAGCGTAACCTAACAACCTTACCTAACCTAACCTAGTATATTAGGTGGGGGCTGCCGCCCCCACACCCCCGCTGGTTTGGTATTTAGCCTAATTCATAAAAGATTGAGGGTCGGCAAAAAGAGTTAATTATAAGAGTGAGAGAACTCTATTTCTTATTGCTAATCTGCCAACCTCTGCGTCATATGAGTCTGAAGGGGTTAAGTGGGCTAAGAGTTAATCAACATGGCTAAATTGCAGATAATGTTTCAACATCACGGTAATTGTTTAGTGTATGGCCTCCTCCTAAAGAAAATGGATTTTTGAGCACAGACTGAACCAAATGTTCACTACTGTATTTACATAGCTGGTCATTAACCTAACCTAACCTAAGGTAACCTGGGCATCCTGGGGGCTGCTGCCCCCAGACCCCCGCTGGTCTTGGGTTGAAAAGTGATAAAAAACATAGCCTATCTCTTACCTCATTATTCAAAGTTTTGTATTTTGTTTAATATACACTTCCCAGGTAATTTGAACAGTTCTATTGCTTATATATATATCATATAATACACCATAGAATACGTTTTTAATAACTAGAAAAAGAGGACTTCGATTAAACAATTACGATCTTAAGATACGGCCCCCGATAGTGGGGAGGGCTATGAAGTACAGGGAAATTGAGGGGTAAAAGACTAAAATAAGGGGTAATATTAGCGTAACCTAACAACCTTACCTAACCTAACCTAGTATATTAGGTGGGGGCTGCTGCCCCCACACCCCCGCTGGTTTGGTATTTAATTCATAAAAGATTGACGGTCGCCAAAAGAGGTAATTATAAGAGTGAGAGAACTCTATTTCTCATTGCTAATCTGCCAAGCTCTGCGTCATATGAGTCTGAAGGGGTTAAGTGGGCTAAGAGTCAATCAACATGGCTAAATTGCAGATAATGTTTCAACATCACTTTTTCTTTGATATAATTCAGGGCCTCTCCACCTATATGGGTTATTATTGACGAGGTAAGTGAAGGAAATAAGTCTGTATTGAGGATATTCATTAAAGATTCTGTGGTAATCGTAGCCTAGGCTTGGACCCAAATAACGACGGTATAAAACCCTTACCCTTGGTGTACTGGACACTAATGGTCTGCAGCCAAATTAACACAATGCCGCTGGAAGCTCCGTTGGTAATCCCGTTAAATAGAAGATGTTGTAGGTGTTTTCATAAAGCAAAAACACTTCACTATTCATTGAACAACAGTTCCACCATTTCAAATATGGCCGACTGGCCCGAATCCGAGAGATTATAAACACCAAGGATAATAAATTAATCAATGTGACGTCGTAGAGGGATTGAGAAACAAAAGAGGCTCATTATATGGACTGACGTGTATTTCTACACCCGTTAAAATGTTGCGAGAATTTGTGACGTCACCGTCTAGACAGTGACGTACTCTCACAACAACCATTCATATACCATCATCGCTCGTGACGTCACACCCAGTTTATTGACCAATAGAATAGCAGTATACAACTCGACTCCCTTCCACTCGTCGCCCACCAGCTGACCTGGGAAATTGTAAAAGTGAGTCCACAGATGCCCTCTAATTATTCATTTACCAAGTATATTTTCCATTTATAGTATACTACGAAGCAACATACATAATACATATATATGTACAAACAACAAATATGCTATAACACTGCCCAGTTCTTGAGATATAATGCATGCCGTTTCGCAGGAATATACCCTTCACCTACAAGAAGTCATACCGGTACATTTTTATTGGTACTGTACTTTCCTGTTATAGACAGCCAAAGTTGAAGATTGCAGAGTAAACACCATAGACTTTATCCCATCAATGTTTTATAGTTTTAATAGGCTTACCCAATCAGCGGGGGTGTGGGGGCGGCAGCCCCCACCCATAGGCCTAATACTAGAATAAGTTAGGTAAGGTTGTTAGGTTAGGCTATATGTCTTTTCGAAGTATACAAAGTTTGTCGAGTAAACTCCTAGATTGTTGGGGTATCTGAATTACAATTAACAATGCAAATGCTAATAAAAAGTGCTTTCCGCACTTTTTAACAATAAAATACACACTTACAAAGCATTAAAATACAAAATTAAATTAAATAAAAGCCAAAATAACAGGAGTTGTAGTTATGCAGAATTACCAATTTCACTATTAGGCTAATGTCCCTAATTTTCCCATAGATTTGTTTATTTTTCTCTGTTAATTTTGATCAATATATAGTGTTTGGAAATAATTACAAGCCTTGGAAAAAACATTTTCGATCGATGTTGAGACACTCCCCCCGATAATGGGGAGGGCTATGATTTGAAGACATTAGCCTAACCTAACAACCTTACCTAAACTATCCTAGTAATATGGGTGGGGGCTGCTGCCCCCACACCCCCGCTGGTTGGGTACCCAACCCCCTTATTAAAAAAAAAAAAAAAAAAAAATTGGCTGTTGACAATACGAAGCTGAAAGAAAAGTCGGTAAGATTAGGAGTAGTGGGCGTACCACTACCAACATACAGCATAACTCGACTATAAAACATTAACCTAACCAAACAACCTAACCTAACCATCCCCTGCCCCCTCCCTGGGGGCACGGGTCCTTGGAGCGGCTTCGGTCGCGCCGGGAATTTCCACACCTCTCACACCACACACACACATCACACAGTTTTTCCTACACCGAGAAATGACTCTCCGGCTGTCATTTCTCGAAGACTTCTTCTAGCCGGAGACATTGAGAGCAACCCAGGACCCACGTTCACATACATATGTCCAACTTGCTCAAAACCCATCACTTCGAGTCGCCATACTAAGGGTTCAGTTCTCTGCAATTCATGTGGGAACTGGACCCACTTCACCTGCACAACACTTGCCTCCAAGAAACACTACACAAACACCTGGACCTGTTCCTCATGCCCCTCCCTCTCCCAGTCAAATCCCTCGCCTAAAACCCGTCCACCTCTCCTCCCCAACCCACCTAACCTTCCCATATCATCCACTCCCCCCCTAAAACCCGTCCACCTCTCCTCCCTAACCCACCTAACCTTCCCATACCATCCACATCCTCAACTCAACACACCACACCCCATCCTAATCCATTCCAACCCCCATCTCCTGCTCCCCAATCCCCACCTCACCCATCCCCCAGCCCCTCCCTCACCCCCACCCCCACCCCATCCTCGTGCAGCAGCACCCAACGTACATCGTGCACATAACATTAACATTCTTCAACTGAACATAGATGGCATCAACACAAAGAAACACGAACTCTCACACTTCATCAAACAACACAACATACACATTGCCATCTTACAAGAAACAAAACTCCGCACAACACAAAAAACACCCACATTTCATAATTTCACCACCATCAGACAAGACCGGGCTGTCGGCGGGGGCGGTGGACTCATCACCCTGGTACACAAAGAAATATCATACATAGTAACCAGTGTACAAACCAAATCACTCCTCCCCCCAAATGATAACACAACAGAAATACAGTCAATTAAAATACGCACTGGCAACAACTCCAACATAACCATCATAAACACATACATCCCTCCCCAAACATCCCTACAGTACCAAATGAATACAGACCACACTTACAACACATCACAAACACCCCACACATCATCCTGGGTGGTGACTTCAACGCCAAGACGTCGGCCTGGTTTGTCGACAACCCCGACACAGACAGAGGGCTGGTACTACAAAACCAAACCGATAACCTCATCATCCTTAACGACATCCATCAACATACCCATATTCCTCACCAAGCCCTCTATAACCCATCATCTCCAGACATCACCTTTTGCTCCCCAGAACTCGCCCCCACAACATCCTGGAGGGTGGTCAGAACCTTAGGCTCTGACCACCTCCCGATCATTATCACCACCAAAACCAGACTCACCCCAGCTAGCCACAAACACACATACACCAACTATAAAAGAGCTAACTGGGAAGCATTCACAAATGAGACAGAACAACACTTCACAACTCTAAACAGTACACCCATCACTAACATCAACAATGCTGTACACATACTCAATAAAACTATCCAAAACGCTGACAAGAAACACATTCCAAGAGGTAACAGAAAAAAGACACAACCCCAACTTCACACCAGAAATTCAAAACCTCATCAGACAACGCGACATACTGAAACACTCCCCAGCACCCCACACACAAGACATCACACAACAAATTCAAGCACTCAACACCCAAACTAACAACAAAATACAAGAACAACAAAAACTAAATTGGAATAACTTCCTACAAACACTTGATCACAAAACAAACCCCAAAAAACTATACAAAACACTAAACAGCATCACACTTTCCAACAGCAACACAACACAATCACATGCTGCAATCACAACAACAGACTCTACTCCTTCATGTAAACAACAAGCAAACACTCTCATCAATCACTTTTCACATGTCAGCCACCTAAAACCTCACAAAGACGACCGACGTGTCATCCGACGTAAGAGACAATTCCCCACAGACCCTGACTATACACCCTTCACCAATCACCAGACAAAGCATATCATCAACAATCTCAAGCACTCACCCGCCTGTGGCCTAGACAACATAAGCAACATACACCTCAGACACCTGGGACCACAAGGCATACAAGCACTCACTAACATATCAAACTACAGCTATTCACACAACACAATACCAGACATTTGGAAGCATGGTATCATCATCACTTTCCCCAAACCCAACAAAGACCCCACGCTACCCTCCTCGCACCGCCCCATCACACTCCTTTGCTCCCCCTCCAAAGTCATGGAACGCCTAGTATTACAACTAATTACACCTGACCTACCCCTAGCTCCAACACAACATGGCTTTAGGCCACTGCACTCCACAAACACTCTTCTCACAGACCTTACACAAAGAGCTTTCGACGGCATCAATTCAGCTAGACCACCACACAGATCACTATTAGCCACACTCGACATTAGTAAAGCCTTCGATGCCATCCCCCGCCACAACCTAACAAACAAAATCTACAACACAAACATGCACAACAACACAAAACGGTTGCTGGCCAACTTCCTAGCAGTCAGATGTTGCACACGTATCTTTTGCCGGTCAGTCATCTAAAATCAGAAACTTTCCAAACGGAGTCCCACAAGGATCCGTCCTATCGCCCGCACTCTTCAATCTGTACATGCACGATATAACTACACCCAATACGCCCCAAATAAACTTAGCCTCCTATGCAGATGACATAACACTCACATGCACACACCATGACCCAAAAAGAGCAACAGATCTCCTTCAACCCTATCTCAACACACTACATGGCTGGTGCACTACAAACAGACTTAATCTAGCCCCCAGCCAAATCCACCGCAACCCTGCTCACAAGTTGGACAGGAGAACACGAATACATCCCTCAACTCACCATAAACAACACACCCCTAACACATACACACACACCCAAAATCCTAGGAGTAACATATGATACTCATATGACATTCAAACAGCACACCACAAACATTAAAAAGAAACTGACACCCAGACTTAATGCCCTCAGGTCACTTGCTCACACAAAATTTGGACACAACAAAGAAACTACCACCACAGTATATAAACAATACATAAGATCAGTGATGGAATACGCAAGCCCAGCCTGGGCTTCTAACCTAGCTGAAACACATCATAAGACCTTACAGACTATTCAAAACAAAGCCCTGAAGATCATTACAGGCTGCACAGCTACTGCACCCACAGATCACCTACATCAAGAAACCAAAATCCTCAAAGTCAAAGACCATCTGGACATGAGAGGCACTCAATTCCTGGCAGCAGCCTCCACGAACCAAGACCACCCACTAAACTACATGGCAACACACCCACAGACACCAAGAAATATCAAAACAACACCCAGCACACGTTATCACACACAATTATTGTCCTCTCTCCCTCCCTGCCCACCCCGAACCAACATCCAGAAGCACATCCATACTCATATCTCTCACCGATCCATCCACTCACTCACAGACAACACACAGCTGCATGCACGACCTCCCGAAATCCATCCTTCCGAATCCTCCCTTCCTCGCGAGGACAGAGTCCACCTGGCCAGGCTGAGATGCGGACACCATCCAGCTCTCCTGAGCTATCAGAAGAGACTGGATGACTCCGTTGTCGACGCCTGCCCGGGATGTAACACAGCACCCCATACCATTAAACACATCATAGAAGACTGCATTTCACACAACCACTTACGCCAACAACACAATCTACACTCAATGAGAGCTCTGTGGGAAAGCCCGATCGTGGCCATGGCCTTTCTCAGGGACTCGGGGCTGTTCGGCCAGGCAGCTTAGGGAACAACAACAACAACAACAACCTAACCTAGTATTCATGTGGTACTAGGTTAGGTTAGGTTAATGTTTTATAGAGAAGTTATTCTGTATGTCGGTAGTGGTACGCTCACTACTCCTAATCTTACCGAAAAGTCGATGAAGACTACAGTGTTTGCTCTGCAATCTTCAGCTTTAATTGTACAGTACATTGATAACAGGAAAGGGGATGAGTTGTGTTACCGGGTGTACATTGTGTAAACACGTAAGTTGATGTCAAACAGCGGGGGTGTGGGGGCAGCAGCCCCCACCCATAATACTAGGATAGGTTAGGTAAGGTTGTTAGGTTAGGCTAATGTCCTTTCAAAGGGGTATAGTAAACACTAGGATATACCCGGTCAGAGGTACGCCCGATAACATAACTCTTGCCCAGGAAAGTACCGTATTGACAACCTTGTTACGAAAATTACATTGGGTAGAATGTAGAATTTGGGCGTACCGCCAGCCTTGTTTACACTATGCAGAGTCTGACGCTTGTCATCGTGTTCCTGTCTAATTTGACAGCCTTTGGATACAATAATATGTTGAGGGGGGCTTTGCCCCGGCTCACCCCCCCCATGACATATTGTCATCATAAATATTGCCAGCAGGGGGCAAATAACCGAAAAAAATCGCCGTCAAAATAAATGCGAACTCAAACACGGCGATCGACAAATGTAAACATGACGGCGGTGGCGGCGTCGGATGCTTGCAGTCAAGTTCCTGTCTATTTTGAATGCCATTGGATACAATAATATGTTGAGGGGGGCTTTGTCCCCCCTCACCCCCTCCCATGACATATTGTCATCATATATAGGCTAGGCTATTGCCAGCAGGGCGCAAATAGGCTAACCGAAAAAAATCGCCATCAAATAGACTTGAAGTTAACCGCGTCGATGATCGATCACCCTATGTAAACATGACTACCGTACACCCGGAAACTATATCCATCCCGACAAGTGAAAATGGCGAGTAGGCCTATAGCCTATGAATCGGTGCCCTCTAGGATATAGGAAAGTATTCACAACCATGTTACAAAAGATTTTTTTTTAGTAGCCTAGGCTAGGCTACAATATATGGTAAGATTAGGTTAGGAGTAGTGGGCGTACCACTACCGACATAGGCCGCCTACAGCATAAATCATCTATGAAACATTAACCTAACCTAACCTAGTACTACATGAATACTAGGTTAGGTTTGGTTAGGTAAATGTTTTATAGATGAGTTACGCTGTATGTTGGTAGTGGTACGCCCACTACTCCTAATCTTGCCAAACATATTTTTAGCCTAGGCCTAGGTTTCGCCGAGGGTTAGGCTAAAACACATTTTCATATGCTTAGAGCATAATGCCTAGGCTAGATTCCATATTAGGCCTAGCCTAGTGACATCTTCAAATATTGCAAAATAATTTGTGACAATAGGCTAGGCCTAGGCTACTCAAAATGTTTGTAATCATTCAATACAGAATTTTACCGGAAAGACGCTTGTGTGAATCCGTCTTGTCACTCTTGTGCTTCCTGTCAGGCTGTCAGTCATCCCAGAGGACCCAGACACTAGGCTACAGTCACACTAGCCGCTGCCTAACAACCAAACTGCTGTCAGCAATTTTGACCTAGGCCTAACTCCCTAACAACTTTCGATCTAGGCCTAGCCTAAACCTTCATATGAATTATACCGCCAAAAGTCACCACGCTACAGTGTAGTTGCAATAACAGTGGCAATTAGGCTACCACCTAGGCCTATATGTTGTCTGACAGTCTGAAATAAAAACAAGTAGGCCTAGCCAAGGCTAATGAAAATAATAATAGGCCTACGCTAATGCAGCTTGACAACTGCTTAGGCCTATGGGAAGCTGTGTATGGGACTCTTCAATGTTATTTAGCCTAAGTAATTCATGAAAAACAAATAATTATTTAATATATACATACCTGTGGTCATGTTGTACATGTTCATGAGGATCTATGTCTACAAACAAACACAATAATGGAAAAGTTCCGGCTGATCACCAAACATCCGACACCTCTCACGTTCACTCGTATTATGACTTTATGAGTCTTCTTCTTCTTTAGAACCCGCCCGCAGACCGTGCAGATCCACAGGGCTGACCTTTGTATCGGTACTGGCTCAGAAACGTTAGTAGGAGGGAAAGTTTAGAGTACCGTAGAAGGATAGTTTAAGTTTTTTTTTTTTTTTTTTATAGACCTACCCCTCACTTCCTCCCCCCTCCCTCTCACCGCCGGCCCCCCCCCCCCTACCCATTTATCTTCCTCCATATCTTTTCTAGTATCCTCTTCAACATCTCCATGTCTTGTGTTTCCATCTCTTGTGTTAACCCCAACAGTGCCCCTACCCCTCTATCGTCTCTCTGCTTTACCTCTTCCCACCCCCTCTCCCCAACTCTATTCCTCATGTTTTTTTTGTTTTTTTTTGTTTTTTTTTTCTATATTTCAACTTACTTCCTCTCGGGCATAGGCTGAGAGCCTTAACATTCACCGCTTTACAATGAACAGTGAAGCCCGTGAGGTCTTGTTCCAGTCTAGGGAGTGAGACATGTGAAGCACGTAGAGTACAACGAGCACCTGCCATCTTGCCTTCACATGAGGCACGGTGCTCACTCATGGCCCGAAACGACCCCATCTCTGAAGCCACCTCGTTCCCGTGCTTCACTGTCTCACCCACTACACTCGGACTCTCACACTTACACACACACAACGCCACCTGTTGAGCACATAACTCACCAGGCATTGCACCCCTATAGCATATTTTGAATATGGGAATATTCATACAGTGCTATTTAATCAGGGAACAATGAGGGTATTTTATTGACGTTTCGGTGGGCTTGTGGTAATGCACTGATACCAGGTACAGCACAAATTCCATCCCAATAATATCATCCCAATGATACATCGGGATTTGAACCCGGGACCTTTGGATTACCAGGCCAGTGGCAAGACCACTCCACCACACCTCCCCTATCCCTATGTATCCCTCCAACTCTTCTCTCTCCTTATCATATCTTGTACACTCCGTTATTATATGTTATACGTCCTGTACTATTGGGTCTCCTCCCATTTCGCATTGATTGCAGTGCAGTCCCATTCCATTCCATCTCCTTGTTCTCTCATTCGTCTCTAGGGATCCTGTCCTTGCTTTAAACAGCAGTTTAGATCCACATCCTCCATCATAGAAAAGCTCTCTAGCTGGTTTTTCCTTCTCTCTGTAATATGACAGCGTGGCTTTGTTTTCTACCCCTTCACTCCACTTTCTTCTTCCCTCCTCTTTTATCCCTTTCTCTATCTCTGATACATCCTCTCCCATTTTCCAGTATGACCAACTCCTCTCTCCCATTTCGTTTTCTAAATTCCCCTCCCACACGGTCCTGTTTTATATTAATCCTCCCCAACCTTCTTTTGCACTATCTGTTCCATTTACTTTCCTCGCTCGCCCATCTGTATACCTTCTTTGGCCACCTACTTTCCTCCATCCCCTCTAGCCTCCCTTTGTACTTCCCTTTTGCTTTCCCTATCCTTTCTTCAAACGTACTCCACCCCATTTCCCCTCGGATTGTTTCTTGTGTTACGTATTTATTATTATCGTATACTGATTGGCGACGTCATGGACTCCAGGAGCGCGTTCAGTATACCCAAACACGCAAACGGGAAGCGGAGCGCGTTCAAGAGCACTAATTTTAGCGCCCGGTTGGCACTACAGGCTTACAAGCACGTTTTTCAAAGGCTACAAGCACGTTTTTCAAAGGCTCATCCAGCTTCTTTCTTCTTCTTTAGAATCCGCCAGCAGACCGCGCAGATCCACAGGGCTGACCTTTGTATCGGTACTGGCTCAGAAACGTTAGTAAGAGGGAAAGTTTAGAGTAGAAGGATAGATATAAGGGATAGTTTTTTAGACCTACCCATCACTTCCTCCACCCCTACCCCTTTATCTTCCTCCATATCTTTTCTAGTATCCTCTTCATCATCTCCATCTCTTGTGTTAACCCCAGCAGTGCCCCTACTCCTCTATCGTCTCTCTGCTTTACTTCCTCCCACCCCATCTCCCCAACTCTATTCCTCATGTATATCTCCAACTTTTCTCTCTCCTCATCATATCTTGTACACTCCGTTATTATGTGTTCTATGTCCTCGACCATTGGGTCTCCTCCCATTTCGCATTGATTGCAGTGAGGTCCCATTCCGTTCCATCTCCTTGTTCTTTCATTCGTCTCTAGGGATCCTGTCCTTGCTTTAACCCGGGAACTACGGGAAGACTCTTAAGAGTCTGAGAAAAAAAATCAACTTTAAACATCGATTTTTGTTTTTTTTTCTTTTTGCCCCTGGGCCATGCAAAATATCACTCCTCTACCTCCCCTCCTTTCCTCCCTTCCTTCAGTTATCACCTATTTTCCCTGTTATTCCCTTATTCTGAGGTATATTTTCGTGCTAACATTAGCGAGTTGCAAGCAGGGCATTGTCATCACTGTTAGCAAGCGAGTGCAAGAGAGAGAGAGAAAGTATCGATCGACTGTGTCTCGGTGGCCTTGGGGGAAATTGGCAGGAAAGCCGGTTGCCTCACCCATACACTATATAACTCGCGGCCTGTATCTCCGATTTTGACCATCCAAACGCTGTTTTCACTTTTTTTATTGTGGTTTCAGGTTAATACCTTTATAATCAACCCATAATAGGTGCGTATGGATAAGTATTAATGCTATTTATGGTAAAATTAATATTTTAGTGATGGAAACAGCTCAAATACATGCGCACAGGCAGAGGTGTCTAATTACCCCCATGTGCACTTCTTAGGTTAAACAGCAATTTAGATCCCCATCCTCCATCATAGAAAAGCTCTCTAGCTGGTTTTTCCTTCCCTCTGTAATATGACCGCGTGGCTTTGTTTTCTACCCCTTCCCTCCACTTTCTTCTTCGCTCCTCTTTTATCTCTTTCTCTATCTCTCTGATACATCCTCTCCCATTTTCTAGTATGACTCACTCCTCTCTCCCCTCCCACACGGTCTTGTTTTATATTTATCCTCCCCAGCCTTCTTTGCACTCTCTGTTCCATTTACTTTCCTCGCTCGCCCATCTGTATACCTTCTATGGCCACCTACTTTCCTCCATCCCCTCTACCCTCACTTTGTACTTCCCTTTGCTTTTCCTATCCTTTCTTCAAACGTACTCCACCCCATCTCTCCTCGGATTGCTTCTTGTGCTACGTATTTATTTGCCCCAATCCCGTCCTTCCAATTTTATTCTGTACCATTTCTAATTTCTTCGTTTCTGCCTCTGTTGTTTCCACCATCTCCATTCCGTACATAATTGCAGGTACTCGATCCTAGTCCTTTCCACAGCCCGCGCACTATTTCATAGCTATTCGCTCTTATAATCTTGTCGCGCTCCATAATCTCCCATGCCATTGTTGCATTTGTCTAATCTTTTCGCTTTTCGCCTTCTCAAACCCTTTCTCCGTAATTGTTACCCCCAGGTATTTATATTCTCTTGTCTTCATTCTGCTTCCCTCCAGTGTCCATTCCTCGTCCTCTTTGAGCTGTCCATTCATTTTCATTACTTGGCTCTTTTCTTTACTGAATCTTGCTTCTAATTCCTCTCCGAATCTCGTTGCTTCCTCTAGCAGTCTCTGCAATTAACCCTCTTCCTGTTTCTGCCATCAGAACTACGTCGTCAGCAAATAGGAGTACCCCTAGTCTTTCCTAGTTTATCTGAATCCCCTCTCCCACTCTTTGTATCCTCGGTGTCATTTCTTCCATATAGAGCGCAAATAATAATGGCGATAGTACGCACCCCTGTCTTACTCCCCTCTTGCTTTCTACCCATCCCGTTTCTATACTTCCTAGCGCGTACTTCGCCTTTGTTCCCTGGTACATCGATGTTATGATGTTGATATACTTTTCTGGTATTCCACTCCCCACAGCGGCACAGCCCCTTTTGAGGAGTGACGCCGTGAGGCGCACAGACAATACATCTTTAGAATTAGTCTTTAGCGCTAGCAGACGAATTATTCTCGACCATATGCAAATACAATCACTTAAAAACATTGACTATTCATATTAGTATGCGTTATTATTTAGTTTTAAAAAATTGATATTAAATTTTTGATTAAAATATTGACACAAATATACATATTTATGTTTCGATAGGACTCGCTCGTCGGCTGTTGGTGGGAGTGGACGTGCTTCTTCTTGTGTGGTCTTCCCTCTCGCCGGCTGTACTCTTGCCTGTGACGTCTCCAGACTGTCCCCGTCTGCCCTGTGGACGCGGGACTGATGTATGGCCCTACCATTGATACAGGTGGCGCGGTTGTGTCTGTGGTGCAGACGCCCATGGAGGAATCCACTTCCGGCCTGAAACGACCGCATGGCTCTGAAGACGGCAATTCTCCCGTGAACGCCAAGCCTAACAGGGCTTACTCGTCAACCACTGTGGACACTGGAGACACGTATGCTACTTTCCTTATCCAGGAGGCCACAGGTAAGCGTGTTTTCACTGTTCCCCCTAAGCTCACGGAGTACTTGGCTGGTGCCCCTTTTGGTAAGTATCGTAGTACAGACAGAACCTTGATTAAAGGGAATGGTGTGTCCCTGGAGTTACAGCTCAGGGAGGCGGACCTGGGAAAAAATGTTCCCCCTATGGACGAAATTACCACCTTGGGCCCCTGATCAGTGAAGTGTCGGAGATTGAGAGATTGGGAGGTGGGCTCGGGCACGTACTCCTTTGGTGTCATTGGCCCTGTGGATCTCGGCAGGTACCCTTGCCTCTGATATACAAGTACTGCGTCCGAACTCGGGCCGCCCCCTTGCCCTGTGCCATCTTGTTGAAGTGGTTAGACTCCCAGCCAGGTTCCCGTCCCCAGACCAGCCTAAGTTGTCTATGACCCTTCGGCTACGCTTCGCCGGTCCCCTGCCCAGTCATGTGGACTTCGGGGGCGTCTCTTACAGGGTAAGTCCTTTTACATGCCCTGTTATGACCTTGGTCTTGCTCGGGGCCTTGGGGCTGTTCGGCCAGGCAGCCTGGGGAACAGCAGCAACAACATTCCCTGTTTATAGATGTTTTCGGTGCCACGCCTTTCGTCACGGTTCTACCTCGTGTAAGTCTGGGTTTCGGTGTTCCATGTGCAGCGGTAATCACAGGTTTCGCTCTGAGGGTGGCCCCCCCTGTGCTCTTGATCCGCTCTGTTATCTGTGTGGTGGTCCCCATCGTCCGGTGTCACATATGTGCCCGATTTACCGTCTTGCATTCACATTAGACCGTGACGGCAGGGCTGCGGGTGCCCCGACCGAGGAAATCAACAGAGATCTGCGGGCCCTCCCTTTCACTTATCGTCGGGGGCGCCAGGTGTCCCCCGAGATACAGCGGCCACCGCGTCCCTCTTCTGGTGCTCTTCAGTATGGTAAGTTTGGGGAGTCGCTGCGCGGCGCTCCTCGTCCTCGTGCTCCTTCTCCTTCACAGGTGCCCCTTCGTAATGGATTTGATGCCCTGTCGGCGCTGGGTGATGTGGAGGCCTTTGGGTGCAGTGCTGCTCCTTCCCGGTTGGTGACTGCAGGTGGGGGTCCCGCCTCTGACTCTGCGCCCAGTAGGTCTTCTGCTTCTATTGTACATCCTCGTAGGTCTCCCAAGCGCTCCGTGAAACCAGTTCCTCCCCGCTCCCCCCACTATCCCCTGTCTGACTGGGGTTCCTCGGAGGGGGCCGTGCAGATCCCCCCCTTTCTCAGGCCCTGCCCCCGGACGGAGACACACGTCGGTACCTGCCGTCTCGAGGTACCAGAACTAATCAGCCGCGGCCCTGCCCCTCCCTGGATCCAACCGCCCTCCTTCTTATTATAATTGACGATATTAATTTTTTTCTCAATGGTAGGCCTACAGCTTCGAAGGATATCTGTGAGCAGCTCATGCCCCGGTTGTATTCCCTGTCACCGCTTTCATAGACCCTGTCCCCGCCCATTCTCTCTTTGTTGGTGTGGAATGCTCGTTCCATTCTCAGGAAGACCCATGAATTTAAAATGTTTGTCGATGTGCTTCGTCCTACAGCCATTGGGGTCAGTTCTGGTTGCACTCCCATCTTAATTTCAGCTTACGGAGTTATACAGTGGTTCGACAGGATCGGCAGGGTGGTGGGCTGGCCTTGCTGTTTCATGATTATGTGCATTTCCGTTCTTTACCTCTTAGGGCTTTTCAGGGTGGGGTTTTGGAGACGATAGGCGCACAGGTGGAGCTGCAGGGGCGTCTGGTTTCCCTTCTCGTGTATAATCTGTGTCAGGACCTCACTGTCAACGAAGTCTCGCATTATTTTGACCAGCTCCCTCCCCTGGCCCTAGTTTTTGGTGATCTAAATGCCCATTACTCCCTCTGGGAACCCGGTCTCCCCAGTTGCTCCGTTTATGCTTCTGGTAGGTCACTCTTTTCCTCTTTATTACAGTCAGCTAGGTTCTCCCTCCTCTCCCCGGCTGGTCTTTTAACCCGGTTTGATCCGCACACTGGGGTCTGTTCCGCTTTGGACCTGTGTATCGGTGACTCGCAGCTTTGTGGGGCGGAGTTCACGGTGGGCCCTTTTTTGGGTAGTGACCATCTCCCGTTGATTGTCCGCTTTCCGAACCTGTCGATCTCGGGTGTCGTTCCTACCCGTCGGCACTGGCGCTTACGTGATGGTGGTTGGCCGGTTTTCTTGGCGGCTCTGTCGACTTCCGTGCCTGCGCTCGCCCACCCTTTAGATGCTGCTGAGTGTTCGTTTTCGACCTGGTTGAAGGATGTTGGTGGCCTTTATTTTGGTGACCTCCCGTCGGGCGCCACGGTGTGGCGTCCCCTGGTGGTCTGAGAAGTGCCATTTGGCGGTGATGGCGAAGCGCAGGGCTTGGAGGGCGTGGCAGGCGTGCTGATCCATGGAGTCCGTGGTTAATTATTGCCGGTTAAATGCGGTTTGTATCCGCGTCGTGGTATTGGCGAAGCGTGACGCTTGGGCCTCGTTTGTGGCGTCGCTGTCTTTCTCCACTTCTTCGTCTCGGGCCTGGCGTTTCTTGAGGACCATGAAAGGTAAGCTGTCATCTTACTCATACCCGCTCACCCGGAATGGGGTGGATTTATTAACCAATGTAACTAAAGCCGACGCTCTAGCACGCCACTACAGCACCTTACTTAGTGTCCCTGCACCCCTCCCTGATGTTGCCAGAGTCATGCACTTTGTCAATGATGCCCTTCCGTTGCCCTCCCCTGCGGGTTTAGCGTCCCCCTTCACGTCCCATGCACTGTCCGTGCCTTGCCTCCCCGTAAGGGCCAGACAACATCCCTTAAGAGTTTCTCATGAACCTCTCCCTCACGGCACATGACCACTTACTAACCTTAATTAATGATAGCTGGCTGGGCGGTGATTTTCCTGAGGCTTGGAAGCATGCATCCATATCCTCCCTATCTTGAAGCCTGGTAAAGACCCCACCCAGCTTGGTAGCTACAGGCCAATTGCTCTTCTGCCGTGTTTGGGGAAACTCTTGGAGCGACGTATGGTGGGTATTCGATTACAATGGTGGACGGAGAGTAAGGGTATTCTCATGGAGGAGCAGTGCAGGTTTAGACTGGGTCGTAGCACCTTAGATGTTCTTCATCAATTGGAGCACCATGTACACGTATCTTATAGGGAGAAGGAGATCTTCCTAACCCTTTTTGTAGACCTGGCTGGGGCCTTTGACTCTGCTTCACATGAGGGCATTCTTCACGGACTAACAACTGTAGGTATTGTGGATGCACCATTATCTTGGCTCCGTAGCTTTCTGACTGGTAGATCTTTCTCTGTTTTAATAGGGGGTGTGTCGTCTGGATCGTTCCCGGTCCGGAGAAGGGTTCCCCAGGGGTCGGTCTTGAGCCCCCTCCTTTTTAATATCCTACTGTCCACTCTTCCCCGCCCCCCTGGTACTTCCCTTCTTGCATATGCTGATGACCTAACTCTTCTCTGTTCTGCACCCACGCTCCTAGAGGCTCAGGCCTGTCTCCAGTCTGGGGTAGATGCACTACTAACATGGCTATAGTGATTGGGGTTTCAAGGTGAATGTTGAGAAGTGTGCCCTGATGTTTTTTACCCTAAAGCGTAATTTGCCCTCTCTGCCCACCGTCAGTATTAATGGCGCCGCAGTGCCCCTCCGTCGTCAACACACCTTCCAAGGTCTCAGGCTTGATGGTCCTGTCTTGACTTGGAAGGCACATGTAGAGTATCTCAGGGTGGCTTGCACGAAACGGCTGCGTTTCCTTAACCTAAGAAGTGCGCATGGGGGTAATTAGAAGCGTCCCCCTGTGCTGACGTATTTGAGCTGTTTCCATCACTAAAATATTCATTTTACCATAAATAGCATTAATACTTATCCATATGCGCCTATTATGGGTTGATTATAAAGGTATTAACCTGAAACCACAATAAAACGAGTGAAAACAGCGTTTGGATGGTCAAAATCGGAGATACAGGCCGCGAGTTATATAATGTATGGGTGAGGCAACCTGCTTTCCCGCCAATTTCCCCCAAAGCCACTGAGACACAGTCGATCGATACTCTCTCTCTCTCTCTTGCACTCGCTTGCTCTCGCTTGCTAACAGAGATGACCATGCCCTGCTTGCAACTCGCTAATGTTAGCACGAAAATATACCTCAGAATAAGGGAATAACAGGGAAAATAGGTGATAACTGAAGGAAGGGAGGAAAGTGGGGAAGGAGGGGAGGTAGAGGAGTGATATTTTGCATGGCCCAGGGGCCAAAAAAAAAAAAAAAAAATTGTTCGATGTTTAAAGTTTATTATTTTTTCTCTGACTCTTAAGAGTCTTCCCGTAGTTCCCGGGTTAAGTGTCTCCATGGGTTTCGTTGGGGGGCCTCCCGGGAGGTGTTACTAAAGTTTTATAAGGCCTACATCAGGAGCAAGTTGGATTATGGTAGCACACTTTATGGCTCGGCCTCTCCTTCAGTTTTACGTAAATTAGCTACAATTCAGGAACTCTGTCCCTCCGTATCGCACTTGGAGCTCTCTGCTCCTCTCCAGTGGATGCAATGCATGTGGAAGCAGATGTCTTGCCTCTTGAGAGGTGGCGGGTGCTCCAAGATTGCTCCTATTTTTACCGTAGCCGTTCCTTTCCCCCATCCCATCCTTTGTCTGTCTCCCACCCCGGTATCTCCTATGAAGACCCCTCCCCTGGCCTTTACGTTCCTGTACTCCTTTCCTCATCCGTGCCCTGACTTCCCTCTCTCAGTTCTCCATACCGTCACATCCTTTCCCCGTGCCCGCTGTTTCCCCTGCTCCCCCTTGGTTCCCCCTTCTCACCCTTTTTTCTTTGAACCTTCATGTCCCCTGTTATGCCCTGTTTTTCTACAGGTTTAACTTGGGTAATGTGAGTTCTAAATTGACTGGGTATATAAGGCTGCATGCACAATACAAGATATGAGGAATAGAGAACACAAAGAAACACATGGTAGCAAGTTACATGATCACGTTTATTGATATACCACTGCAGAATACTTGTGTAAGACAATATAATAGAATTGAACAACACTAGCATAAGTGGATCTGGATGGAGCCTAGTCTCCCACTTCCAACGTTCAGGTATTAATCTTCTGATCACTGGCTTTGATTTCGCAGGTTTATATACCGAAGACCATCAATGTTACTTATAGATTCATATTCACTGTTAGATTTATTACTGGTAGCTCTGGTGCACAAGTAGTAGTTCACAGACTAGATTAGACACACGTATTTTTAGAGCACGGGAATTCTAGTTACCTCAGGGGGTACTGATCTAAGTTTTATATCCT